>JAMAHJ010000026.1:267285-316450 GCA_023627475.1 Aspergillus sp. S3505 | reverse complement strand
ACCGTTACCCACTCACGATTACCATGGTGGTTTTAGAGCTCGAACACGGCTTGTAGAATGATGAGATCCAGTAGGAACCTTTGCTGTAGGTGCCAACTCATTTGAAAGCCAATTTCATCAAAATTGTAGATACCGTATTCAAAGATACGATACTTTGTTATTGTATCCTGGGCAAGTGCAAACCATCTTCCCATTATTTCAGGCACTTCACAATGTGCCCGCTGGTAATCATTTTTGCGGTTGTATTTGGATTTCAGCTCGCCATGCCGTTCAATGAACCGGGATTACCCATCTGTTACTGACTGAGACGCTTTGCGGTCTGACAGAAGTAGATTGGCCGTAGGATGGGTTGGTGCTAGGCCATGTTTGTCCATGTCCACTGTCCATTGCTTGAGGGACAGCCCCTCTAGTCTAGTAAGTATTTATGAATTAGTCATTACATTTGAACGTGCCTTTCGACCAGATGGCTGATACTGCAGTGTCCATGGGGTTATATCAAACATGTCGCTGCCGCCGCCGCTTTTATGTGTTATTGCCCCATCTTCATAGGCTTGGAGATGGCTTAAGGACAATCAGTCTTCTGGGAAATACATGGATTCATAGACTTTTAGTTTACTCTGATTGATTTGCTGATTTTCATAAATGAATATTTATGTGGGAAAACAGGTGGAAAATGGAAGAAAAAAGTAAATATAAGATTTATAGATCAACGACTGTTCTTTCTTAATCTTTATATATTCAAATATAACTTCATAAACCGGCTATAGTGGTCTTATATCTTTTAACCATTTTTTTGGAGTCTATCAAACATCTGACTATATTAGACTACACTAATATTGCTTGCTCCTAATGTTATGGCATTTAATATATCATACGGTCTCCATTCCTTTGAAAGTACTTCAATGATGCACCCCTCATATACAGAGGTGATCGACTCGCTTGGGAATTACGTTAATCTACTAACGTAGCCGGAAAGCGAGTCGGGCACCTCTCTGTATTGCATATAAAACGGCATTTTTCAAAACTAATATCTTAAGAACATATAAAGAGCGCCTGAAATCTAGGACATAGAACTATATGACACTATACAGACAGATACTAAGCCTAGGACCTCGCAGGACTTTTAACTTCTTATATAACAGAGAACAGGCTTAAAAAAATATACTGTATTTTAAGTGATAGAAGAATCTAAAAACAATTGCACGATCTTTAGTGATGCGTATATAGCAGGCTGTTTTTATTATCAGCTGCATAAATATAGCAGGAGCAGAGATTTCGGGCTCTTAAAGTGCCATTTTATATGCAATAGAGGCCGACTCGGTTACGTGGCCGACTCGCTTTTCCGGATACGTTACTCCGTTAACAAAACTGCTGACAATGTGTACATATAACTGTACTTACCTATCAAATATTATCTATTACTTGGTTTTATTGATATGCTCTTGATTAATTCTATTGTTATTGAAGAGGTATAGTTTCATATTCAGCCCTACCTCCAGCCATAGTGATGGTGAACTTTATAATTAATAAATATCGAATAATTTGAGTTATCCTGTATAATTACAAAAAGGGACGCGCTTTCATGGGCTAGAACTAGTAGATATTAACGAAATGATATTCCTATGT
Source organism: Aspergillus sp. S3505 (assembly GCA_023627475.1). NCBI lineage: Eukaryota > Fungi > Ascomycota > Eurotiomycetes > Eurotiales > Aspergillaceae > Aspergillus > Aspergillus sp. S3505. The sequence goes on along the minus strand of JAMAHJ010000026.1, from coordinate 314,824 downwards.
AAGTGCAACCCATCGACGAGAACATCGATTCGGGAGAAAAGAAGAGGGAGGGAAGGAGCCTATCTATAGGAAAGAAGCAGTTTATCTAAGGCCGTGTGGCCCCGCTAAGTACTTTCTTTGGTTGCCTGTTTGGATTGGCGGCGCTTGTCAATATCAGCCGTTGAGGCAGTATTAAAAGTGTTGAGTAACATCTATAGTGATAGCTAGATAATTTTGTTAAGGATGTCAATCTTTGGAATATACGTAGTGCCATATCTTTTTTTTTATTATTGTGATAATATAACCTCTCTCAACAGGTCTCCATAAGCAATCTAAAATAAAGGCTGTCTTTGAATAAAGGCAAACAACAAAAGGCAGCCCATCTTTCTAGCTATTCCAGGTCACCCATCATCCATCCACATGATTTCTAGAGAATATGGCAAATTTTATCTGATGGTAAATAATGAACTAGCTATCACTTTTCCTTTAATATTACATTAAGATTTGTGTAAGACCAAATATACATTCATTGATATTCAACGGTTAATCTATAAAGTCTGATTCTGCAAAATCATGTAGACTGCTATTAATATATATTGTATTGTATGTTCGCCATTTTTCCATGATACTTATTGATTTATTGTTACATATGCTGCTTACTGCTTACAGGCATCTTTAATTATTCTATTTACTGGCAAACACTACTTTGAGTATCAGAGAATCCATGGATAATGGCCATGTGAAGCGCGACGTTTATCATATCATGATAAAAAGTAAAAATACACAACTTTGTTCCAATATTAACATTCTTAAACTATTTGCACAAATTAGAAATTTAAATTCATGCAAGTTCTATGTCATGATTAGTACGTCAGCGGTCAGATATAGGTAAAGATGATATCGGGAGTCTGGACCAGGACCTACCTAGGGATGCTTACCATACAGGAACAGCAGCCACAAAATGAAGGGATCTTTTCGTCCCATTGATCCTTTCTTTCCTCTTCATGTCAATTTTTTTCGTATACAACGATGTATTGAATCAATTACAGTTTATTTTCATCTTTGATAGTCTGGACCGCCATTCAACTGCTTTAGATCTAAATGGATAGGCGGTATTAAAGTCTATGATCTAAAGAAAGCGTACGTATGTTTTAATAATTCAATGGTCTACTTCTATATCAGCCAATGTGAGATATATTAGATAGTAAAATATCTCTAATGCTCTTTTAATAAAATAATACAATAGCAGGGTAGCACCTTGGTTACATTCTATTTCATAGATAATTCAACAAGATCTATTATATGATAAGAACTATTCGCACTATTAGATTAATAGAAAATCATATTTAAATACTAGAATCCTCGAACTCTACATCACCTAATTTCTCTATTGGCGAATATGCCTTAAAAGCATTCTACATAAAGAAACTAAATGTGGACGAGCTTGATGGTAAAATTTTATTTCTTAATTCCAATTTCTAATTAAAAATCGCGCATATATATATGTCTTAAAGATTCTGTCCGGCATTTTGAAGGGATATCAAACTTCTGTAACTCATAAATCGATTTGTCATTGATTCTATGTACAAAAGCCCTCCCTTATTTTGAATTGGATTGATAGAATGTGGATATCTGAATTTCAGAAAACCTGGCGTAATGATTCAAGGTGGTCTTTGATTACGCTGTATTGTGGCTTTTCAAATGATACTTCAACCAACTCTACCTTACCGGGGACTCTATCATCCAGAGACAACAATAGCCACCAACCATGCCACAGCACAGTAGCGATAACAACACATACCCCTCTGCTGAAACTGCCCAAGTGAGTGCAACTTTTTCGAAGAAAACTTTCTTTTCGTTAGAACCTATTTAACCCAATTGACAGGCATTCAAAGACATTGCTGAGTATTCTACCCATGTGAACCCAAATAAATATTCAATCAATTTACATTCTGACTTCATATGGAGTGGCGAAAAAACAGCTATTGCGCTAGAAAATCAGCTGTGCAGCTTGGAGCGCAGAATTGATGATCTTCTCACAGCATTCGAGAAACCAGGAGAGAATGAGCTAGGTGATAACCCAAAGCATCAGGGAAATAAGCGGTCCAAGTGAAAATGTCCGTTCGAATCTTTTTCTGCAACACCGACCTCCGTGATTATACCATCAATGAGTGTTGCAGGTGCGATATCGAATGCTGGGTTCCAGACGTTGATTCCCTTTGCTGCGATGTCTATAGTCTCCAAGGATAGGCCTCCAATAATATCATCTTTTTGGCTGGGACCTTTGATCCTTGTTACCTCAGAAGCCGGACGCTCTTCAATGATAATTTCATTGCCTGATTTAGTAGCCAGGTCGATTGTAGTGAGTGGTGCAGCAACAAGGAATTTGACACCGTGATATCTTGCCAAGACTGCTAGGCCATACGTTCCTATTTTATTTGCAGTATCCCCATTGGCTGCCACTCTGTCTGCTCCCACTACAATCGCATTCACGTCGGCATCTGTCCGCGCGAGTAGAGCAGCTGCCATTGAATCGGTAATCAAAGTAGCTGGGAGACCGTCGTGGACCAACTCGAAAGCCGTCAAACGGGAACCCTGATTATATGGTCGAGTCTCTGTACAATACGCATGGCGCAGTCCGTTCTTCGAGGCGAGAGAGCGAATTACACCCAGCGCTGTCCCATAACCAGATGTCGCAAGGGAACTACCCAAAGTGATATGATTAGATGATTGTGATATTGATGGATTGCATAACATACCCTGTATTGCAATGTGTGAGAATAGAAGTTCTAGAAGCGCCCGACTTGAGAGCATTTGCAAGAATCCACTGAGCCCCGTTCTGCCCAATACTTTTGTTATCCTCCACATCTTTGACCATCATATTTTCAGCTGCGCGGATAAAAGCAGTGGCAATATCGTGGCCAGTTGATCCTGCTGTATTCGCACGTTCGGTTACCAATGCCTCAAGTTTATGGGCAGCATCGCTGAGATTGACAGCAGTTGGTCTACTGGTGACGAGATAATGTAATTTTTCCACAATAAAGACCCGAACCTCTTCTGCAACACCCGACAGCTTGTTGTCGGTGGCAAGCCGGTGAAGTTCAGATGCAAGTGCAAGTGCAGCCACAATGGCAATGGCAGGCGCACCCCTCACTCGCATTTCTTTTATTGCATGCCAGCCCTCATCAGCTGTTCTTATAGGTATATATTCCTCGACAAAAGGGAGTTTTAATTGATCCATTATGGTGAGATCACCATCGACATATCGGATTGCCTGTAGCGTCATCCTGAATGCAGTCTTGAAAGAAATGTCAGTAACCCAAGTACGTCTATTGGAGATGTGAGGCTTTACCAGAATACAATGGCAGCGTAAAGTGCGTAAAGTCGACTCTGGAGTTCGTCGATTGCGCTCTTTGGGATGGTTGTGATTTGCGCTTATTCGAGAAAACTCGGCGGGGTACGGAAATACTACGGATTACACGTGGGGCTATGTCGGGGTACTGTACGTACAAGTACATGCGTTGTACGTGAAAACCTGCATTATCAGGTTCGACATAGAGAAGGTTCGATTAACTTGTATGGGGCCAAAACTCCCAGCAATTGGATAGACATGACAGCCGAACAAGAGCGTAAATATCCTTCCCAAGTATTTTGCGGAAGCTTATCGACTCAACCATATGCTCAACAACAATTGGAAGACAAGACCTACCTACCATGATCCGGTATATAAGGGTACGCTCTCATCAAGTTCATTTGGACATACACTTACATATTCGGGTTGATAATGCTAGAAGAGAATGATATCCACAATAAAGAGCTTGTGCTTCTCGGGGATTATTCTTGACTTGGATCCTCCCTTTTTTCCTTTTCCCATCCTCGTCTCCGTTATGGGTGTTGCACTATGAGCTGTTCGTCGCATCAAATTCTATGCAGTTATCATGTACGCTCCGTCAATGAGTTAAATGGCAACGGAGTCCTAGATAAGCAGGTAAATTTCATTGCGCAGAAATGTAAAGAACTGCAATTCACCAGAAATTCATGTTAGTTTGCAATTTCCAGGAGGATAGTATGGACAAACCATTGTTTCCGCGGACAAAAGCATCCCCAAAGGTTTTTCTCAAAGCCCCGTTCACATATTCCTCGGTCTTTTCCAAAGCAATGTTCATGTAACCATCCACTGATTGGAGTTCGCCTGAAGAAATAACGTTAGAATCCAGATATATATTGGTTCCAACACAGATGCCCAAGTAGGAGAGAAACCTTTGTAGACGACCCCAGAATTCAGTTTCACAGTTACTGGTGCTCCAATGATTTCGCTGAGGAATGCTGATGGGTCTTTGCCATCCGATGGCGTACCGTTCTCCATTTTCAGTCGACTTTGCAGGATGATGTCAAACGCTGCTAAAGGAAAGGCCGATAATGTTCTTGGGCCGTACTGTATGCTAGTGGTGGAGATACTGACGATTAGATAAATCCAGGACGCGCCAAGATTTATCCACTCCACATTTGCTCATTTCCTCGCTCATTTTACATCAATACTCCATAGGTTGTGATACTTTCTTTTCGACGCCTGGAGGAACAATAATTACGCTATGCGGTCTTTTTTTAGGAGGCCGTCTTGGGCAAAAAGGGGAATTGAGGATTCGGCCCCTGATTTCTATCGGCGTTCGGAGCACACTTATGCTGATATTATCGCCGCGACAAAGGAAGTACGGGAAAGATCGGCCATTGCATTTGCCAGTAATAATCAAGTGGCGGATGGCAAGGCATCTCAGAATCGTCCATCCTCAAGTCAGGTCGGTGTAAGAGAGGGTACACCATCAGACAAACTCTCCGGGGTAATAAGCGACCAGAACTGCTCTATTAGCCGAGATTCTGGTTCTCACAGTGTGTTACAAGAGGAAGAAGAGCTCAGTTCGCATCAGGCGCAGCGAACGAGATCCGCTGATAAGAGTGACACCGTTCACAACCATAATATCTCTGCGCCTGACCGTGAACCTGTAGCAGATATTCAGTCAATTGGCCATGCCAATCAGCATTGCAACCAGTCCTCCGGTTTTGCCCCGTGTATGCACAAGGGAACGGATAATGCTTCTGTTGATGAGTCTGCCTCGGAAGACACTCCATATGATAATAACCAAACCGAATATAAAGCAATCGGGCATGAAAAAAGCATTCAAGATGATGTGATCGTCCAAATACTTATAACATCAGAGATTGAAAACACGAAACCATTAATTGTCCATCGAAAAGCGTCTCAATCGTTGAGAGAGGTCCGCTTGGCATGGTGCAAGCGCCAAGGTTTACCTGAAGAGATGCAATTATCTGTATTCTTGACGTGGAAGGGTCGACGACTGTTCGATGTGACGACATGTAAAAGCTTGGGGGTCAACAATGTCAACAATAATTCTGATGGATTTCCGGATTTTCACTATCAATCAGTTGATGACGGGCCGCGCGTTCATATGGAAGCAGTTATGGATGATTGCTTTACTTTTAAACAGAAACAGCAACAATCGCGAGCATTGTCTGCGACAGAATGTCGAACTGGACCAGATCCTCCTGCATTTGGAAGCTATAGGCGAGATGTGATGATGAAGATTATTTTGAGGTGTCCCGGAATCGATGATTTTGGGGCTAAAGTCAGTCAAAAGACTCCAGTATCCCAAATCCTCTCTACTTTTAAGGACGCACGGAGGATACCTGCTGAGAAGCGTGTTCATCTTTTATTTGACGGTGATCGACTTGATCCCAATGCATGCCTCCTGGATTATGACATTGCAGATCAAGACATGGTGGATGTCTTGATCAGATAATAGTCTAGTCATCATCTTTTGATAATAGTGGTGGATCACGGAGTGTATAGGATTCCCAATAACTTCTAACAGCCCCGAGTGGAATTGTTCCTTTTTCTTGGGGGGGCGGTTGTAAATGGGAAAGATTCCAGTATAATGCAATTGCAACGAATTTACATAAGAAATTTGTTGTTGTCTCTCTTGCCTTGTAGTACGAGTGCAGACCTCCCAGTAATCAAATCCGAGGATATCAATCGACGGGTTTAGAATTTTTTTTTAAACCAAGTACCAAGCAACACAACCCGGCTATTAACACAACCCATAACTCCTACAATCCCCACCCAATTGTCCTGTCCGTTCCTCCGGCAATCACTTCGAGCAATGAAAGTAGTTACTGCAAATTTTATGACCTGTGCTGTCAAAGGTTGCAAAGCATCACCGGCATCCTTTCCACTTCATTTTCATGATGCCGAACTTGAACTTCAGGAGCTAGATTTCCAGGCGGAATTCATACAGAATATTGTTCCTAGGCTTGATTGGAATGGACTGCAGGTAACTGCCAATGAGGTAACTTCTGAGGTGTTCTGTGTGATCACTGGTGTTGCACTTCATACTGATGATTCTTCTATAGCTTGGTTTCCCTGAGATTCCAGACACAAAACCAGATGGTGATGCTTTGAATGATGAGCAGACCCTAAGGGACTTGCATCGGCTACTTCTGGAGACCCAGGTCGTGGAAGGGAAATTGAAATGCGGGAACTGTGGGCATGAGTATATGATTAAGGAAGGAATTGCGAATTTTCTTCTCCCCAGTCATTTGGGTTTGTGAACATTGATGAACTACATATGCTTTAATCGCCTGCTAATACTCTGCAGTTTGAAGGTAATCTATGGACATTCTACATATGCGCATCAAACTAAATGTACGCCAGTTGGCCGAACAACGGGGTTTGATAATCGCCGGATAATATACGGAAGGGGATACTAAGCGAGGAATGAGCTATGGAAGTGCACGCACCCTATAGTACCTTGGGCTCTTTTATCTCTTCCTGACACGGTGACGGTTATTCTCTATAGTATATGGTACATGATTGTCATAGCTATTTTGCATATCAGAATCAGAAGCATCGCCAGGAATTAAGAAAGAAATATTGGTAAAGATATCTCAGGCCTCGAACTGCATAAAATTTTCCCAGGCTTGAACCAAACGCCTCAAGACCAATTCCGTGATAAAGACCCTTTATCAAAGCGCCCTGTAGAAAAAGAGGGCAATGAATAAGAAAAGAAGACGAAAGTTTCCATGGTTGTTGCTGTCAATTAAGGAATCCTTTGCAGCCAGTAGAGCCGCAGAGACATGGGATCCTGTCGTCACTGTCCCATTCCCTTTCAAATTTGTAGTCATAAGTCAACTCCTCGTCTTAGACCATCGTTAGTCAAACCAGCTCTACCATGTTCCAGTACAGGTGACTTACCTCGCTCAATGTCTCTCAATGCATATATAACAATTCGTTTACTGCCATCGACCTTGATGATCTTGGCAGTACAGTTAGGCGTACAGCTGTGGTTAATGAATCTGGCAATACCGCCCCGTTTCGTGGCATCTATGACGGTGTTCTCATCGATACGAAAGAGATAGCTGCTGCCAATGCCACTCTTCAAGTACTGCCTCTCTCTCATATCTGCAACCTGCTGTCGTACCTTCTCCCCCACATATTCGATGATCATATCGTTCGCTGATATGTTTTCCTCGGCATAAAGCCCCCAATTGTGGATCGCAGATCGAGCAAAGCGTACTGGCTTTTTTCGTTTCTTCAATTGGTTGAAGCGGAGAACATCGCCGTCCCCGCTTTGCATGGGAAGGGCCTGTTTCTGCGCATTGATATCGGCAATAAGACGGCGGTTATTGACTCTTGTTGATCTTGAAGTTGACTTCGAAATCGTTTTCGCAGCGGCAATTCTGGCAGCCTCAGCGGCAGTAGCTTGAGGGTCACTCTTCGCTTTGGCCTCCCTTTCCTCTCGAGCCTTCTGGACTTTAATCCGATGGGGTAGGTATTTTGACTTTTCTGACTCCAATATTCTCTTCCTCCCCTCTGTTCGAGCAGCGCCTGTTGCATTAGCGACGTAATAACCATGAATGATCGTCTCTTCATGCACAGGACCAATGTCTCCCGGACGGTTCAGGGCTTTAATCTCCTTTTGTCTCCACGCCCATGCTGCTAAGTTCCCAAGACTGGCCTTCGGTTGGCCAGCTAGAACATCTCGCAAGAAAAGTAGATCTTCTTCATCCTTTATCAAACTCTGCCAACCGTCGAGATCCAGGATAATCGCCTCGTCATCCAAGACAGTTGGACGGGGTTCATCATTAGACACCCGCCATTCCACTTCAGTTTTTAATTCTTCTGGGTGACCCACTCCATCAACACCATCAGCAAAAACATGTACTTTTTCAGCATGGTCCTTCTCGCATATGGAAGCCTCTAGTTCGCATCTTTCTGGAGATACTTTAGAATTCTGATCCTCTTCCGATATTGCAGAGCCCAATGCAATGTCTGGGGGACAATTCGTGATAGTTCTATCACCGTCTGTCGCGAGTGAGACAGGCGATTTCGAGTGCTCGTCTTCAGTTTTGCCGACAGAACTGATATCAAACGATTCCTCGTTTTCCTTTTGCCTCTTGCGTCCCTCATGGCCTTCGTTTATCCTCTTTCTCTTGCGAGATGTCGGAGAAAGGCCACTAATGTCATTGGATTCCGGATTGGACGCGTTCTGCGTGGCAAGATCGTCTCCCTCCGTTTCCTTGTAATATTGACGTACCGGGAGTTCGGTGGCCGAGGTTTGTAAAGTTCCAGGCATAGATTGCTCATCATTATCAGACCCCGAATCAATTGAGCTCCTTCGGCTAAGAGGCCGGCTCTCCTGCTCGTCAGTATCCCTGGTGAACGGTGTTCGTTGATCATCATCTGAATCATCATGATCATGTAGTTGTTGTAAGCGGTGATAAAGAGGCCGCACTTCCCTCCTTCGCACAGGTTGTTTGCGCCTTTCATCCAAGAAAGCATCTGCCCGGTTTAAACGATGCGCTTTTCGAATCCGCGGAAGGGCAAGGATGTTAAGATTGGACGTGCCGAAACGCCGTTGGACATTGGACAACTCCGAGCGGGAATCCGGTGTCTCGCTGGATGCATCGAAATCAAGACGAAATGTGGGCCGTCTGGTACCCTCTGGATCAGGAATGCCTAATTTCTTTCTCTTGGGCGCATGGCGATCTGGGTCAAGATAATCATATAATGCAGGTGCTGCGATGCGCGATTTCACATCTTCGAGAAGCTTGTCTTTCAAATCTCGGATAATCATGGCCAAAACTTCCCTGCAAGGGTCCAAATCGATCACCCGGAGTTTCTTCTCTTCCTCAACATCAATCTCGGCCTCTTTTTCCAATCTCTCTGCCTCAGCTCTTTCTCTTTTCTCCGCTTCGAGGCGTTCAGGACTTGGGCTTCGCTCGTAATTAGGATTACCGTATGGCTGACTTTCCATGTTCATGATATAGGTAAACAATGGCTTCATGTGACATATCTTGTAACAGCGTTCAGTTTCCTCCTCTCCGCGCCGAGAATTTTCAAATATGATATAGTATCCGGTCTTATCGCAACGAATGTCTTTCCAGTTGAACAGCTTGAGTCTCTTTTTCAAATGTGGAACAGTCGTGCTCAGAACTGGTACATAGCAGTGTGCGATGAAGATATAAGGATCGCGCTTGATTTGGTTCAGCACTGGGGTCTCTTCGACTAGAGATGGTACGACGGGCTTCGAAAAGACTGCCCTCGGCCCTTCAGGTATGGCAAGCACCGGGCGCATCGAGGATCTGCCCGAAGGACCTTTCGGCGCTGTTGGAGGTGGTTCACTCCTCTTAGGCTGGGGATCGGGTTTTGTTTCTTCAGCTTTCTTTTGGCCCAACCTCCGAGGATCAGTAGCCTTGGACACAATCTTCTCCGCGAGGACACCATCGCGGTCCAATTCCACCCTTATTCTGCGAGTTCCAATGCGCTGCTCTTTTTTACATTCGAGGTAGGCTCGTTTGGCCGCGCTGGCTGCAAGTATTGGACTTCCTCCCCGAAACGAACTGGTATCTTTGTATCTGATGGAGCAGACGCCCAGGAATCTGCCCGTAATAGGATCGGTGCGATTGTTGATCTCCGCAATCTCTCCAAAACTCGAGAAAAGCGCGCTTATAGGCGCGATTGGGGTTAAGGGATCAAATCCCGTGACCGCTATCTGCGTGGGGGGCCCAGGGCCTATCGTAGTTGCCGAGTCATATGCCCATGGTTTCAACACATATGGAGATGGCCGGAATTTTGGCTTTTGTTTGCACCCGGCTCCCCGGGTGTAATTTGGGATTCCCAAACGGGGATCGGGGGGGCATCCGTTTCGCTCGTTAAAAACAATGTCCACATATTCCGGTTTCCTCCGTCTGTCCTTTGACGACGACGACGACCGTCGGTCGCTATCCGGATCGTAGACCAACTTCCAACCGCCGACCTTATTTCCAATAGCATGTGCCTGCGGTTGAGGGGTAGGGGGGGTGTGCAGAGGCGTTATAGCGGCTCGTTGCTCTTCGCCTCGAGCTTTCACCTGATTGGCATTGGCAAGGCTGTTCATTATTTTTGTTGGCTGAGGACTTGATTTACAAGGTGGGGATGATTCAACATTCGTGAGCGGAGTGAGTGTATCTGGATGCATTTCATTCAAGTGTGGCGCACCGCTCTGAGACAGTGAAGAACCAGCTGCTGAAGGTCCTGTACTCATAGAACTCGAATATCCAACTCCGGTAGTTTCGAACGATATCTTGCCCGATTCATCATGCGATCCCAACCCTGGGTGAGCGAACGTACCGCTATGCGTCACATCCTTGGGGGTGTTGGATTCGGCGAAACATGCAGGGCGTTCCTCGCTACTCTCGTGCTCATTCTGAAGTTTTGGATGTGGCAAATCCTGCGCGGCTCTGAAGCGTTTTTGTTGGAGAACTGACGGTGCAGTAGGGAAGAAATCTGCGAAGCCGGCTGTGGAGCGCGACATGATGGGATATGGCTACACGCCAAATAAAGAGATGCCGCGATCACTTGGCAGCATCCTTAACGAAACGTAGACCACCTAGTATGAGTACATTTATTCAGGAAGCTCTCCTGACGCTGGCGAAATGGAAAGCTTCAGACTCAAGGTTTCATTGGAATTGCATGAAACATTGAAAGGAGGGAGCGCTGGAAGTGGGACAAGTAAAAGTACCAAATCTTGATTAAAAGGAAAGAAGATGACAAGACAGGAAAAATGGAGGGAAAGAGGAAGGCAGAAAGAAGTAGAGGTGAATTGGGATATAATACAAGGAGCGGGTGTTGGTGTCTTTCATAGGAAGTGTTCGGAGATCTTGTGAACTTCCCGATTAACGCGACCCAGGCGGTCCCGTCCACGCGAACAGGCAAATCACGACGACAATGGCAGGAGTAGCGGGGGATAGAACACGGAGGAAATACACCCTAAAGAAGAGCAATAACTAGTGGTAAAAGAAATTCCAATAAGTATAATTCTATCAAGACATATGGGCTTGAGAGCCTAATGTTGGGGGATGGAAAATTCTGTATGTGCTCTCGGGTACGGTATAGGAAGGATAGGCGCGCAGGCAAAAGAACAGAAAAAGAAGAAGCTTTTCCAGAAAACATGACGGTAGGACATGACTGACTACACCAGATTTCCGCAGTTAGTTAATCCAGAGTTTCATCGAGGATTGTTCATCGCCTGGAATTCATAACCTTCAACTGATTGTTGAGAAACCGCTTCCTCGAAACGAACATGCCCCGACAGGAGTGCAAAAGTATATAGTGTGACCAATCTGAACTTGGCCACCTCAACACATATTATGGTGCAGGGGACTTGTTCTTCGTACTGGGGTATACTCGCATACACTTTGCGGTAACCGGCGAGAACCTTCGAGAGTTTGAAAGATGCGGTGATACTATGGAGTTACTTGCTTAGTACTACTATTATTATTATGTACTCGGTGCAAAGTAGTGATTCTCTGTTTATTCCATACGTCAATGTTCTATTTTTAATAACGGTAAGTCGTTCGGGGAGGATTTTGACAACTGAAGGACGTCTTTTGATACCCATAACAGTTTTCCATTCTTCTTTTGCGGACAGTCCGAGAACCAAACCAATAATAGTAGTATATGCGCTGCGCCGACGTCTCCGTAATGCAAAAATAGCAACTCTCTTATGAGCTTGGTACCTCTTTCCATGGGAAAGATAATAAGGTACACCTGGTACATACCCCAAGTAGCAAAAATCAGCTATTAATAAATTTCTCCAAAGGCTCTCTGTGTGTGTGTGTGTGTGGAAGACGAACGATTAGAAAAATTCTCACGTCATAATGCTAGATTTGCATTAGGTGCTGATGCGGTGTCCGTACTATGTACATTGTAGTTGTGCTACTTTGTACCGAGTACTGTACATGTACATAGCAGCCCTTGCCGGAGTACTTTCTGAGAATGGGCCAATGTGTCAATAAGTATGTACATACTTACATGATCCTTGTTGTACAGAGCACATGATACAGATAGCGGACAAGTAATCTTTCAAGTTCCATACTTTCACTGTACAGAATAGTAGTTTGCTGCATGCAATTCTGCCCATCACTTGGATATATACAGTACTACTACTATGTACATACTAGCGACTGTTGCCAAGTCTCACTTTGTCGGTCAGAGAATCCATTACAGACCGCATGCCTTCATTCTTCGAATCTGATGTGTTAATTTTTGACCTCTCGTGGCAAGTTGGCAGCAGGTGGAGACCAGCCAACTGTGAAAGGCATTCATACAGCATAGAGAATATGCACTGAGGACTCCGTACTCCGTAGTATTCCCATGGAAGGTTGTCGGCCAAGTGAGACATACCGACCGACTTGTGTGAGGCGCAGACGCTTGTTGGCCACCTCCGTTCCCCATTATTACTATTAGTAGTAATGAGACTAGTGATTGGGAGTCTCCATAGTTTTACTACATTGGCCCCTGGTCCCGGTCCATACATAGTGGTAGAAAAAGGAAAAAAATTTTCCAGCAGCAGCTTCCCTTGGTTTGGGTGGTGGGTCGATCTGACCACATAAAACATAGACAGCTCCCCCTCCTCCTCCCTCACAAAGTCCGTCGATCTTGATCAACAACTTCTCTCTTCGTCTCTACTCCTTCCTTCCTTCCTTCCTTCCCACTTCCTTCCTCCCTCTTCCCCTTCATAATTCCAATTCTTCTCTTCATCATCTGCATTTCATCTTCCTTTCGTACAGAACCAAGTCTTCGTTATTTGTTCCCCGTTCACCAAACTGATCTCAACCTGTAGGGCATCCTTGCCCCTCTACTTATCCTGCTGTCTCCTCATCTTGTTACTGACCTTGGCGCTTTGTCCGTCTTCCAGGAACTTCGCATAATCAAGCACACATCTCCCTCTTCTTCCATTATCTTTTCATAATTCACAATGTGGTATGTTTTCCTCCTTGGACACATCACATAGTTTCCATCTTGGTTTGGAGATTCACTAACAGGACGCAGTGGTATCTTCGGTTACATCAACTATCTCGTTGAGAGAGACCGTAAATTCATCCTGGACACTCTGCTCAATGGACTTTCGAGACTCGAGTACCGTGGTTATGACTCGGCCGGACTTGCCATTGACGGCGACAAGAAGAAAGAAGTGGCTGCCTACAAAGAAGTTGGAAAGGTTGCAAAGTTGAAGGAACTTATCAATGAATGCAAGCCGGACTTAACCAAGACTTTTGAGTCTCATGCCGGTATTGCTCACACACGCTGGGCTACCCACGGTACCCCTTCCCGCCAGAACTGTCACCCTCACAGGTAGGTTCATTGCATAAGCCTATATGGTACTCCCATTTTTTGTTCAAACGGGCTAATGAATGACCGTGTTCTTTTTTCCCAACAGGTCTGACCTGAACTGGGAATTCTCCATTGTCCATAATGGAATCATCACCAACTACAAGGAACTCAGAGCTCTCCTAGAGAGCAAGGGCTTCCGTTTCGAGACAGAGACCGATACCGAGTGCATTGCTAAACTTACCAAGTATCTATTCGACCAGCAGCCAGACATTGACTTCACCGTCCTCGCAAAGGCTGTCGTGAAGGAACTCGAAGGCGCCTTTGGTCTCCTTATCAAGTCCGTGCATTTTCCTCATGAAGTCATTGCGGCTCGCAAGGGATCACCTTTGGTGATTGGTGTGCGGACTTCGAAGAAGATGAAGGTAGACTTCGTCGATGTTGAGTACTCGGAAGATAAGCCCCTTCCTGCGGAGCAGGCCTCGCAGAATGTGGCCATCAAGAAGTCTGCTACGGGCCTTCTTGCTCCTCCTGACAAGTCGCTGCTGCACCGGTCTCAGTCTCGTGCTTTCCTCTCCGATGATGGTGTTCCTCAGCCCGCAGAATTTTTCCTGTCTTCTGATCCCTCTGCGATCGTTGAACACACGAAGAAGGTCCTTTACCTCGAAGACGATGACATCGCTCACGTCCACGAAGGTCAGCTGAACATTCATCGTCTGACCAAGGATGACGGCACTTCCAATGTTCGCGCCATTCAGACCATCGAACTCGAACTGCAGGAAATTATGAAGGGCGCATTTGACCATTTCATGCAGAAAGAAATCTTCGAACAGCCGGAGTCCATTGTGAATACCATGAGAGGTCGTCTGGACGTTGCCAACAAGCAGGTGACACTTGGTGGCCTTCGGCAGTACATTTCGACTATCCGCCGCTGCCGGAGAATTATTTTTGTTGCCTGCGGAACCAGCTACCATTCATGCATGGCTGTGCGTGGTGTTTTTGAAGAACTCACCGAGATTCCAATTTCTGTGGAACTGGCTTCCGACTTTTTGGACAGACAAGCACCGGTCTTCCGTGATGACACCTGCGTGTTCGTCTCCCAGTCCGGAGAGACCGCAGACTCCCTCATGGCCCTCCGCTACTGTCTGGAACGGGGCGCCTTGACTGTTGGAATTGTCAACGTTGTCGGATCTTCTATCTCCCTCCTGACACACTGCGGTGTTCATATTAACGCCGGTCCTGAGATCGGTGTGGCATCCACGAAGGCGTACACATCGCAGTTCGTGGCTATGATCATGTTTGCTCTTTCCCTCAGCGAGGATCGTGCCTCGAAACAGAAGAGACGAGAGGAAATCATTGAATGCCTCGCCAAGGTTTCAGAGCAGTTCAAGGAGATTTTGAAGCTCAACGAACCTATCAAGCAGATGTGCGCCAAATTTTTCAAGCACCAAAAGAGCTTGCTTCTGCTGGGACGAGGCAGCCAGTTCCCAACAGCCCTTGAAGGTAAGCATACGTTCCTTTCCTCCGTTCCCTCTGATCTAATAAACTTGAAATCTCACAATTACACACAGGAGCTCTCAAGATTAAGGAAATCTCTTATCTCCACTGTGAAGCCGTCATGTCGGGTGAGCTGAAGCATGGTGTTCTCGCCCTTGTGGATGAGAACCTACCCATCATCATGATTCTCACGCGTGACAACCTTTTCTCGAAGTCCCTGAACGCATATCAACAAGGTGAGTGGGACCATACAAACGGACATCAACAATTTGCATTAGATGATATATCTAACGCCGGCTTTTATCAATAGTCATTGCTCGCAGTGGTCGTCCCATTGTCATTTGCAACCACGATGACCCCGAGTTCTCTTCGGCCCAAACAGAGAAGATCGAGGTTCCAAAGACCGTCGATTGTCTCCAGGGCCTTCTCAATGTCATCCCGCTGCAGCTCGTTGCTTACTGGCTCGCTGTCGGGGAGGGTCTCAATGTTGATTTCCCTCGCAATCTGGCCAAGTCGGTTACCGTCGAGTAAGATTGCTCCGACCGGTAACGGAAATGCATGGTGATAAGATTGTGGAACACGAGACTCAATACCATATCCCCCTCTTTTCTTTATTATATCCCAATCACTTGTCTTTTTTAACCTCCTTCGACGTATTTTTCTCTTTTAATAGCCTTCGTTTTCTATTATGACTAGAAGAATGCGAATGTTACACTCATGCATTATGCATCCTCAATTGTTACTTCAGACTCGAGATTCATGGCGCTTTTCCCCCCCATAGTTTCAAACGGGGGAGTACCGGTTCAGAGAGAAGTGGGTATGATTCGCGGTTTCAGTGGCAGTGGGATTTTCCATGAATGCAATACATAGTTAGCCTTATATGGGCATGATATGCACAAGCTAGTATGACTACTCTGTCTGGACTAGTGCATATAGACATCCCTGTTCATTTTATTTCTGTAACAGTTGTGACAATAATCTATCTTAAACGATGGTCAGAAGCGGCCAAAAGTGGGGGATCATCTACTTGGGTACGTAATAATACATGGATAGCATAATCCCACTACGCAATTTACTGGGTACAGGAGTACATAGCTCGGATCCCCCACCATATTCCAGATACCTATAATTCTCACACCACGGCACCGGAATTATTTTAACACTACGTCGTACACAAACTTTATTATACAATTGAGGAAGAAGCTTTACCTTGAATTTTCCAAGGGATCAGAGGCAACAATGGCATCTTTGAAAGGACCAGGTGCTGCTCCGACCTATGACGGTGAGATTTGATTATTACTCTTTTTGTATGTTGATAGCAACTGCTCATTGATTCCTCGACAGGTTCTGGGCTCCGGATCGCAATTGTCCACGCGAGATGGAACATGGCGATAATTGGCCCTCTGCTGGAGGGTGCCAAAAAGCAACTGTTTTCAGCCGGTGTTCGAGAGGAAAATATCACAGTGGAAACCGTCCCAGGCAGTTATGAATTGCCATTTGCTGCTCAGCGGTAAGCCAGCATGTTTATACTCTGAAAAGAAAAAAAAAAAAAAAAGGAAACAGGAAACGTTTAACAATGCCTCGTTCAGGATGTATGCGGCTTCACAGATTCAAGCTGCTAAAGGTTCTCCGTCAGCCGAAGGCGTGAGTGCTACGGATCTGCTGTCCTCATCGACTCCGGATCTCAGCAAGGCCTCTACCGCGACATTACAATCATCTGCTGCATCTCGACCGTTTGACGCTGTTATCGCCATCGGTGTCTTGATCAAAGGATCGACTATGCACTTTGAGTACATTTGTGATGCCGTGACTCATGGGCTGATGCGTATCCAAATTGAATCTGGTGTACCGGTTATCTTTGGTGTGCTCACCCTTTTAAGCGAGGAACAAGGCCTGGAAAGAGCCGGGTTGGGCAAGGGTGGCATGCACAACCATGGAGAAGACTGGGGAAATGCTGCCGTGGAGCTTGGCGTGAAGAGAGCAAACTGGGCCGAGGGTAGAATCTAAACAGGTGAACCGAGAATCAAGCTGGATAGAATAAAGACACAAAAATGGCTGCAGATAGTATTATGGAGGCTTCGACTTGTTAATCTGATATCTATTTTGAATGCATACTGGACGTCTTTAAATCATTTCAATCCAATCATTCCTCCATCCGTTCACCTTCATTGGCGGTGCCCTTCGCACCCTCGTCCTCCTCCTCATCTTCTCCTTCCAAAGCTTTCTTTGCTGCATTCTCCGCTTCCTCGAAGAGCTCCTTCGGCACTTCCTCGTGTCTTCCCTTGGTAGGACCATCTAGAGAACTAATCCAGGTCATCTCCAGCTCAAAATCCTTGTCCTTACTATCTTCGTGGGCGACATAAATGATTCGAGCAGCTTCCTTGACGGCATCGGCCAGGCTCAAGTTACCGGAGACCAAGTCTAATTTCTCAAGTTCGGCTTTCGCGGCTTGCCTTCCCTTTCCGGTGGCGGCGCCATAGTAACCCTGGGAAGAAGTTAATCCTCGGTTATAACAAGCGATTAGGATAAACAGAGACATACCCAGTAAAGCCCACTGGGTTCAATCATATATAGCCCAGGACCACCGGCCTTAGCGCCTTCGACTTTTCCACCGGCTCCCGACTTTGGTCCTGTTCCAACTTGGCCGTCAACAGCCAACTCACCTTCGGAGTCCCAGCCTCCAACAATAGATGTCACGCCGAATGGTCGCACGCTAGAGTAGAGTGTAAAGGCTTGAACATAGCTTCCGAGGCGATTAGCAAGCGCCGAGGTCGGTACGGGCGCCTTGTATACGTTTCTCCAAGACGAGGCCTCGTCCCTGGCTCGGGCAACGAAATGACGACCGTCAGGGTTGAGTCCGGCTGATACCTGGAAGTTGCATAATCAGTACCGAGTGCTAGGCAGTCACCCAATAGAATAATGAGAACTCACAATGCCAACATGGCGATCCACTGTTGCTATCTTCTTGTTCGCACCCGGTTTCAGAAGCTTGCTCGTGATTATCTTCTCTACGGCCAACACGACACCATCTTTACATCTGATACCAATAGCTGTTCCTCCATTCTCGACTGCCTTGGCTGCATATTCCACCTGTGAACGTGATTAGTGAAACGAGCTCAGAGGGATTGTCTCTTGGCATGAGAATTGTACCTGGAAATTCCGTCCATCTGGCGAGAAAACGGAGTTGGAAAGATCGTAACCAGTACCAATGGATGTCTGGTTTGGGTAATCCGTTAGCAAGGGGGAGCTATTACGTTGAGGCAGCAGGGCGGACAGACCATGGCTTGTCAAGGTGTCCCACCGAGGAACGTCAGATGATGGGATACAACAAACTGCTTCTAGATTCTAGAATGATGGTAGGGAGGAAAACTCCAAGAGCCGCTTCCTGATTGTGGGTGATGAATAGGATCCGGTATGTTAGAACTGACTGGTGAGTTGGAGCTCTGGAAGATAAGATACAACCTGTAGCTGGAGGTGAGCTGCGGTCGCGTCACGGGGTTTCTGCCTTATCACCCTTTGTGCCTCAGGTGTCTATTGGATAACGGGATTGTACAAATTGTAAATGTACTGCATAGTAAGGCGTACTTTACTAAGTCTGTTACTACTCTTATTTATAAGATGCTTTTATTGATATATGCCGTTAAATGAATTACCGGGCTAAATGGCTCATTTGTACATGATAGCGCACATCCATGGGATATCAACCAAAGTATAACATCTTGAACTAAATTAGCTGTATTAACCATCCCAGCAACATCGAGAAACCCTCAACCATACGCTAACGTAGCCATTATAATGCTCGCCATGGTATAACTTCTACGTGCCGTATACACCATTTGATTCGTTCCGTCTTGCATGACCTGGAGAATGCTGGCCATTCATCCGAGTGCCCAATCCACTCCCTTTGGGCATCGATATCAGTTATTTGACTTTCATGTGAGATAATCCACGAAATAAATACATCAAGGCCCTACAGAAGATTACCGGAATCTTTACTATTATCATTATCTTTTGGATACCTACTGGTTTTTGAGAACTTCGCTTGAAAAAACGAGAATTATCAATTGCCCTAACCCCAGCATACGACAGTATTGATTCAATATCGAATTGTATTTTTGAATCATGTCTTCATCCATCTTGCACCGATGCCCATCATGTGGACAGATAACCGACATATCCATCTCGCTTGCTGCGTTCATCGAGAATCCCCGTTGTAACCAGGTAATATCCCTCCACTCCCAGCATTGAAAAAACAGATACACTGACTTCATGCACATGTAGTGTGGACTATCAGCGTCTGAAAGTAGCCTGAAGCTGCAAGAAGATCTCGCTGCGCTTTTCGACAGGCAAATGAGCATGGGGCCCGTAGAGGTCCCGGAAACCCCAGAGCCTTCTTCGCCTGCTTCGCCTACTTTTTCTTCCCAGCCATCCCCCATTACATACAGTGTCAGCCAACACTACCATCATTCCTCGCATATAGTGCGACAGGCTCAGGCGGTCGGACCTGAAGAACAACAGTCTGATACATATTCAGCCCCAACGGCAACTGATACGAGTAATATATTGAGAAGTCATAATATTGACCCATTCATGCTGTCCCCAAGGCAAATTGCATTGTTTGAAGACGCCATACCGGAACAGAAGTCACGCTTGATTCAAATGTGGCAGATTTGTCTAGAGACAGCGGAAAGGGACCCGACAACAGGGACATGTTTTCTCAATGATCAATATCAATATCATGTCAATACGTTGGCGGAGGATCATGACATGGATGGTATGGCAGAAGGTGAGGATGGAGACGAAGATGGACAGCAGTATGCAGAGCCATATATGGCTTCGGGGTATGAAATCTTAACCCAGCGTGACTATGAACTCTCTGGGAGAAAGGGTTACCAGGAATTTCCGCCCAGTGAACCCACGACTGGTGCCCCCTATAAACTTGCGAGTGACCCAATTTACCAGAGCAAGCGATGGTGGGAACATACAAACCCGCAGCCATTGGAGCACCAATACGGCACATTTGAGCAGCTCCAACAGTCCGCGGTCTAGATTTGAAATGTATCGTTTGCTGGAAGTGTTGGGAATAAGGAAATTTAGGGTTCTTGTCATAATTCATTTTCACTTATTTACTTTTTTTTTTTTTTGGAATATACATGTTTAACGAATTGAATAACTTGCATACCATGCCGTATGTTCTTTTTTCGATGACACACCAGCCGGTAGTATACCTGTTATCTACTGTTCACCAAAGTTGGAAAGCGAAAGCCGATATTTCATTTAGTAGATAATCTCAGTTTTAGACACAACCAAACAAAGCCTAATGAACGAGAAACCAACCAATTGCGATGAAAAAATTGTATACAAGCGTCTTTCTTTTCTTTTCCTCTCTTGCTTTTGCCAATTGGTTCGAACAGATAGCCAAAGAAACAGAAATCCAAACCTTCCCTTCCCCCAAAGATACTTGATAGCCGAAACAAGTAGAAGTCTACCATAAAAACAAAATTACTCACACGGTATACCCCTTGGAGTCAGGACAGTATGCCATGTGCACCTTACCGACGAGCAAGGCCATGGTGATCAAATGGTGTGGATGGTGTACAAGGGATAAGGTATCTGCAAAATTGAGTTAGCATTGCGAAGAGCGAAAACGAAAAAGGGAAACTCACCTTTATTAGTGAGATACGACAGCGGCCGCAGCCTCCGCGAGGGCGTCGGCAGAGCGCTTGACATCGTCGGCAGCCTCGGCAGCGCGCTTGAACTTGCTGCATATCTGTCCAGGGAGAGCACACCAGCTCGGGATATGCAGTTTTGGCATCTCTTTAATGGCCTCGGCAAGGGCATCAGCGGAGCGTTTGACCTCGGAGGCGCCAGAGACAGCACGCTTCATCTGCCCGCAAGGCTGTTCAGGCAGCGCACACCAATCGCCGTCGTCGGGAATAGCGGCAGCGTGGACAACGGTGGCAGCCATCACAGCAACCAGAGCAGTGATGGTAAGCTTCATTTTGCAAGTTTGTTCAAAACCAGAAGATAACGAGGGAGAATTGGTCTCGTGGATTTCAGAGAGCTCAGATGATTGGGAATTGAGTTGGATTTTGTTGACGCTTCCAGGCTGGAATCATGAGCATTTATATTGCAATAGAAGCAGGGCGCTTGCCAGATGCAATTTCCATGTCGAAGCTCTCAAATAGATATCTCTTATTCATGCGCCGAAATGGCACTTCCAGTTCCAGAAAATGGAAAGAGAGAGAAAGAGAATGACCAGGGTCAATTGGGAGGGTGTGGCTTCAATTGACGGGAGAATCAGTCATTACTCAGGTGGTGGTTCTGAATAAGATGACCCAATAAAACATTAACTAGCCCTAATGCAGGGAAAAAGCAACCGCATATTCGAGAAGAGATGCATCATAACCAAACTCAGCCGGGGGGCCCACAAATCACCGACGGATAATGGATTTATTATGCTCTTGGCTGTGGTCTGCAAGACCTGCAAGACATTTTTGTTTTTCTGGGGTTTACATTGAGTGAATGGATGTTGCTTTTGTTGCTTCTTTTGTTTTTGGGTGGTGGTACAAGGTATTGTCATGTGGCCGGAAAGGTGTCTGAATAGGAGATCAATGAGCTGTCTTTGTCGCAGTTTATTCAACGTATTTTCAAGCAGACTTATTGAGACATTGACAAATGAGACGAATGATATCCGAATTGAGGCGAGGTCTGTCAGAGTGATGCGATTGCAGATAAGATCGGTCCAGGGCCCGCACTAACAACCCAACTCGCGACCGGCTGCCGAGACGAGCCGCGCCCGCTTTTTCCGTCCTTCGCTCTTTGCGGCATTATGCCTATCTCCTCTTTCTCCCTCCTAAACTTCTCTCTTTTCTTTCTTTATTCCTCCCCCAAAACGAGTCCTACGGGTTAGCTTCCTCCCACCTCCTCCTCTCCTCTCCCATATTCTGCCATTATGTTCTTTTTGCGGACAGCGCAGCCCGCGCAGGTATGTCATTTTTTCTCTATCCCCCTCTCCAACTCTCTCAATTTGACCTTATCCACTGTGCTCTCTTCCCCCCTTCCCCCCCCCCCCCCCGGGGGTTCGTTACTCCCCTATGCCGTCTTCCTATGCTACCAATTCGGAATTGGGTTTCATTTATCTACTTATCCTTTCCGGCATAATCCGTTTATACTGGACTCTCTGTTTTTTTTTTTTTTTTTTTTGGCTAACATTGGCCTTGGCAGTTTTTTCTCCGTCGCGCTACGGCGTCAACTTCTTTCGTTCGCTCTTCGGTCCCTGCGCGATGTGCGTCGCCTTTCTGCTACCCTCTTGCAACATTTGCAGATTTGGTTAACATGTGCAATCTATGAATAGCGTTCGCCAGTGTTCAGTCCGATATCTTCAAGCCCACCAAATATGGCGGCAAATACACCGTTACTCTCATCCCCGGTATCTACAGACCCGCTCGGAATCTCCATTGAAGCTCGATCGCCGGTTTTACTGATAAATCTCAAGGTGATGGTATTGGTGCCGAGGTCGCTGAATCGGTAAAGACTATCTTTAAGGCCGACAATGTACCCATTGAGTGGGAACAGGTCGACGTCAGTGGTGTGGACACGGGCAACAAGCACTCAGAGGAGCTGTTCAAGGAATCTATTGCATCGCTTCGCCGCAACAAGCTGGGTCTGAAGGGTATCCTTTTCACCCCAGTCGAGCGTTCGGGTCACCAGTCGTTCAACGTTGCTCTGCGCCAAGAGCTCGATATCTATGCCTCGATTGTCTTGATCAAGAACATCCCCGGCTACGAGACTCGCCACAAGGATGTCGATCTTTGCATCATCCGTGAGAACACCGAGGGTGAATATTCCGGCCTCGAGCACCAGTCTGTCCAGGGTGTTGTCGAGTCGCTGAAGATCATCACCCGTGCCAAGTCCGAGCGTATCGCCAAGTTCGCTTTTGGATTTGCCCTTGCTAACAACCGGAAGAAGGTCACTTGCATCCACAAGGCCAACATCATGAAGCTTGCCGACGGTCTGTTCCGTAGCACCTTCCACAAGACTGCAGAGAATTACCCTACCCTGGAGGTCAACGACATGATCGTCGACAACGCTTCCATGCAAGCTGTCTCTCGGCCTCAGCAGTTCGACGTCATGGTCATGCCTAATCTCTACGGCGGTATTCTCTCCAACGTCGGCGCTGCCCTTGTCGGTGGCCCGGGTCTGGTTCCTGGCGCCAACATGGGACGCGACGTCGCTGTCTTCGAGCCTGGATGCCGTCACGTTGGTCTGGACATCAAGGGCAAGGACCAGGCTAACCCCAGTGCTATGATCTTGTCCGGTTCCATGCTCCTCCGCCACCTCGGCTTGGACGACCACGCCAACCGTATCTCCAAGGCTGTGTACGACGTGATCGGTGAAGGGTATGTGAAAGACGATCGACCCCCACCCAACAAGTTCATTTTCTAACAATCGTGTCTCACAGCAAAACAAGGACTCACGACATGGGTGGCCAGGCCACCACTCATGAATTCACCAGAGCTGTCTTGGACAAGATGGAGACTCTGTAAACTTTGGGATACCACTTCAGTTTTACTTGCCACTACTTTGATGATGATGAGGGCTTATAGGTCAACCGTGGAGGGCGTTTGAGAGAATAACACTCTTCGTTGATCATTTGGAGGTACTCTATCTCACCATGTATTATCCTTCACCCTAACACTAACTAGAACGTCTCGCCGATTATCAATTGTAGGCAATTCGACGGAATAAGATGTGTAAAATTATATCCACCTATATATACATTCTTATTTTGAGAGCAAAAGGAGCCTGCCCATGCGTTTTTTTCATCTTATCATTAAAGAGCTATGTACTTCTATTTCATATTGGGTATATTGGAAAATCGGCTCCTATGCTTGTCCCCAAGTTTTAGGAGGCCCTAGGGAGAGGGTTTCCGTCCAAGCACAAACACTAAGGAATTGTCGTAATGCCCTCCCTATCCGGAGATTATATCACAGGATAAAGTCGAAAATCTTGCAGGGTCTAGAGTAAGAGAGCCCAAACATGTAAACGTCCGTTCGTGGGATTTGTTGGCCACCGGCAAGATTTGGAATGCGCTTGAAGAACTTTGCTGAGACGAAAGTGCTCCTTCCGCAATGAACCCTTGGTGGACCATTTTATCTTATCGCATCAATCAGAAGAATATTACATAGATGGACGCTCAGAATGCCGGTCGCCTCTTTCGGCCGGTGTACTTCGAGGTCGCTTTCACAACCTTGCCTTTTCGTTCCATCTGGTCTTTCTTGCGCATGATCCAAGCTCTGTCACCTTTCTTCGATGACGATGCCTTATTTTGCATGGCCTTCTTCCTGGCATCCAGGACATCGACCTCATTCATGCCTTGGACAACACCTGTAATGTCACCCTTCAAGCCACCACCGCCAACTGTCAGCACAAGATACAATTTACTGTTTTTCGTTCCCGGGTCGTCTTCCAGGATACCGGCACCGAAGCCAGCATGCATAGCAGCGGCACTGATCATGCTCCGTTGAGCGTCATTTTTCGGATAGAATTGGCAGACAGCACGTCCACCTCGACGAAGACAGGCATAGAGACCCTCAAAGAAGCGACGGAGACGGCCTTCAGGGCTCACGTCACTGGTTTCCGCATTACAAAGCCACTGGATTGCACTAATACTTATGGCCGCATCGAAGGAACCAGGTCGGAACGGTACTCCCTGGCCGATATCTGCAAGTAGCAAATCGCCTTCCACGTCTCGTTGTAGAGCCACGTCCAGCATACTGGGCGAGATGTCCATACCGATCCAGGTGTGTGGTCCCCCTTCTTCGCGAGGGAGGCTGGAAAGGATTTCACCGGAGAGACCTGAGCCGCATCCTAGGTCAAGAATGAGAGAAGGAGATTTGAGATCGAGAAGCTCAAGGGCTCGATGGGTCATATCGGATTGAATGTTACGGATACGAGAGGAAGTGGTGTATTTGCGCGATTCATTATCGTTGTAAAAGAGATCCGGGGGTCTTTGTCACAATCAAGGGTCAGCGTAGAAGTTCAAAAAACAATAAGAGAAATATTTCGTGTATCATTATCCACTTACAAAACATCCTCAGGGCGCGACATGGTTGCGATGAGCGTATATGCGCAGATGAGTTAGAAGGGATAATGCTAGTCAAATATTGTAAAGGACGACCGAGCGAACTGATCAATTGCGATTCGCTATAGGTATGTTAGAAGAATAGGTAAGATTGAAGTCGGGTATTCGTTGGTTTGATATACCCTAAATAATCGCCGATTTTTTTTTTTTTTGCTCTGGGCCCGGATGGCCTTAGCGTGGGGTAGTGGCCTGAGGCATTAGAGCACATGAACTCTCCAGTGACATCAATCCACCTTTAGCGTTCTGTGCTATAGTTAGCTTGTCTTTGCTTAGATTATCGTTTGTAACAGCTATCCAACAGTTGTCCAATATTTCTCTCACTCCATTGCGTCGATATTCCAGTCTTCCCCTTCTTTGCTTGGCAATGCGGATTGATTGATCGTCTTTCCGTGCATCACCTCATTCCAAAAGGTGGCATCTTTCTCTTGCGCACCTTCATAAGCTGGTAGACGCTCAAAGATTGCAAACCGCCACCAGCGACTCCATTCCTTCACAATGTGGATTTTACCTCTATTAGGGTATCTCGGGGTGATTGTGGGGTTTGCATTCCTAACGCTGGGCATAGGTAAGAGAGACCTAAACAAGCTATGGCATCAAACAAAACCTAACGCCTTTTAGCCTCTGGACTTTATTATCTGTCCGAACTTGTTGAAGAACACACCGTCCTCGCCCGTCGACTTCTGACTCGTTTGATATACGGCATTATTGTCATCCAGATTCTCCTGTTCTTCTTTGACCGATTCCCCTTCTTCCTATCGGTCCTCAGCATTATTTCGCACCTCGTATACGCAAGCAATCTCCGGCGCTTTCCTATTGTCAAACTCTCGGACCCACTCTTCATCTTATCTTGTGTCCTAGTCGGCCTGAACCACTGGCTATGGTTCCGCCATTTCTCAAAACCACTACCTGCGTCTCGATCTGCGGGTAACTGGCGCCAACCGTACCAAGTCAATGTCGAGGATATGCCAACTTTCACGGAGGTAGCGTCTTATTTCGGGATCTGCGTCTGGCTGGTCCCCTTTGCCCTCTTCGTCAGCTTGAGTGCCGGGGAGAATGTCCTGCCCAGCATGGGTTCTGAATATGCAACGGGTGAGCATGTATCTACTGCGGGTTTGGCTCGTAATGCTTTGTCGGTTGATGGGAAGATCAAGAATAAGGGAATGGCAAAGGCTTTGGTCGACGGTGCCAGAGATTGGGTAATGGAGAATGGGGAAATGATGGGATTTTGGACGGGCGATCGGACGCGAAGATTCTAAATTATTTGGTTTGTAGTCAAGCTAATCAAAGAACATATTCAAGAACACACAATACTACATGTCCGCAGTCCCTACTCTGTAGATACTACATGATAGCGAACCCCAAAGAAGCGAGAAAAAGGAAAAGGAAATTTGCTGTGGTATAATAATTACTGGACAAAGACGAACAAAATGAGTATATCTGTGCAGAAATTGAATTGTCAGAGAGGAAAAAAAAGACATGACCCCGTGCGCGTCAACTTCAAGAATGACCCTTGCCTCCGATTAACATTAATATTAACATTCCCTCGCAGTGCAATATGCGGGTGTATATATTTATCGTTCCATGTGTTCATGCAATTCGTAATTGTGCTCGAAGGAAGGTCCATGGCCCTCTATGCAGAATGGAAATTCAAAGGGCTGGACTTGGGGGGGTGGGGGTGGTGGTGGTGGTGGTATATCTGAATGCCGAAGCCTGAAGCAAATGCACATAGTCAAGACAAACGCTTCGAGTAAAAAAGTATATATGCAGGACCAATCTTTCAGCTACTGAGCTTCCAGCGTCCAACTGGGAAAGAATTCGTTAGCTGTACTCTGAAGTACACATCCAGGTTAATCCGCGCGAGAGGTCGGGACCGACGGGTTCTGGTTGCCTGACTCCATGAAGAGCATAGAGCTCTCCCGTCTATTTGCCTTGGCAGAGCGAGCGTTTTCCATGTTCGGATTCAGCATCTGATTCATCGAGGCTGGCATATAGTTGTAGTTCTCGGATAGATGGCCGCGGTGTTCATGGTTTGGCTGGCTATATGTCAAGCCAGTATCGTAAGCTCCCCTGGGGTCTTGAAGTTGATCATGCCGGAAAGTCGTCTGGTTGTAAGAAGGAGTTGGCATATCCGAGAGCACCTGACGGCGCGGCGAGCGGAGAACATCAGGTGCTTTGAAATCATCAACGACCGATTCCATAGCAGACCCACCAAACTCGGGGCTCTGGTCAAATATGCTGTCATAATCGGTAAGGAACATCGAGAAGACTGGCGCCGGAATGTTTAATGTTGGAGCGAACACAATGCCCACATTCCGAACTGTCATCTTGTTGACGGCGGAATTGTTGACAATTTCAATCAAGAATTGAGACAATGCCCGTAACAGAGTCAAGTTCGGTTTCGGGAGTCTATGCACAAGGAAATTGAATGCTGCGATCTTCTTTTCGCGCTCATCAAGTTCTGCAAAAAAGAAAGAGAGAGAGAGAAGTACCATTAGCATGACACTTGGAATCTAACCTTTGAACCACATGCTTACCAAGCACACGCAAGAACTCCAAATGAAGCTCGCGGGTTAATACTGTTGTCGGTAGTTCTCGAAGATATTGTTTGAAGAGGGAGGCCACAGCATGAACATCGTAGTACTCATCACCAGCAAGGAAGTCGATATCGCCTTCTGTATTAAACCGCTCCTTCAATGCTTTAATGACAACATTGGAACCGCTTAGTCGGAAGATACCCTCTTCGGATGATGCTCCTTTGGCTTGCAGGTATTCAATGCAGCGATAGACCACAGCAGGCAACTCTGCATCAACCCCTTGCGGCGCACAGTACTGCACTGCTTCTGCTAGCGGAATACCAAAAACAGGCCGGACGAAATCCTTCTTATCGAGAGAAGCATTGCCCTGAGCCTGTGATGTAGGGGATTCGCGATCGGCTTGCTGAAGTTGCGAGGCAATATCCATCGATGACCTCGTCTTTCCGAAACCCCATATACTGCGCTTTTTTTCCTTGGTGGCAGTGGCGTTGGAAGCTTTGTTGCCCCAGGCGCCTGCATCTTGAATCACAGTGCCGTTTGTGGGTGCTGATATGATTTTCGCCGAAAGCTGTCCATTCTCCAATGTGGCGTTGACTGTTTGATTCGAATCCACCGAGGGGCCCCATGTACTAGACGGGAACAGCGGGGATTTGGGCGTAGTTTTGTCAATATTTGACCCGAGGACTGGCGGTTCGGCAGGCACAGCATCATCGAAACTGAACCCTTGCACTGTGTCGGGACCATCTGAATCCGGGACGTCAGATCCTTTATTATTCTTCTTACTCCCATTGGGGAACATCTTCGCCGATTTTAGACCTGTATCGGGTGTCCGTGCTGTTGGCGTTTGAGGCTGACTCTTCGTGTTCGTAGCATTGGCGCTCTCATATTCTGCCGCAGGTCCTTCGACATACTCCAGTAATGCCTCGACCCAGGCATCCCTGTCCTCGTCGCTTTCAGCACACAAAACATGTCGAACCAAGGCCGAGGAATCTTTCTTTTTTGGCTCCAAAATAAGGAAGGCATGACGGTATTGATTGTCAGAGTCATCATCAGGGGGAGATGTGCTTTGAGCGCTAGTGTTCTGCGATTGTTTGCCTATCTGCGCATTGGGAATTTTGATAGTGCCTAGATGCGCACCGCCGGGAGCTTCGAAGTATCTGAGTTCAGGGCCATGCAAGACGAAGTATCTTGCCTTCCACCCGCCGAAATTCTTCCCTCTCTTGGTCAAGTATCCCTCTTTCCTGGGTTTTCCATCTGGACCACGTAGAATTTCGGCTTTCATCTGGTTGCTACTTTTAAGTAAGCTCGTCTCATCGTCCCGAGCCTCAATAGCGTCAGAAGTGAGGAATTGGCAAACAACTAAAGCGGCCTTTTCATCCATCGGAGTATCAAGAAGAATGTCAAAGTAGGAAGTTAAAGCTGCCCGTCGCGCATCGATCTTGGCGGGTGAATGTCCGGTAAATATGCTCCGGTCAGGCAGTTTTCCTGTGAAAGAACACAGTTGCCTGACCTGCTGATCCAGCTGGGGCAGTGCTGCAATGACCTTCTCAACGCGCCAAAGCTCCATGCGGTCTGAGCGCGAGAAGACACTCAAGGTAAAGACTGGTTCTTCTTCAGATGGCCTCGGTGCCATGTAGCTATTCCTAGAAGGCCGGAGCCTGGAAGATGCAACTTTCACCTCAATCAGAGGCAGAGCATTTGGCGATAGAAGAAGACCAGGGTATTCATCAGAAACCAATCCCTGATAAATACCATTAACGATTGAATCCGGTGATCGGGGACTATCTATTTTAATCGCCGCGTCAATCATAGGTATAGGTGGAGCGATGTTCGAATTCCCTGGTGCAGCAAATAGATTTGGATTCCTGGTTGTTCGAGGTGAGAGAGCCAATCCTGATATATTGTTATTACTTGAAGGTATTGACACAGGCGTCAAACCGTTTGGCAATTCTCGAGGCATTCGTGGCAACGGAGCGCCAACAGGACGGTCCTCCGGTCTTGGACTAACAGGCAAGCCTGGGCTCTTCGGAGCCGATGACAAAAAAGAGTGTTCTTTCAGAGACCCCGTGTGCGCCATACGGGGGCTTAAAATAGAGGCCAGAGATCCAGAGCGTTCAATTGGTGGTGGGGATTGTGTAACCATTGGTCGTGGGCTTGACGGGAGGCCAACTGCCATGGGCTGGCTGCTTGAAGGGTGCACAGGTTCGGAGGGTTGCTCATCTTCTTTCGCAAGCGCCGCTTCACGTTCTCTATCATCATCGTCCCTCGTCTTCCTTCTCCCGCGGTCTATATCATCCACTGCATCAATATCTTCATATTCTGATTCCGAGTCAGATTCGGGATGCTCCATGATTGTGCCTCCAATCTGTTCAAGCTTTAACGGCGCGGGCGGAGGCTTTCGGATTGGGTGCGGAATCCTCTCTTGTATTGGCTTTTCACTGAGCGACGAGTCGTTGGAGCTCGCGAGCGAACTCGGACTGGCCGCTGAGAGTTCGCGCCGTAAGTAAATGGGTGCTTGCGAATTTTGGAAATCGCGATTTTGATCCGCTTTGCCGTGAGATTCGACAGGCGAATCATTTGTTGTAGTTGCATTCTGGTTATTCAAATTCCCTTGGCTGTAACCCCCCGTGTTTCTCAAGAGATCCAATCGATTTTGTGCCTGACTGTCCTGATCTCGGGGACCTACCGTATCGCCTTCAGTACCTCGGGGTTGAGTCGTGTAGTCGTTGCTTTTCGATGGTAATGGTATCTGCGATTCTTTCGCTTTCTTCTTGTACTTTTCCTTCTCCTTCAATGCACGCTCAAGATCTTTGTTCAGACCAAGAATGAGGGTCCGTTGCTTATCAACCAACCTCCAGAGCTGCGAGTTTTGTGAGGCAGCGTGATGTTTCTCCTTGAGGAGGTGTATGATGACAGCTTCGGCTGATCCGGCGGTAGAAATCAGATTCCCGATGTCCGCTTGGCTCACTGAATTGGCATCAAAGGTGGATCTGTGAGACTGGGAGGCTGAGGAGAGCGAAGAAATCGCAGAGTCGATTGACGACGTGCGGGGCATGAACCGCTGTCCCGAGCGATCTCCAGCCATGGAGTGCAACGAACTAATGCCAGATACGGGGGAGGAGGTCGCTGATGGATTCGAGTCTGTTGTGTCTGAGGGTTTGCGCAGAGTCGTCTGGTTCGTTTTTTCCTCGGTCATATCTCTCTCATGTTGGTGATGACCACTTAACGGTTTCTTGCCTGCCGTTTCAATCTGGCTGCTGTAAAAGCTGTGGCCGGCGCTTGATGGAGGCGCCGGGAACGCGGCATGAGATGAATGGCCGACCGGAGAACGGCTTTGAAATGTCGAAGTACCCGCAGAAGTCCGCGGTGACAACGGGCTTTGCGATGCGCCTAACTCGTCCGGACGAGGCAACTGAGAATGGGCGCCTGTGTGCAAGGGAGACGGAGATGGAGTCGTTCTGCGGAAAGCTCCCAAGGCAGCGGCGGAACGAGAAGTTTGCTGCTGGTCAGATCGAGGCCCTAAGTAATCGCGAGGGATTAAATTCCCATTAAGAGGGAACGATGAAGAAGGCGGAGACGGGGATGAAGACGAAGGGGAATGCGGAGAGGTCGAATGAAGATTTCTAACAGCACTCGGAGGAGAAAGGGGAGGGGGAGGGAGAGGAGAAGTCGGAGGAGGCTGGATTGGGAGGCTGTATGGTTGGTATTGGTAGTGGTGATGGTGGTCGGTCCCTTGTCCGTGCCGCCGAACCTGCGACATTGGGCTCGTCCGGATCAGCAGAGACGCAAGCCCTCCAGGACTGTTCAAAAAAAGTGTATGTACAACAACAGCAACCACAACAACCACAACAACCGGTCTCTTTCTGGATTATGCACGGTCAGTGGGACAAGGAGATGAAAGGATAAGAGCAGGGGGGAGACGAAAGAGAGTGGGGTTCTCGCCAATCCCGGACCCGTTGTCTAACGGAGCACTTACTGTATATACAAGGAGTCCTTTAGAACAGAACTGGCCGGATAAAGACACCACTTGTATGACTTCCAAAAGACAAACAAAGCTAATAGCGGGAAAGAAAGAGAGAAAGTGACTGCGAAAGTGAAAAAGAAGTCAAGAATCGGGAATCTCGGGGAATTTTGTCTTCTTTTTTGGAGATTGGGGAAGAACCACCGACTAAAAGCAGAAGTACATTATTCAGGACTTTTTCTCTCGTTTGATTAGAATGGACAGTGACCAACATACCAGTTAATTATCGGTGACGGAGTAAATGCGAAGATCTCAGCAAAGAAAGAGGGAAAGGGGGGGGGGGGCGTACTCTGTAAGTAGGAATAGGGGTAATTAAATTCTTAACTCTACTTTCTACGCGCTGCACCTCTCCCTTTTCGTCAAACCCCGAATTTTTTTGGTTCATCGCATTCCCCTTTTACTGCTTTTAAAAGACCAAAAAAGTTCGTATATAATTAACTGCAGATAATGCAGATAATCAACGAAACCCGAAAACACGGGTCATTGATAGCTTTGCTGACAGCTCACGGAGCAACGCATAGACCAACCCAGTACGGAGAATATTGTATTGTCTGCATCACATCGGAGTATGATCTAGACCATCTCTATAGTGGTAGATTCTATGAGCACACAGCACACATCCACCCCGTTAGACAGTGCTGAAAAGAAAGTTGGAAGAGAAGAGAACAGTTGTAGAATCAGAAAACGCCGTTTTTGTTTTGCTTTTCACCCTCGCAATATCCCATTTAAACCCGTTGAAGTCCGGTATAACGCCGTCAGTTATTATATGACAGGGGGAGCATATAAATCATGCGATGTTCCCGGCCATTCCCATAAAAATGGCCTGGGCGGCAAGTTGGAGTGACCAGAATCCAACTTTCTTAAAACGTCGTTTGCGCGCTTGGTCGTCTACCACATCTCGTGCGAAGCCATCATACGCCTGGTTATCTGTCAGCAAGACATAATATAGCGAAAGGGGAGGAAATGGAAGCTTACCGCGGCAGAAAGGTCGTCCATCAAACCACTGTCAAACGTGGTCCAACTGCCATCAAAGTCCCCAACGTGTTTGACAAGGCGGCAATTGACGGGGATGAAGGTCCGCCGAGAGTTGATGTACGCGACAATGGGCCGTATAAGCGCATTGTTGATGTAGGAAAGATCCCGTGTAAAGATAGGGACCACGGCTCTGGCGTTGTTGAGATGAATTCGAAGGTCAGTGACTAGGAATCGTCGATCTTCATTTGCAACGTTTTCCTTGAACACATCTGCATCTGGTGATGCAGGGTCGTACCGGTTGGATGTGACTGTTGCTTCCAGCCGATCATAGAGATCAGTCATCACCTTGGTCAAACTCTCGTCATTCTCCGCTGGGAACATGATGTCCGCGACAATGTCAACAGTTCCCTCATGTATCCATGAGAATGGCCCCTGTACTCCACGGTTTAAATGGTCTATATTCAGCCCATCGATACGGATTCGGCTATGTTTCTTCCACGGACTCGGCTTGCCGTCTTCCTCCAGACCGTTGCCCAACTGTGCGCCAGTGAAACCATGGGTTTGTCGCGGATGAATAGTGAACAGAGAGTTATCAAATGACCCTGACATCATATTCGCTGATAGAAAGTCATAGAATAACCATTGCTTCCTTAATTGAGGAAGATCGCAGGAGAATATGCTGACAGAGAATGGCCGGAAATTATCGGGTTGGTAGATTGTGACCAGTACATCATCCATTTTGAATCGATCAATTTCGAAATCCCCAGGGTGATGCTCGTGCCGATATGACTTGGGGTCTAAGTCGACGTCTGACCAATGGACATGTCTACGGTCAACGACTCCTCGAATGCCCTTAACATCAACATCACGCAAAAGGCCCTTTCCGTTTATCCACTTAGTGAATGACAGTGTCACGTTGACTGATTCGATGGATATGTCAAACTGTGTATAGTTCGTATCCTCCTCGTCAGGCATCGCTCGCTGGTCAGACACATCAGCAGTCGGCTGTTCGCTGAGAGCTGCAGCTGCAGCCACTGCTGCGGCTGTCTTCGACGAGCCTTTGCTGACATCCCCAGTTCCCTGTCCAGGCCGTCGCGAGACAAATACATTCTTGAAAGTGATGACGCCATCCTTCCATTTGGGTACAATGGCAGATTCGAAGACGACTTTCACACCAGATGATTTCGTAAGATAGTTACCGATCCACCGAGCCAAGGTTTCTGTATCATTTAGCCTCCCAATACTTGGCAATATAAGATATCTTAAAACGTACCTTGAGCGAAGACAGTATTTATCGCAATGATAAGCAATGAAAAGAAAGTTGTTGTTCCCAAGACTACCCAAACCACATGGCCTAAGAAGACCCACGAAAAGAGGGCTGCGATTTCATCCAGATTGAAAGGCCGAACACTTCGAATCGAGAACCACTTGAATCGTACCTTGAGCCTGGACCAGAAACCAGTTGCTGCCGCTAGAAGCTCCTCTTTTGTGGGCCGTTGAAGATGCGGAATGTGCGGCATGTGCGGCAAGCGGTCGATAAGATGGCGGTTTAATGATCCTAGTTGGTGCCCATAAGTGGATTTCTCCGTCTGAGGATTCTTCTGGGAATCATCTCCAGTCCGATCTAAGTTTGCTGAGCCAGACTTGTTACTGTCTGGCTTAAAAGGAGTGTCTTTAGGAGACTCTGGTTTTAACCGGTCATCCTGGTTTGTATGTAGTCCTCGCTTCCGGACATTTCCTGCCAGATTGCGAAGAAGTTTCCTATCGAAGTGATAACTTCTATGCGGTAGTAATTTGTCGGGGCCAATCGCACACGTCGCTCCAGTTTCCACTGCCGGGGAGCTGGGTGAGACTCCAAGGGCAAAGAAACCTCCGGAAGCAAATCTTTTTGTGATGTGTGTCGTTCTTCGAGGAGGCAACGATGATGCGTTTCTGGTCTGCCGTTTGAAGAGGAATTCGCATGAAAATTGAGTCGGGTTTGGTGTATCAGATATAAACGGTAAGCGACTTGTTCGAAAAGCGCGTCCGAATAATGGATTCGCTGCCTCCCAGAGGTTACTGTATAACCTGCGTCCAAAATTGCCTGCCATGATCGCCGTCACATCATGAATCTATGATGAAAAACTAAAGCTCATTAGAGACTTCCGACAAAAGCCATAGCAGTTGAGCAGCTTCGAGGACCTGAGACGGAGAGCTGCTGAAATTGAAAGCAGTACGAGAGGCGCACAAACGTAACTGGCGGCTCTAATGGCGAAGTGTATATAATTCGCCCGATGTTGGAATAAATTTCCATGAAATCATCCCGCACCACCGGGAAATGTTTGTCTCGTTTGCAGCTGCATTGACACACTTTAGTTTTTTTTTTTTTTTCACTCCACCTGATAAAATTCGCGATAACAGATCTAATTACCAGGTGCCGCACATTTTTTTTTTTGCCCCAGTGATACTGTTGTACATTGTTATTTTCTATAATCGAGAGAAAATGCCAGCCCCAACAGCACTTCTCAGGCGCCCTGAGGAAATGGCGTCGACGGAAGCCTCAGCTGTTACCCCTCCTGTCCCAAGTTCGTTGCGACTAGAGCCCCATACATCCAAGTTTCAACTAACGGTTCGCAGACCATGATGATGAAGTTTTGATCGATGCACAAGATTCCGCCGAGAATGATCTCTCGAATAACCCACCCGCAGAATCTGCGCAGGACTCAGAAATGCGCATTGATGAAGAGGGTCGCCCTGTTTTCACGCCGGAGACGAACACCAACAGTGTATATCGCGTCGAAACTCGGAAAGTGCCGGTCCCACCGCATCGTATGACGCCTCTGAAAGCAAATTGGCCAAAGATATACCCTCCGCTTGTTGAGCATCTGAAGTTACAAGTGCGCATGAACATCAAGAACAAGGCAGTTGAACTGCGTACCTCGAAGTTTACTACGGACACGGGAGCCTTACAGAAAGGTGAAGACTTCGTTAAAGCTTTTACCCTTGGGTTTGATGTCGACGATGCCATCGCGTTGTTGAGATTGGACGACCTTTACATCCAATCCTTCGAATTGAAGGACGTTAAGGGTTCATTGAGCGGTGAGCATCTTGGCCGTGCAATTGGTCGAATTGCAGGAAAGGACGGAAAGACCAAATTTGCAATCGAGAACGCGAGTCGGACACGCGTGGTTCTCGCAGATCAAAAGATCCATATCCTTGGTGGATTCAAGAATATCCACATTGCTCGGGAGGCTATTGTTAGCTTGATTTTGGGTAGCCCTCCGGTAAGTTATCGCGAAAATGCAAATGAATTATTATCTATCCGAGTTGTTACTAATGTCTATGGTCAACAGGGTAAGGTTTACGGCAACCTGCGCACTGTGGCATCACGCATGAAGGAACGTTTCTGATGAGGTCAGAATATCATGTTTTCTTTTCTTCTTTTCTCGGTTGCAGCATGATGAAATTGGCGTTAAGGGTTCACACGACACATGGGATCGAATAAGATATACTACTGATGTTATGATACGAGTTAAAAGATATACCTTCATTGACATATTCGTGTTATGATTCTACTCAAGAATCGATCACATTCAATTAATAAAACATTGATGACCACCGGTATAATTCCTTTAGTCCTTCTTCAGAGGGTGGTAGATCTCTTCTATCCCGTTCTTTGTAACAAGCAACATCTGAAGTCCGTCGCCGACCTCAATGTGTCTTTCCACAGCACTGGTGAATGCATCCCGCACCAGTTGTTCGACTGTGTCCCTTGGGAGAGGCTCCGGCATCTTTGGCTCCAAAGCATGCCCTTCCCCGCTTCCAGGGATGTACTGGTTCTTGCAATTCACTTGATTGTCTAGGAACGGCATGATCAAGCTTGCAGCAGATCCAGCCGCTCTGCACTGCTCTCTTTCATACGAACCAACAGGATCGTAACTGTACAATGCTCCCTTGCCCTCCTCATCCAATCCTGCCAGGATGGCCTGCACGTAATAGGGGAAAAAACGTTTCTGATAAAGGATAGTCGAAAGTCGCTGTGCACACGCTGACACAGACATAGGCTTTCCATGCTGGTATCTGTACATCTTCACCACGGCATCAAGTCGTTCTTTGAGAGCCTGACCATCGGCGGCAAAACCGACGACCGCTAAAAGAATATGGGCACCCTCTCCAGTTTCGTCATCACCACCGATCTTGAAAACTTTCGGGACGTAGCGTGAGTTGATATTGTATCCTGCAACGGAACGAGTATCGCCGGCAAGGATCGCGAAGTCGGAACCTGAGATACCCAAAGTTGAGCCGCCGTTGTCGGTATACCTAGGTAGGCAAATCAGTTTTTTTCATCCCATGAAATGAACTAAACAATCGTTACATACGGGTAGAAGGAGTGCTCTTTGATGGGAGCACTGGTTGGCTGAGAGAAGGAATATCCGACACCCTCATTTTGAGGTTGGTAACCCATAAACGACGTCATTTCCTGAGGATCAAATTTCGAGAGAGATCAAGAGGTTATGCGAGAGATGAAAAAAACAGAATCTTCTGATAGGGCTGAGATAGCGTCCTGTTCTCGGGTGTCCTTTTTGCGGGAGGACCAGGTGGCTTTGGGACTTGATGGATTGCTCTCACTTCTGACGCGATGCTGGAGCAGCTGTCTTTTGCTTACCTAATCCTACAGCTTCCGCCAAGATCTACCAGAGTAGAACTGTCACTAGTGCGATTAATACCAGGTCTTTCTAATTTATTTGCACCAGTAATTCTAGACATCTAACTATATTCAACCTTCTACCACTTACGTCGAGAAGTATTAAATCGCCCTATACCCAGAACCGCCATTGTTCGGACCTTACTTTGATGACAAGGCCATGCTTGGGCTCGGTGCATATCAAAGCAGTAGCGAAGACGAAGGAGAAAGCAAGCTCCCTTTAACGGCGCCTAAGGTATATATCAACAAAAATTGGAGACTTGCTCGCTTGCTAAATAAATTTATAGCATGAAACCAAGGAACTACCTGTTCAAGAATCACAAGTCACAAATGTTAATGGTATTCTCCGACACATAGCTTAGAGGTTAGCAAATACTAACTAACCTTTGAAGCTGAAGCACCAAAAACCTTGGAAGAAACCCGAGAAACAACTACAAATGCGGAGCCAGTCGGACCGGTTCTTGGACCTTCACAACCTCAGGGACCACATGTAGCAGGCGAAAGCTCTTCCAAAGGACCATCTTCTCCCTTTTCAACATCTCTCGCATTAATACACGACTTAACATTGCCTCCTGTCCCCAATCTAGACATACCGCTATCTCCGCCAGGCTCCCCTGATCCCAAGGCAAATGCGAAGGTCGCGCATTTCTTATCATTGAAAAGCCAGGGGATACACTTTAATGAGAAGCTCGCCAGTTCTTCTTCACTCAAAAATCCGAGCTTACTCAAAAAGATGATGGGTCATGCGGGGATCATTGATGAAGCGCAATACTCTACTTCGCTGCCTCCTGACCTTTGGGATATGTCCAATTTACCGAAGTGGGGTTACAAGGAGGAACTTTTAAAAACGCAGCAAGAAATCCGTCGCAAAACAGAAGAGAAACGGCTTCCTGGCCAAAGAGATTCTATTGAATTTGTGTCAGGAACATCTGAAGGCACCGGCCGTTCGAATTTTCCAAGTTCAAGAACTAAGGTAAATGCTGCCGGTAAGCCTGGTCAAGTCTAGAGCCATATCTACTCCGTATGCCGCTGAACTACAACCTGCTGGGACCGAGAGCATAGAATGCAGCGCTTATCTGTGGCTGATGCCAACCCGAGGATATGCCTAATCAACGGTAAAGTGAAACTGTTCCGATAGTTTTGGCAAATATTTAAATATAGTACCTAATCTGGAAACAATGCGATGAATTTATCATGTCCGGAATGGTATTATCGAAAAGGGCAACACACCTGGGAAAGGAAGAAGAAAAATAGAGCTGCCTGTCTATTAGTCTATACTAAGCAATGGCTGTAATGATCAAGAGAGATGACAATTATTGTAGAATCATATAGATATGATCGCCCGCATGGAAAGAAAGACAAAAAGAGCAAACATCTCACGTGTTTTAAGTTCCGATAGGCGCGCGGAGTTCCGCCGCCAACGCCCAGCGGTACCATTGCTAACGTAACCAAGAGCTCCATCAGCTCACTGGACTACCTAGCTTGAACAGTGTATCGCCTCTTCAGCCCCCTCTGATTAACCAGCAAAGATCTTCTTCTCATTCTTTTTATTCTTCTACTATTACTCCTTGCATATTTGCTCTATTCCTTTGAACCATTTTAGAGACCGCGTCGTGCAGCATGAACCACTTTCCGGAATCCTGGGGTCGAGTAAGAGCAGCTAAGTCATCGCATGAAGGTCTATATCGCTGACATG
The DNA here is from genome assembly GCA_023627475.1 of Aspergillus sp. S3505. Classification (NCBI taxonomy): domain Eukaryota; kingdom Fungi; phylum Ascomycota; class Eurotiomycetes; order Eurotiales; family Aspergillaceae; genus Aspergillus; species Aspergillus sp. S3505. The sequence goes on along the minus strand of JAMAHJ010000026.1, from coordinate 275,625 downwards.
GCTGTACTTGAAGCCCAGAAATGACATTTATGGACCTTACAACCCCTCGTTCCTACAAACCACTGGCCCGAAAACTCATACTCAGTCTCCCGCTGTGACCGGGACGTCAGTGGTTGCGGTCAAGTTCAACGGAGGCGTCGCGATTGCGGCCGACAACCTGGGTACGTTGGAATATTCAATTCATGGATACTAAAACTTTCTGACGGTTGGCTCTCTCACCCAGCATCGTACGGGTCCCTCGCTCGGTTCACCGATGTTAAACGGCTTCGAACTTTTGGTGATTCCGCTGTCGTCGGATTTGGTGGTGACGTGTCTGATATGCAATACATCGACCGTCTCCTAGGATCCATCGATATCAAAGAGAATTATTCGGCTCATGGAAACTTGCTCAATGCAAAGAATCTCCACACCTACTTGTCGAAGGTCTTCTATAAGCGCCGTTCTGAATTCAACCCGCTTTGGAATCACGTCCTGGTTGCAGGCTTCGATGGGAATGGACAGCCTTTCCTCAGCTCAGCAGACCTGCTTGGAACCACTTATTCAGCCCCTCATCTGGCGACTGGCTTCGGTGCTCATCTCGCCATCCCAATTCTTCGTCGATTGTTCCCGGAGGAGAAACCCATCGAAGAAATCAGCAAGGAGCAGGCAGTGGCAGCGCTGAAGGAGTGTATCAAAGTTCTGTGGTACCGGGATGCGCGGAGTCTCGACAGTTACTCGATAGCAGTGATCTCTAAAGATGGCATTGAGGTGAAGGAGGATGAGAAGCTTGAAGCCCAAAGCTGGGCATTTGCTGAGTCGATCAAGGGATATGGTGCTCAAACTGTTTAGGCTTTTCTTTTTAATCAATTTTTCAAACGACATTCTGCTAAGATCAGAATAATAGCGAAAGATGTTACGAAGCCCAAATCAGTATGGATGCCCATGTTTTGAGCGATATTACGTAGTATTATATTGGGCAAATAAGATGTACAATTGAACTGCTCGAGTTTACTTTCCGTGTCTAAAGCTTAGGCGATGGCTTCTCGTAGACGACCGTGTTGACGCATGATCCTACACCGTCAAGTGAAACCTCAACCTGGTCCCCATCCTTTAACCAAAGTTGGGGCTTACGGCCCATACCCACTCCTTGGGGTCTGTCATACATGAATGAGCAACGATTCGCTAGCAATAATTGCGGGAAAAGACACTTACGTTCCGGTAAAAATCAGATCTCCGGGCAACAAAGTTGTCCCCTTGGACAGGAACGACACGGTTTGAGCCACATGAAAGATCATGTCCTTGGTCGACGAAGACTGAACGGTTTGGCCATTCAATTTAGTCGAGATCATCAAAAAATTAGGATCGCGAATTATATCCGTGGTCACGATACCGGGCCCAAAGGGTGCCCAGCCATCAAAACTCTTACCCAGGGCCCACTGCCCTCCTCCACGCTTGATCTGCCAGTCCCGGTGCGAGACATCATTACCCACCGCATAACCAAGCACATAGTCCAAAGCCCGATTCTCAGGCACGTCCTTGGCCAGCTTGCCAATGACAATGACCAGCTCACACTCATAGTCCAGTCCCTCATCACCTTGTACTAAGTAAGGCACAGGGATATCGTCGGTGGGACCCCCGATCGAGGTGACGGGCTTGTAGAAGAGCACAGGGTACTTGGGGATGGGCAGGTTGGACTCCTTCGCATGCTGCTCATAGTTCAACCCTAGACCGCGCACGGTGCCGATGTCTTCTCTTGCGAGAGGTGCCAAAAGCAATTTCACCTCAGCTGTTTGGTGTGTGACTTGATGTTGTCCGAAGATGTCACCCTTGATCACCTTCGCTTGGGTCGCTTTGGCGATGTCAGTCACGCCGGGAGGGAGGATGGCATCGCCGTAGTAGACTTGGCCGTCTTTGGCCAGGAAGCGGATCAGGTGCTGCCGCAGAGATATTGATGGTTAACTTCTTGGTGCTTTGTGTCGATGTATTAGAAGTCCCTCGCGAAGATGATTGAATGAAGTATACGCCACTATACTATGTACATTTGAAGCAAGTGGACTCACCGAGAAAGCAGGCATCTTTGCATGTGTAGATATATATATATATCAGATATTCCTCAGTTCAGCCCAAACTACAGGAGAGATAAGGAGAACAAACTACAGTATAGGAATCACCTACCATATATATATCCACGGAATCGACCACAGCTCCTCGGTCCATGTGCATCTCGGCCGGAAGAAGAGGAGTTCCCCGGCGGCCCCCCAGTTTCCCGGAGACGGAGCAGAACGGAGCTACGGAACCAATGATGTAAGGAAAGCCTTTTTTACTCTCTTTTTCTATCACTGCCAATACAACCAGAACAGCGAGCTTCTACCTTCGCATTCTATCTCTGCGTACACCAATGGCCCGATTGTCAGGTCTCCAACGAGACGTCTTATCTCTTTATCGGAAATGTCTGCGGGAAATCCGGAAAAAGCCTGTGGTGAGGTCAAAGTTACCAAACTCGAGACCAATGGAGAGCAAAATCTTGCTAACTTATCCATCTGAAGGAGTCACGACATAACTTCAGAATATTTGCTAGGTGCGTCTCCAGACTCTTGTCTAACTAAGAGTCGCGAGAATTGTCGCAATCGCTTGAAGCCAGAGCTAACAATGACTCGTAGGGCGGAATTCCAGAAAAATATACTTGTCGGCAAGAAAGATTTCACCGCGATCGAGTACTTATTGCGCAAAGGCCATAGGCAGCTCGAGATGTATTCGTCTCCAGGAATTCGCAATATTCGATAGTTGAAAGCACTCTGTCAACAACCGATAGTCGTTGAGCCCCCCACAAGAAGGAGCTGTGCGCGTGAACAGGGCCATAGCCAGCGATATATGGCAGCACAAAAAATATCGACCGGAATACTCAAGGAATAACCAAAAATGATCGCGGATGATCACGTCGACGAGACATTGCGTTGGCGGTCATGTGACCTCGAATTCCGGAACGTCGCAGAAGGTTCTATTGGGTTCCCGTAGGGCCCGGACAGATCTTATCTTATCGTCCCGTGATCTCGAAGCATCCCGAGGCTTCTAGGGACAGCCAGGGCATGCCCGAGCATACGGTTCCTGACAATCTATCTTACTCAACGTACTTGAGCATGGGTTTCAGAATAGAACTGAATGAATATAAAATCATGGCTTGGGGTCCCCTCAGTTAACTTGTCTTCATCGACTTTCTCATTTCAGAATTATTTTCTATACTCTGACAAGAGCAAGCAATACCAAACATCTTCCACATCGAAGCTTTAACCATTTTGCCCTTAACATTTGAACAAGACGAAATGGCCTTCTTCCCACACTACACTACTAATCTGTCGCCTCTGCTCTACTTGTTGGACGACGACTATGCTGTCTACCGCTCAACTTGTCCAAAGTCCAACTACCACCACAAGCAACACCACAGCCGCCGTCAGCCTTCGCCAGTTCGTTACTTTAGTCCGAATTTTGATATGCGAGAGGGGAATGACTCCTACTACCTTGACGGAGAGCTCCCTGGTGTCAACCAGAATGATGTCGATATTGAATTCTCTGACCCTCAGACACTGGTGATCAAGGGTCGAGTGGAGCGGAATTACAACAATCTCGACGGCATGAACGAGGAAGACCAGCAAGATGAAGAACAATTCTCTGAAACTCTCTCTAACAAGTCGTACCAACCCACTGTCGAGGACGAGGACGAGGCGAACCATTCACCACCCGTGGCGACACCAACCTACTCTGAGAAGTCTGTTACTGAGAAAACTCAGAAGCCTGCGTACAAATACCGAAATTCTGAACGTGCTATTGGCGAATTCCACCGAGCCTTCAATCTCCCTACAAGAGTCGATCAAGATGCGGTCAGGGCTACATTGAGGAATGGAATCCTCTCGCTGGAGCTCCCGAAGGAGCCGGCACCGAAGATGAAGAAGATTCGGATTGAATAGAGGATTTCGAATAAAATTTTTGATTTGATGAGTAGTTGGTGTTTATTGTTATGTCTAATTATATGGGGCTATGTCATGATTGGGAAATGGGACACCGCATTTGTTTCCTTTTTCCCCATTTCTTCAGACGCCATCTATATTGCATGTATGTTGCATGAACTATGGTTTTTGCTAGGAGCGGTTGCTTCTGCTTTGCATTTTCATGAACTATTTTCTTTTTATTAAATTAATAACTAGCATATCAATTAATGATCTGTCATATGGAATGTTTCTCGACACTTCCCTACATTAGACTAACGCACAAGTGGCCAACACATCGATACCCAAATCTAAAATGTAAAGTAGAACATCGTGTCTGCAACACGAAACACGGTCTATGCCAGGGACCCCTTTGTTAGAAAGCCCACCCCGGGTGCCAACACATTGACACATGTTCAATAACGAGTGCTCCAGACCGACATGCAGGATCCCACAGAGCCGAGCAGATACGCGAGTACAAGTACGTACCCTGTCTGTACGGAATATGACGCTCGAGCATAAAAGCAAAATCTATTTTAAATAGAAAAAGTAGTAATCCATGCATATTCACGCTTACTGTGTATGTATGTGTTTTACTTTCTTATTTATTCTGATATAGTTATTGCATTTAAAATAATGTAAGTCAATGCAATATGAACTCAGCAGAGACATATCGCATGGATATGTCAATCTTACAGACAACAGACAACAACACTTTGGTTTGTGCTTAACACTTTTTCGAATCACACTGAAACTTTCGAGGCTTTAACTGGCAGCCTGACAGATGCATGTTCGGCAAGGCGCTCGTTTAGACACCCCATTAGGGCCTCACCGCTACATACTCGTTTCCTTTCTATCATAATAGATCCCCAATTATTGTCGCTATAGTAGTAGTAGTAGTATGTAATATGTACAGGTAGTCGCTGGTCATTCAGTCGATAACACAAATGCTCATAAAATGGCGAAATAAAAATCGTAAGCACAACTGCTGACAGTTCAGCAAAATGGTGGTATATCAAAATTCCGCCCTTTCCCAACGTAGCCGCATAACCGTATCGTGAACTTTTGAATGTTCGTATATACTATTATATATGGAAAGGGTAACAAAGAAAAAAGGTCGTATCGCATGTTTCCAGCATCGTTCTTTATTTGAAAATAAACGGGGAAGTGGACATGTTGAGACTCCGGCGCTTGACAGGTCGAGCATATTTGATTTGCTGTTCATCAATGTTTGGGTTCCTAACCCTGTCGCAAGACTCTCCGGCTAGAATCCCATAGTCCGTTTCTTCCACGGGTTCCATTCGTTCCAGGAAGGAAATGGATCTTTGCAGGGCAAAATCAGTGCTGTGTCTCGGCAACACGGATTTACCACCCATGTTGTTGTTTGGTTGATGGTAACGCTCGTTAACCATATCAGCTCTAGTTTGCTTGGCCCTTGCCGTAGATGATCGGTGTATGGATTGCTTTTGAGGTCGACAAGCGGAACGACCGTAGCCTGCCGCTGCGTCTGCATCGTCGAAGCGAGTATAGTCCCGAGTGTTATATATATTCGTAACCCCAGGGATCCTTTGTTCAGTACCGGCGAAAGAGATCGATTGATGGCGTGATAACCGAGAAGAATTCAAAGCATGAAAGTTTTGGTAGGAGTGGGACGCTCGGTCTCCAATACTGCCTGCCCGTCGCCTCTGAGAAGATGGCAACTCGTTGACGTCTTTGATAGAGGTCTCGAGGTTGTTCAACGGCCCAAACGGCCGAGAAAAAGACATAGCATGTCTGAGAGTCGTAGAATCTGCAAAACGGGGACTCCGCAGCGGCGTGTCCAGTTGCGACTGCTGCAATCTATCATACCTGGCAACTTGATGGTTGGAATGGCGTCGAACCGGAGCTAGGTAATTCAAGCCCAAGGAGTTCTCGATATGATCTCCGTTTCCCTCAAATCCACAACTGGTAGAGACCTTGCGAGACTCTCTGGATTGCCTGCCTTGTCGTTGAGAGTCTGTGGACCTTCTAGTGGGCTTATCTTGTGAGGAGCGGACGGACGTAGCGGAACTGTAGCCACTGTCGGCTTTCGCGAGAGATCGCGAATGTCTCTTTCGATCGTGGGGTCTCGTATGAGCCTTCCACAGGAGACTAGCACCATCTTCGACCTGGCTCGTTTCGTTTAGTAATGAGATTCCCTCATCCTCTTCTTGTGTAAGGAATGATGCATGTCTCGGGAATGTCGCCACCGTCGGTGACCTCTCAAAGGAAAATGGGCTTCCAGGGGCGTCCTCTTTATCAGATGAATTTGAGAGCTGAAGCAGAGACGCATCGCTGCTTGTCATCTTCCATTTATTTTCAGAGCTTGACCCATGGCCGTGGAGCTTAGGGCTATTGGCATTATTTGGAACCGTCTCTTTTATATACACGTCGTCCGAAGTGATCTCAGGTGACGTGCTGCGAGGGATGTTCAAGCGCGTTCGATCACTGGAGGATGGAGACGCAGAGCCATTGACAACTCGCAAAGAGCCCAACTTGAGCGCACCCAAATGGGTATACTCGAAATCGCTCGGAGTGTCCGGACGGGTAAAGTTAGGGGTGAATAAAGAATTCGCGGTTGCATCTTCGGTCTCGGGAGACGGTGGCTGCAACAATGTCTGTCTCTCAGCAAATCCGTCGAGTGGGCTTTCGGATTCTTGGTTGAGTGGTGGAGAGAGTCTTCTGACCGATTGTCGTGACGGTTTCCTTGTAGCTACTCCGGGACGCGTGAGAAGAGAACGCCGTCGAGTTAGGGAAAACCGCTGATTATCCACCATAAAATACGTGTTGGAAGACGTGGCTTCCTCCAGTGCATCCTCGTAGATGGTGCCTCTGGGGCTTTGAGGAAGCGATTGAAGTGAATAAGATCTTTTTGGTTGTGCCGGAGTATTGCTTGGTTGAGGAATATCGCGTAAAGATTCAGGCTGAAAAGAGGCCCTTCGAGGTGGCCGAAGGGAAGACCGCCTGCTCATGGAGGCGGCAGCGCTAGAATTCGGATTTGGGAGACCATGGCGATGCTCTTCTGGGTTTTCTTCGGCGATCGACTCATTTCTTGACCAAGCGGAAACTCTTCGTAGTGATCTTGATTGGGACGGTGCAGAACGAAGCGACTGTGGCTGAGAATCATGGTGATTTGACGCAGGCGGACTGACAGAGACAGAAACACTGTTCAGTGGGTCTCTTCGGGGAGCAGAACGAGTGGACAACGGGGAAGTGACATTCGAATTCGTAGGCGGTGATTTGCGACTGATAGGGCTGAGGAACGACACCTTCTTTGTCAACGGCTTCGACAAACGATTCGTACGTCGACGCCCGGATCGGCTTGGGATGGAGTGGAAGCTTCCCATGGCTTCAATGCGACAAAGATGGATTCAGAATCCACTTCTTCCTATGAGGCTTTCCGAATGGGACATGTGCAGCTTGAACGAGTATCAAAGAATAGGGGTCGGCGTGGAAGACCAACAAGACCAGTGATCTAGAACTTCCACCTGGGAACATCAAGATGGATAGAAGCACCTGGAATAAGAGTTTCCTTTTTTGTCAAAAAAAAGAAAGAAAGAAAGACAATTGAGGAATAGAGGAATGGGTATCAAAAGCTAAACATCCGAAACAAGAAAAGAAGCAACAAAGATGACAACCAAAAGCACGCAAAGAACAAGAAAACAGTGGCATAAAGTAAGGTTGGAACACAAAGAATCCCGAAGAGCCATTGAAGGGGGAGGAGTAAGCTACATAAGAAGCTAAACCAAGGGGTGGGTAGAGACCCATGGCGCCATGATCTAGCTCCACGATGCACGAAAACACTTCAACCACGACGGAAGCATCCTGATCCACCGGGAGCTGCAAAGAGCATGCACAGCCTAACAATGCGGTCGACCGGGGTATCAGAACACCATGGAAGCATTGCAAATTATGCTGATGTCGCTGGTAACGCTGTTCCGGCCGCTTCTGCTGCTTCTGCTGCTGTTGCGGGGGAACGATGAAACCCAACACGTCGTAGCAGTTGAGTAATGATATCCCCTCATTCTCCCACCCTCAATGAATGCGGTACCAGCAGTCTATGCGGATGGTTCAACCGAGGGTTCATTTCCCGTTTTATCCAGGACGTGCAACAGACCGTGTTGCGCCGCAAGCAGCGGGACGGATGCATAATTGGGGAGAGATGTCGATAAGACAGATAATTTGACTTTGTAAAGATCAGCCACTGTGGCAAAGCTGGGCAGGACCGATAGATTCCCGGGGAAGGACAGTTCTGCAGATCAGCCACAGGGACGAGTAAAGGAAAGACGGAGGGAGAAAGGAGGGGCGGAGCGTCATTTCACTGCCTTACCGCTTTCGGAAACAATGTGACTTCACCGGCGGG
>JAMAHJ010000026.1:0-267275 GCA_023627475.1 Aspergillus sp. S3505 | reverse complement strand
CAATGGTGGGGGGGCGGTCAATTAACTGCACTACCCCTTTTGTAAAAAATTTTACCACCCCCCCCCCCCCCCCCCCCCCCCCCCGTCTGCGGCTAACGAGGAAACCTTAGTTAACTTTTTACTACTTGCTACTATTGCTTCTACTGCGGCGACTATGTACGATTGCTATCCCTTCAATCACCTCTAACGTCAGTCTTCGTGTCGGTTACTGCAACCGGTTGTTATTGGGCTCAATTGCTTTGTTGTCAATTTCCGAGGACGAATGGGTGTTCACATACCACCCTGATACACACCTCGCACGAGAAACACAGAAGACAGAAAAAAGAGACAAAAGGCGGTACTTCATACAGCGTGACGACTTAGGCTCGTGGCTGACAGGTTAGCAGTGCTGTGCCTCACTTCTGTCGGTCAGTCGTGTTTGGATGATACGAATTCCCAGAGTACACCGCGTCTTGACAAGTCGCATGGGCTTTGGAGATGGCGTCTCTTACGCCTTCCAGACCGAGCCAAGAATCCTTGTTGTGTTTTCCTTTTTTGACAGCAGATGAATTTGACTATGGATGTCGCGTCTTATGCGATCGATTCCACGCATGGCAGATCTCGAGCCCAGATACAGGGTTGTCGATTCAGTTCGTACATCAACAGGTAGTTCGTCTTCCCTTGGCGGGTCTGTCTAAAAGTAGGAAAAAACCCTTTCTAATCATTCTCTCTTGATTGATTTAAAACTCGGTCTACTAGACAAGTGATTCGATGCTCAAGATATCACGGCATATTGAGAATATCGGTGTTCATGATGAAGAGAATGTGTTAATGCATGAGCCCGAGGATCTTCAAGAACCGCAGCTGGAAGACGATTCCGAACTTGATCCTGTTCGTAAACATTGGGCCTTAATTATACAGTACATCTGATTTGGCGACCTCTGACAGCAGTAACCAGGAAGCTCTCATTCGTGCAACCAAACCCATTGCGTCTTTACAGGTAGATTATGATATCGCCCTCTCTCCCACGTATCAAGTTCCCGTCCTGCACTTCACGTTACGGTGGACAAATCACAAAGGTCCAATGTTCGAGATAGACGCAATTTACCAGTACTTGGTGCCGGACGAGTATCGAAGACAATTGAAGAATGTCGGTATTATAGGTGGTATCAGTTTCGATGTAGGTGCCATGTGCTTCTCGGTTCCAGACCGCTTCATAGCTCACAGCTCAACAGTATCATCCAATAACTGGCGCGCCCATGTTCTTCGTCCACCCCTGCAATACCGCAGATGCTATGAGACACATTGCGGGGGGGCAGGATGTCACACCCGAGACGTATCTCGTCATCTGGCTCGGGTTGGTAGGACATTGCGTTGGCTTGCATATGCCGTCTGAGTTTTTTGCAACAGAAGCAGGTGCAAGAACCCCAGAACGCCTTGGATAGCAATAATTTTGAAGCAGGCAGAGTAAAAGTCATCTTCGCTCTTCTCTTTTCTTTCCTTTTGTCTCCCCTTTCCCTTCGCTCTTTCTCCGTTTCCCCCTGAGCTTGGCTACACACAGAACGTGGTAGACCGTATTAGTCTTCATCTGATGATGCTTCCATTGGAACGTCACTATCCTCATCCATCGGTGCTTCCTCTTCGTCACTTTCTTCCTCACGCTGTCGTTTAACGCCTTGGGCTGTTTGTGCCTCACCGTTGGCTCCACCAATGGGCTTCGGAGGCAGCGCTGCCGATCCGGGAGGGCCGCTGAATATCGACCTTTGCAGGTCTGTCGAACCACCGCCGACCGGAGCAGTCGGAGCTGGGAGGTTGTACGTGCCACGTAGTCTAGCAAGGACATCCGAACTTCCCTTGGCATAGACAATTTTCTAAAAGCAATGATTGTTAGCGATGGCAATTTCTATACATGGGAGCAAATGAAAACAACATACCATTTCCTTACCAAAAAACTCAAAGCCCTGGAGAGCCCGCATAGCTTGTGTGCTGGCCTGGATATCTTTGAACACAATATGGGCCTGACCGCGCATCTTTTCTGTTTTCATGGCAACAACATCCAAGACAACTCCGTAGGTAGAAAAAAGCGTATAAAGCGATAGTCGCAGGTCATGTTTCCGAAGCTTGTCTGGTAGGTTGGTGCAGTACAGTCTGCAAAAATTGTCAGAATTTGCTTAAATTACCCACGATTAAGACCCATGAGAAGAAAAATGGCGAACACTGACGTTTGGTTAGGAAGACCAGCTCCAGGAGCTTTGTTCTGTGTATTATTACGCGTGGGTATAGCCTTCGTAGCCATCTTCGGAGACCTCAATAGGACGAACGCAAGAGAAAGTTGATAGGTCTGTTACAGAGATGAGAATTGATTAAAAGAATAAAGAAATGAAAGAGAGTGCGTCAAGAAGTGACCTTTAAGCGAGAAGCTGGGGTTTTTGCTGCTGCTGCTATTGTTTGCCTGTCTCTACTTGGAGGTTCCGTCGCGAGAAATCTAGCTTGACGTGCTGTGTATTTAGTCATGTGACTTATTATATAATCTCATGGCCCGCGTCATAGCTGTACATACGGGGGTCTTCCCCACTGATAACCCGTCCCCTTAAACGCCACGCAACAACTGAACGACAGTAGAGAGCTCCTCCTGTCGCTTTACTTTACAATGGCTACTCCGCAAGCTCACCACCTCTTCCATAACCCCATTGCTGACCACTCGTTCTCATCGGACAAGCAAACGCTTGCCGTTGCGCGGGACAGCAATGTGGAGCTCTACCAGACCGCAGGCAACAAGTTCTCTTTGACAGATGAGCTGAAAGGCCATGAGAAGACTGTTACTAGCGTTGATATCGCTCCCAACAGTGGAAAGATCGTTACTTGTTCTCAAGGTATTTTTGCTTCATGGTGGCAGGTTTTCGAAATGGTGCGTATGCTAACTTCCTGACTACCCCCTTTAGACCGAAACGCATACGTCTGGGAGCAAACACCTTCTGGCTGGAAGCCAACCCTGGTTCTTCTTCGTATTAACAGGGCCGCGACATTTGTGCGGTGGTCTCCATCTGAGCGCAAGTTCGCTGTTGGTTCAGGAGCTCGTGTGATCTCGGTTTGCTATTTCGAGGAGGAGAACGACTGGTGGATTTCGAAGCACTTGAAGAAGCCTATTAGGAGCACCATTACTACTCTTGCTTGGCATCCGAACTCTGTGCTTCTCGCTGCCGGATCGACCGATTCCCATGCTAGAGTTCTCTCGGGCTTTATTAAGGGAGTTGATACTCGTCCAGAGCCAAGCGCCTGGGGAGAGCGTCTCCCGTTCAACACCATCTGCGGTGAATTCCTAAACGATTCAGCCGGATGGATTCATGGAGTGGGTTTCTCGCCCAGTGGAGATGCTCTCGCTTTTACCGGTCATGACAGCAGTATCACGGTCGTGTACCCGAGTGCTCCGGAACAGCCTCCTCGAGCGATGCTAAATATTCCCACCCGACTCTTGCCGTTCAACTGTCTTATCTGGAATGGGGAAAATGAAATTATTGCTGCCGGTCATGTAAGTCCCCTTTAGCTTTGTTTCTGTCTTTTTCCACTATCTGTGTATGTTAATCTGACACCACGTAGGACTGCGAGCCGTATCGCTTCCAGGGCGATGAAAGTGGGTGGAAGCTCACTGGACCAATTGAGAGCAAGCCTGAAGGAGGTGCTGGGAGTATCCGGGAAGACACTGCTCTCAACATGTTCCGTCAAATGGATCTTAAGGGCCAGACGCAGGCTGATACCCAGCTTAAAACGACTCATCAGAACACCATCAGCACGATCCGAGCTTATGAGGATGCGAATGGTGCTGTCAGCAAGTTCAGCAGTAAGCCATTCTCCAACGTTCAAATTTAGGTCACGGCTAACGTTTGATGATAGCTAGTGGAGTTGATGGCCGTGTGGTCATTTGGTCTATTTAAGACCGAGCGTATTGAGCGCAATTGTGGCCAACGGCCGCTGAAAGAGACAAACTATATCTCTCCTATACCAGAAGATATACCTAAATTTGAGTAGCGCATAAAATGCTTATTGTGATGCACCAGATGGAGACACTGCATGTCCGTAGCTGTCCTATAATCGGCCTAACCCAAAAAGGAATGGTACGGCAACCCCGGATTCCAGTCTCGACCCACATAACACGGGACGCTGCATGTGCTCAATTCTCCCATCTTCCCTCTCTCTTTCCTATCATCCCTTCCACAGTAATTTTGTGCGATCTGTCCTTACTGGACTAGTGAAAAAACCCGACAATGAACTCTAGAATCAAGACTAAGAGAACAAATATTGACCACTTTTATTCATCGCTATAGTACCTCACCTGATTCATTTCTCCCTCGCCGTTATCCTTACTTTAAGTCTGTGAAATATTATTTGCGGAAAGTCCAAGCGATCTTTCTTGTGGTGTCTTAGTTATTTCGAGGATTTACTATGCCGTATTGATACCCTGTACATCCTGTACCATGTCAGCTTTTAGCTCAAAGCTGTGCGTCACAGCATCACCCCCTCCGTAGCTTTGGTCTCACAATATCGCATTTGATATTGCTATGGCATCATTCCACATGCCTGTGTGTTCTCCTCACTTCATTTCTAGCTAATTTGATCCGCGATACCTGTTCGGCTCGCAATCGAACACGGAGATTACTTTGGAATGCGATGATGTGTATTTTCTTGTGGGATTCTGTTTATACCCGCTTCTCTGCTTACCTTGCTCTGATATCCTCTGTCAAGGATAGTAGAGCCAGGCTTTCAATAAGGAGCGCTAGCAGGCGGTCTTTACTTGGGACCCAACGAGAATAGCTTACATTCGGGAAGAACAACCCTGATCAGCATCTATTTCCCAAAACATGGTTATGCGCAGTCGGAGGGTTAGTAAGAAGTGAGAAAAGTGATCATCAGGAGGATTCAAGTTACGACCTGCTTATTATGATTTGATGATACTCTGGCCATGACTCTCTGCTAATTGACGAAACTATCTCTAGTCGGAAGATAACCCGGCATCGTCCATAAGCCCCATTCGGAAAGTTTAAATGTCAATTGCACGGGCCAAGAATCTTTCCATGATAATCTTTATGAAATGCATTCAATAACTTGACAATAAACCTTAAATGTGTTCATCACAGCAGATCCTCATACCTTTGTTGCAGATCCCAACACATCAATTTCACGTGATTATGCGGGGAGTCAAGGCAGAATCATTGGATAAGAGGTGAATATGAAAATGCAGGAAGAGGCAGGGATCAAGCTGAAATCCGACGGCTATGTCACATGATCATCTACTCCAGATATATCCCAGAGGGAGTAGCCGGAGGAGTATACATTAGGGCACGATATGATTGGATCGACTTAGAACATACTCCTTGAGGAGTAGGCGTAGGAGTATACCGGGAAGGATATATAAGGACGCTCATTCATGTACTTAGCTTAGTTCTTCGTGATTAATCTAGTTAATCAAGCATTGGTTACCCTCTAGTTTGTGACTCGTCCGCACTTAACCAACATCCCAGCATACGTGCTTGGTCGGCCTTGTTTCTCTATTCGTTACCATCGATTCTACCTGTTAACTATCTACGGAGCCTGGAGGGGGCGATATACCCATCAACGCATTACGAACCGGACCCGGAGGGGAATTGAGCATACAGACACATTGGGGAACACTTAAAATAAGTGTTCAGCCTCGAAAAACAACTAACCAGAGCCCTAGGTACGATACGAGAGAAGCCAGGTTGTGACAACATTATCCACTAACGAGGCTGGGTTGGTCATTCGACGCATTGAGCAAGGTCAAGGGCTGTTCTCGAGAACTATGCGCGGACCGGCTCTGTCTTCTGATGTTCTTTCTTGTTGATAGGAGTGCTAGTGAGGACTTGAGCGGTGGATAGCCCAGTTCCTCCTGTTGCTCGCATAAGGCTGTGAGCGCCTTCACTACATAATATCATACCATACAGTTTTGGAATGAGATACTGGTGTAGCACTCAGGCCACTATTTTAGTTGCTTTGAATAATCTCTTATAGAGCGCTCACGTAGCAAAATGCCCTAGAATTGCTCTTTGGCACTTATATTCTTCTTGACAAACCATAGGTTTTATATCTACCCTTTGATCACAGCAATAGAACCGATTCTTTTAGTGAATACCTAGGGTGTCTGTCTCAAAGCACAGCTGCTTACAATCAAAGAATTCGCTAAGGTAGTCACCGCGCCGAGCTGGCATACTCCTAGGAGGTTTGGTGTGTGAACCGCTGATAAGTATAACGAAAGTTTGGCATGGATTTGATGACATAGTGTTATGCACGTCTATGACATGCTACTTAAATTTTAATAATAATAGTCAACACAGGTTTAAGTCATTCAATGGTCAAGCATATCTACAAATTCAATCTTCTCGCAGGCAGGCAGACTGGGGGGTCAACAAGATGGCATGCACATTAGGGACATGTGAGGGATAAGGCGAGGTTCTTGAAACAGGCAATTGAAGAATCCCAGGTTATTGAATGTAACCAGGAGCTGACGTTGCTTAGGGTACAATTTCAATCATACCCACAGATGAGCGACCGTGGATTATCCAGACTAACCTATCCCAAGGAGTCTGAATAGTCAAAATGTTATATCAGTCGAATTTCAATAACTGAAGCCAGCTCTAAAAGAACCGCTTGCCTATAATTGACATAACTTACTTCCTCTGCTTCCCATTCGCCGATTTATCCATTTTGGAAAAAGCCTCCCTCCAGACGGTCTTCATCAGTATCAATTAGGGTGAGGAATCTAGCAACAACTACCGTTTCCTTGCCCAGGCTCCAAGTCCAATGCTATCCAGGCTTCCACCATGACCTCACTGATTGTCAAGGATACCACAGTTGAAGCCCCAAGCAGCTCCTAGGAAGAAAGCTAGTCACATGAGACTCTTTTATCCAATGTAGATACTTCTGCTGGCTCTGGTTATTTGATAAGCACAAGAGTAGGTATTGAGGTGATGTGGTATTGCCGGTTTGCTCCTGACAGGTCTTATCGCCTGGATATCGGTTCGCAGTCGCAGTCGTGCAGCTACGGCGACAATGGCGGCGACTATGACAGCTCAATATAACCAAAACCCCTGTGTGATAGTTGGGATTATTCGGAGCTTCCCGCAACGCCGATGGTGCGCCACGAATTGGGCTGACCATTTGGTCTTGTTTTTATTAGCTTTCCATAGTTATATTGATTACATAATCTGTATAATTTAACTAACTAGTTAACTAAGTTATGTATTCTAAAGAAAAGTGATGATTATTATGTGGATAAAGCTTGCAACCCAAGTTGAAATAACTGATCACATAGACGAACATAAAACCCCTTCTTTAGTACAATGGTTTTCATCTTTCTCTTCGCCCTTTGAGCAGCCGTCTGTATATCTCCACTCTGCTTCTCACAAGCATCGCCAAAGCGCTTATTCCAGAATTTCCAGCAGTCTCGCAAGAGAACTCCCTTATATAATATGAAGTCCCAGCAGCCGAAGTGCCATCCTCTGCACCGTCCACCGGTTCCTCGAACTCCTCGAACAAACTCCATCGCAGTGCTTGATCCATTCTGTCTGCGACAACAGGGACGTCACAAGCAAGCGCCTGACTATTCGACTCCTCTTCCAATACAGAGCGTAGACTCCAGAGGGCAAAATTTGTCCATGAGACTGCCTCAAGATTCAACAGTTGCGCGGCAAAGGAGCTTTGATTAACCAATTCCGCTCTTGTTTTGGGGTCTGGTGAAGAACTGTTGTATGTGGGTACTAGGAAGAGTCAAACTATGCTATTCAATGCTCGCTCCAGTGTAAATAACGACTCACAGATGAATGATTCTTTTATTGCCGGATCTAACAAAAGCAAATCGATACAAGTACCGATATCAGACAATTCAAAGATATTAGCCAATGTTCAATTCATTGGATAGGAGTAAAGATCAACCAACATGCGGAGGAATCTTGGAACGGAAGCGCTTTGTACCCAATCATCCATTCTGTGTATATGCCACCACTACATATATGGGTTCTATCAGCCCGGATTGTCTATGCTAGCGCGGTTTGTTTGTACAAAGTGTATATTAGCGAAAAATGCCGCATTTGCATACCTATTCAGCTAGGAATTGATTGATTGCCGATAGACGATCAAGACAAGACTTTGGCCTTGGCTAATGTTATAGGAACGCATTGTCTTGAATATACTACACTTTCTTGAATTTCGCCAATCAGCGAGGGCGGCCTAACCGGTTATGCTTGTTATAGGGGAAAATATGTCATCCTCTGGGGTACCATTGAAGAATACTGATGCTTTTTATTCCCAAGGTACAGCTGGACCAAGCCTTCGGCTATCAAGCAAGACTAATTGATCCTTGAAGCCTTTGAATGATCAGTAGCAGAATACGACGAGGATGGCGCGCTTCTCGGCTGCTCTGACCCCAACGAAGAGGGCACTATGAAGACGATTATGAAGATGATGATTATTTCTATGTATGCGGGAGAAACGATTACATAGACCCTCAAACTGGCGCTCATGAATGCTGCCCTCCGTACATTTATCATTGCCGCGTAGAATCTTGGTCTCTTCCAGACTTATCGCGACATCTAACCCTGGCGCCCTTCTCAAGAAGCAGCTGAACTCGAGCCTCATACTTGCCTACCTTCTCTGGCGCGTGCACCTACTAGAAGTGGACATGAAAGCCCAGAATAGTGAGGCGCGATTTTCTATGTCTTGGATGTCGATATCCACGTCGTCTATCCCAAATAGGATATCCAATACCGTAATATACCCCCTCCACGCGGGGCCGTGTAGCCCGCTCCGAGCATCCGCGACCTTTCGGTCTTGGGGTAAACCTCTCTCTCGAGGAGAGTGCGGACTATCGATTCATCCCCATCTACTAGGTCGCTCTGCAGCGAAGTGGAGTCTGTCTCTATGTTAGAACCGGCCTCGAGAAGGGTTTGACTACTTCGATATGATCCATTACCACTGCATGATGGAATGGGGTCCGCTCTGTCATGTCTTTTGTGTCAATAGAGACACCTTCCTCTGGAAGGAACCGGACAATCTCTTCAAATCCTTGCTTCGCTGTAAGCAAGAGGGCAGTTACGCCATTAGTAGTATTCTTGCAATCAATGAACCCTCCTCGGTCTTTGTGTGCAGGATGTTTGGTTTCATCTAGAAGCGCAAAATATGCCGCCAGGTGATCGCCATGCATACATGAAGCGCGTCTTCAAAAGACATTTCACATAAACCTTTCGCGAAGCCCTAGCTGGCTCCGGCAGGGCCTGTGAGCAGGCATTCACCTTTCGTTTCTCAACAATTTCAAGATAAGTTGCATGCCAGCTTGCTGCTGCCGAGCATCGAAGTCTCAGTTCGAGGCTGCGTGCTTGAAGAAAGGGTATTCCTGAAGGCGCGTCGTGTGTATTAGTCAAGCGTGGGAAGCGTGCCACTTTAGTGTGCGTCAGGCAATACACGAGACCAGTTTCTCTTGAAGTACTCTTGCGTTGTATAGTGAACCAAACGGACAACATGGCTCTGCTCGTCAACCGTTACGAGGCCTGCATAGACAGCAACCAGGTCGTCTATACCGGGCTCGTCATCTTCGATTGCGAGAACATGGAATATACATTGCAACAAAAGCTGGTACATCAAATAAACATGCTTGGTATATAGAAACTCAACAGAAATGAAATGAAATTAAAAGACAAAATAATGGAGACCATCATTTCCCCGGTCCCAAACTCGGTACAATCACCGGTCCATACTTGGCCACAGTCGGGTATAACCCCTCGCCCTGCACCATGAAATCCACCGCAAGATTCAACTTCCCGGCCCCGTGTCCTGCACCGTTTGTTTGCTGCCCATACGCCGCACTAACAGCCTCAGGATCATAAGCAACGACAGCAGCATAGTTCCTCCTCCCCATCAGCTTTCGATACTCCCGCGGTTGGCCTGTCACGTCCGTCTGGAAGATCTCCATCATATCCTCCTTGGTATCAGTCGGTTGTGAGTTGGACCGGTGGCCATTGGCGGGGACATAGAGCGGTTTGTTACTGCTGTGGAGAAGTTTGAGGATGTATGAAGGTGGTGGACCGTTAACGACTGACGAGGAGATGAGCTGGTACATTGTCTTGTGATCTGAGGGGCGAGTTGGGTCGTGGACGAGACCTGCGCCGCAGACGTTGACGGCGCCGGAAAGGAAGGTCATGCGGATACTTTTGGATTGGGCGATTGTCTGGAGGGTGCGGATGAAATAGGTCCGTTCAAGATCCTTGGATTCATGTGTCCATTGATCGCGGAGTTCGTCCATGAGATCGAACTCTCCGAACGGGCTCAGTATCCCGCCCATGAGTCCTGACTTACCCACGGCACGCTTAACGGAATCGAACCCGGAACCTACCATGTCTTTGGCGCCCACCACACCGGCAACAGAACTGGTTACCTTACCGAGAACATTGTATGCACCAGTAACGGCTCGCTTCCCTGTGGCAACAGTATGCGCGATGTGCTCCGCTGTTTCCAATCGTGGGTAGATGATCGGTACAGAGAGCATCCACAAACAATGTTGCACGGATGGTGGTAGCATCGCTACCTTGGGGAAGATACCTTGATATGTTGGACCTGCCATGACTTGATGTGGGTTTCTCTCTGAGCGGCAGTCAGGGCCAACCACAACCACTGCTGGTCCCAGGTATTTGATAAAGTGCCAACCTGTCCCCGTGACTGTGAATAGATCTATATCGGACCTAGTGTTGCGGAGGATGTCGAGCGTCGTGTGGTGCTGGAAGAGCAGGTACATCTCAATGCCAACGCGGCCAATATTCTTGAACATGTTTGAGAATTGCATATGGTCAGGGTACGAGCCAAATCCATCGAAGCTGAAACCTGTTAACCTACGCCCCTAAGAAACAGGAAAGGCGACTAAAACTCACATATCATGATCATCAAGCTGACAGATATAAGGAATCTGAGCAAACGACTCCCTCAGATAAGGCTGATCAAAGTGGCTCGTGTAATAATGAAAGTACGCATGAGAAACATCTTCCTGATGCGCGGCCGTCCAAGGCATGTTCTTCCTGGCATCTTTACCACTAATCGCAAGCCACTGCTTCAGCGACGCGATCTCCTTCCACATTCGATCTGCATAAATCTGACCCCCAAGACATAACTGGGCGTGGAAGCCTCCAATCTCGTTATGCTTTTGCATAATGTCTTTCCACATGAGTCCAACACCCCCCAAGCGGGCTCGATCATTGGCGTTGACGTTGAGAGAAAAGTCGTTTCCAGAGATCGTGATAAATCGCCAATTCGTTTCATACCGACCGGCTACCAGGAACTCATATCTAGTACAGCCCAAATGTGACGTGATGGCATAGGTCCATTTCGCAGGCCCAGTCTCGTCCATCTGCAAGCTGATGTCATACCTGTAAAAGGTCCATCGCTGATGAGTAGCAATGCCAACAGCCTTCAATTGGCGCGGATTAGGTGACAAGTCGAGACTTTGGTGAAGGTGTATTGTTGGTGGTTGGGCAACATCGGTAACCAAAAGAATGGAACCAAGCCAAATACCATGCTCAATGTCCATATTTGTGTATCGAAGGTAGGGCCCAAAGTAAACGCCGTTTGTCGGTGCTACCCTGTACAAATCGACCCCACAGCTGGGAGGGGGCCCAGTAAAACCACCCATGACAGGGGATTGCAGGCTTTCAAAGCCCGGTGTTAGAGGAAGGCCCGGGGATACCATAGGCTTAAACGTAGATAATGCCGGAGACGCAAGAGGATGACTACTGTATATGCTGCCTACCGGGGACAATGGCGTGTCATTAAGGTTCAACGGCGTCGGGCCTTTAGGGAATTCCCACTGTGTCGACTGAGTCGGCAGGTGGATATAATAGTATTGTCCAGAGTTGGAGTCCAGATGCGCTATCCAACCTTCTGGCAGAGGCGGAGGAGATGCCGGAGGCATGCCCGATGGTGCCGGAGATGGACTGACCAAGGGCTGCTGCTGAAGGACGACCTGTTGTCCATTCTGCATACCATTCTGAGGAGACTGCGTGGATGGTCTTTGGTCGTTTGCAAAAGCTGGATGGTTCTGAGCGGTGACCATTGGCGATGCGATGGCAGCACCGTTAGCAGGCATGGTAGCTCCATTTGTTGGGGCCGTCATTGCGGGGTGACCGGACGGAGCGGATGAAGCAGCTGGGCGCTGCTTTTCGAGAGGGAACCCTTGAGGAGCAGCTGGTCCCGAAACAGTCGAGTAGGCTGGAGGGGGAGAGGAAGTGATCCGCATCCTTTCAAGGTCATGTTCCAATGGATTGGGCGGGATCCTCGATGGCTGCTGTTGGGGCGGAGCCGACTGCGAAGACGAAACCGTATGCTGAATTGGGATGGGACTAGCTGGTGGGTTATCGGCGCTCACAATTCTGTCGCCTTGGTAAACTGTCGGGGGTCCATGTGGTTGGGTTCCTGGTTGTTCGGTCGGTGTCCATGGTCGCCTTGGTGGCTGATAAGTATAGGGCTCCGCCCTTCTCTGTGCAGCAGAGTTCTGCTTTTGAAGGCCGGCTAGCGATGACGGTCCAGCGATCCTAGAAGCCGCGTATCGGGCCTCAATATCAGATCCCGGTTGTTGGCCGGGACCAACCACAGGAGTTTCTGGCGGGGGAGGTGAACCCCGTTGAGCGCGGGTGGTCGAACTCGATGCCGTCGAGCTAATCCGGTTGATCGCATTATTTTCATTCGGAATCTGTAGGTGCGACGTTGTCGCGGCTGCTGAAGCAGGTTTAGGAATAGATAAGGGCTGGGGAGGCGGGTAGTATTGCTGCCGGTAATTCACATATGCATTGCAATTTGGCGCCGGAGGAGCTGCAGTTGGGACTCGCGTGTTTTTGCGAAACAACCCTTCTTTGTCCGGTACATCTGGACCAGGCGACTCCGGCAGGGGTTTGGGGGCATTTCCCCGCCGCTCTGCCAGAGTAGCCGGTCTGGGTTCACGACCGTCCCGCGGCCGCAAAGCTGGAGGATAATCCAACGGCTTTATTGATCCGGGGCCAGCTGGCGTAGATGTCTGAATGTTCATTGTTGGGGATCCGATCCGGTCACTCCCCGCTGTCGAACTGGAACTAGATGCCTGATATAGGCGAGGACGGTCGTCTGGGTATGGTGGAGTGACACTGCGCTTCGATGCAGGAGACGGGGTTCTCATATCATGCTTGTTGATCCGCAGAGGTTCGACAATTGGCGATTCAGCTGGCGTAGGTGCTGAGGAGAGGAATAACTCTTCCTCAGGGACCTGGCGACTCCCAGTAGAACTCATGGTGAGAGTAGCAGTACTACTGTACCCCGTAGTCTGTACTTCGTAGTACCTGCGCCACCACGCAGATACAATGGATGCAGGCAGATAGACCTTACTGTCGATCAATAGTAGTCCATTTACCAGGCAGGATTTCAGGACAACAGAGTGTTGCGATCGGGGAGAAGTCGTTCTATGCGGAGTCCTGTAATGGGACGGATTCAGTTATTAGCATGCGATAAGCAGCGAATTTTCCAGGGAAGGAGCAAGATCAAGTACTGTTGCAACTTCATAGATCAGGCTCCAAGCAATTCCTCACGGTCTTTCCCCCCTCGTCCATCCATTTTGTGAAGAATGGCGAGGACGAAGAGAGACTGGCTGAATAGCCGCCGGGGTGTGAACCCCACGGCGCTTTTGCCAGAGATCATTGGCTCAGCAGCTCCACGGAGGCGCTAAGTTTATGAGGGGATTCGAAAGTACGAGGGAACGAGCAAATAGCATTAAGCGTACGAGTTGAGGGTTTTGTGTGACAGGAAATGGATGGATGGTTCGAATGCTTCGGCCCGCGTGGTACCCGTGGATGGCGGATACCTGAGGCAGAAATTATTCTTTCTTGTCTACTCTAGGTACAGAATGCATTCACCGTATCAACTTCGCCAGCGCCTGGTCCAGGATCTGTTGCACTGGTCCCGATCGCTCCCCTGCCCTCCAAGTCTGAATCGACTGGCGTATCGCTTCGTTGATCTCAAACCCTCTCTGCTGGCTGAGGACAATGTATGCGACAGCCGCCTGCGCGCGTTCAGTCCGGATAGTCTCCACAGACACATCGATCTCGCGAGTTAGCAATTCTCCTGCGAGCGTCGACAAGGGTCCTTGTAGGCTATGAACATCAGCTTCTCGACCGTCGGGTGGAGATGTCCATTCTTCCAGTCTAGTCAGTAGCTGTCTCAACTCCTCGTATAATGGCACCTGAACAGTTCGACCGCCGTTTCTCAGCGCCTTATCAACAATGGGAATCAAATTGGTCAAAAATGTCTGAATGGCTATTTGTGGAACCTGATCAGCACTTCTGCTTTTATGTTGAATGGTAAAAAAGAAAAAAAAAAAAAAAGATAGGGCGGAAGAGACTCACCTCCGGATGCATAGGCCGCAGAGTTGACACACTGGAGAATGCATCTGATACAGGCTGCCAATGTATTTTCCGCGCTGTACCAATAATTGTCAGCTGAGCTTGTTTAAATCAAGGCCGAGTATAATGAGCTGAGGACACACCTCGACTTCTGACCACTACCGGAGTCAATATCCATTCGATCCTCCTCGTCATCAAGAACATCTTCCAGCACCTTCGACGCGATTGCGAGAGCGTCAGGCATTAAATTAAGGTCACTGCGTGCCTGTGCAACTCCACCTAATGCAGTCAAGCCATGTGGGCGATATGCAGCATTGCTTCGCTTTGCTTCTCGGATAGCGATTGCCTTCATTGAATCACTAAGTTGCTTCTTCTCCTGCCACAATTTCTTCGCCTGACCGGCGAACTTGACAAACGCCTTGAGCACGACTTCTTTGCCCTCCCAGGTCTTCCCCGCCAGCGCCTTCTCCAGGACCGGCCATAGACGATCGCTAGTTACTAAATCAAGCTCGGGGTCGAGAGAAGTGATGGCGCTAGCAATGCCAAGGGCTGCCGTGTGTTTGATGGCCCATTGCGGCGATTCCACGTTGTCAGAAACAAGTGCGGTGATTTCGTTGACATAGAGAGATACAGTTCGGGTACCCCCGACGTTGTCCTGCCACGTCTTTTCGAAAACCTCGCGAACATGCTCATCCGTATCATGCTTGAAAACAAAGACGAAAGGTAAAGCAGAGGAAGCGAATGTCATGAAACGATCATTGGAGAGTTTTGATGTAGAATGCAGAATCTCTCCCGAGATCACTCGTTGAGTCGCATCCTCAGCCGTCAGGTAGAGGGTCTTAGCATACTCAATCGTTTTCAGGACCCGGTCGTCCGATGCCAGCCGCATGAGGTAACCTATAGACGAGCAGTACGACGCACTGACAGTGTCATTTCGATCAACAACGTATTTCGACAGCAGTTGAATGAATCGATCCGCGTAAGGGCGGAAGAGTATAGTCTTCATACTCAACAGGACTAGGACTCGGCTACAGCCCACCTTGGTCGGAAGTCCAACGGCTGCGCGAAGCACCCCTTCAAGTTTGGCTGCAAAATCCTTCACCGAGCTTTCGTCGAGCGTATCTATTAGGTATCGCTCAATCACTTCCATCATAGGAGACGTGCGGATACTGGATAGTCGCAGCTTGTCAATTTCCTCGCTCGTTAGTCCGTATTTATCCGCATTCAGATGAACGTAATTGACCGCTTGTGGCTCCAAAGAACTGAGCGAATTCAAAAATTGTTCTAGAATGAGAGGTACAAAGGGCCGCAGCGACTTCGCAGGGCTCTTCTTAATCATTTGTACAAGGGACCCAATGGCAAATCCTTGGACTTCCTGGACACCGGACTCCATTCCCTTATCGCTGAGCAAGAACGGGATGGCCTTTCCTAGCATTGCATTCGCGCGTTTCGCGTCGGCGTCGCTCGTCTCCAAGGTGCGGATAATTGCGTTGGTGATGGTCTGACAAAGTTTGAGGGCGGATGCTCGAACTGACTCCTTGATATCATCCAGAAGCTTGAACGCCTTGGAGAAAATCTCATCCATATACTTCGAGTATTGTTCCGGTTGACGCCCTTGGATTATGTCCGAAATGGCAGTACAGCTTGCTTGCCGAACGCGCCATTCCCTACCAGTCATCATACTCTTCAAGAGATCATCCATAATCTCACCTAAATGAGCGTTGATAACAGCTGAAGGCTCTTTGACAAGCGTATGCCAAATCGTGTTCATTGACCGCTGAACGTTGGGGTTGGGATCAAACCGGTAACGGAACAGTTTCGGATAGATCTTGGGGTTCTTTGCCAAGTAGCCATTGACGCTCGAATCCGTGAAAATGTTGCTAATACCCAGCTTGCTGAAAGCTGCCCTGTTGGTCCAGATCGCGTTGTTTGAAGCCAAAGACATGAACCGATATACAAGCGTCGGATCGCCTGCTTCAGATGCGAGATTCATGATATCCTTGTACGTATTGACCGACTGTCCTTGTCCAGTGGGTAGAGCCCCAGGCTCGAAAAGCTCCGTATTTTCGTGAACTTTGCCTCCCTTGAGACTGGAATTGTTGGCCGTGAAGGAGCTGACCAAGTCTCGCACTAGATCATCCTTCAGTTCCTGGTCGCCCATTTCGTAAACCAAACCCAGCCCTTGCGCACCCGATTCCTGCACTATTTCGTCGCGGTCCCCGAGCAGGCTTGTGAAGCTAGCTTGACATTTGCGCAATCGGTCCTGCATCTCTTGCATATGACCACAGTTCTTGACCAGACACAACAGCCATATGGCAGATGCTTTACGGAGAGCTGGCTTCGAAGCACCACAGTCGGCAATTATCTTGTCGCACATGTCTGCAAGCACAGTAGTAGGAATAAATGATTGGGGGAATTGTTCATCAACATCAAATTCTCGGATCAGCGCTTTGGATCTCCATCCGATGGCAGCATCACTCAATGCCTCACCGACAGAAAAGTGAATCTCCGGACTGCGAATCTCATGCAAGTCATAAAGAGCATCCAATAGCCAACTAAACTGCGGATCAACGGCGTATTCGTTAGAAAAGGCCAATGATAGGCGACCCATTGCCAGTATGGGAATCTCGCTCTCGGCTTTTGCGTCCCGTGTCAGACTATCTTTCAACTTCTTCCAGCCATCACTAGAGAGCAAAGTCTGTGACAACATTCCGGAAAGACTGAGTTGCCCGATGGCTATTTGAGCAGCCTGCCGCAGAAGTGTGTCGTTCGCGGACTCGATAATCTCGAATATAGTTTGGATAAATGACTTGACTTGTGCCTGCGGAATCTTGTCAACATTTCCACGAAACGCGAGTCTGCTAAGCAGATATGACAGTGCCAGGATTGATCCCCGGGCGACAAGCACGAGCTCTCCTATCGCTGACTTCCATGTCGTGAAAGCGCTCGACAGCTCCGTAACGAATCCAGTCAATTCGTTTCCTGTAAACGCTGGGTGAGATGCAAGAATACCAATAGCGCGTGCGGCTGTGTTCTGTTTGTCTTGGTCGTTGCTGGATATAGGCGCCCTTAAGGACAAAACACGTGGAACGATGGCGCCGACTATGTCATTTGATGCCGCAGAACAAATTTCCACAAAATGTTGACCACATAGCTCTAGCCCTTCCCGACCTTCATGAAGAAGTCCGTTCAAGGAATTTTGAAGGAACAGGAGCACTGATTCTTTATCAGAACCCGCGATATACTTTTTCAAAGCTTCACGAGCTCGTTCGTCAGACGTAAGCAGTACGTCCAGTTTAGTGTCCCAGTCTTGCTCTATATCGGTTGCGATTCCAAACTTCGAAAACGACTCCCAGAGAAGGATGTTGCGAAGGAACGTGATAGTAGGCGCAAATGCTTTTCTGTAGCCTCCCAACAGAATGTCCGACGAAGACAGAGTTTTTATATTTGCATCCTCAGAATGGTCTGAAGGGCTGAACAAAAAGCGTGTTGCGGACGAGAAACTGGGGAAGTCGTACCACGGACCGTACGGTTGCTCTTTGGACGAGGCATCGGGGCCTGCGCTTTTGTTTCCAGGATTGAGGAGGCGATACCAGTAAGGATGGAGGCCCTTTTTGCCTTCTTCTACAACCTCGTGTCGCCTTTCCGAACCCCGTGCAATCGCAATAATATCGATCCAGCGAGCCACGACGTCGTGATAGGGCAAAAAGCGGTTGGCAAAACGTACCGCAGCATATTGCGGTCCGCGAACGACACTGAATCCGGTAAGAGGATTATCCTCTCCTGGTTCGTTTCTCATCTGATCAACCAGGAAGGGCCGTAGCTGCTCTTGGTATCCCTTGTCCCAACTGTCTAGCGACGAGTTAAGGATGCTACCCAAAGCCTGCTCGATGCTAACAAAAATCTCGGGGCTCGAATCATCGCAGCTTAGTGAGGTGAACAACCACTTGATCAGACCAAAACCAGAAAAGTTATCGTCGTCGTTCTGCGCTTGGAAGTCAACCTTGGGCACCATGATACCAATACTTTCGTAGGCAAGGCCCCGAAGGCTTATATCCGTTGCGGGTAATCTCTGCCCGCTAGCCCCGGGACTAGGCCAGCCTTGCGATTGGATGAAATCTCTCAAGCCTTGAATAACTTTCGGTGCCATCCCTTTCAGCTTTGACGGTGATCCCATACGGACAACCCATGTCGTAAATGTGAATATTTGAGTTCTCAACTTGGACGCTTGTAGTCCCCGTGACGACCTTGCAGCATCGGATAGAAGGCCCTCTTCTATTAAACGAATAACTTTTTCGGTATCCATTGTAGCTTTGATTGACTTTCCGAGACATACTAGCAGCTTGATCTGCAGGGAAGGACGTGCAGGAGGTGTTCCATCAGCCCTATCAGTCCCAAAATACAGATTGTACAGTTGCTGTACAACATTGGGGTCCTCGAGGTTCGGAATGAATCGCTTCAGAATCTCCTCGCCAAGGTCTGCTAGGCGTGAGTTTGCATCTGCAGTTGCGACCAGCGCAGGCAAGAACCGCTCTGAATCCGTAAAAGCTCCGCTGGCAAGAAACTTCAAGGCGTTGGCTTTGGTCTCCGTAATGTTCAGGCCGCCGCTTGCAGACGGATTCCACGTTTCCTTTATAGGAGCATCCTTGTTCAGGAATGTGTATTCTTTAGGGGAAAGACCGGGACATGTCGTGGAATTCTCATCCGCCGGTGAAAGCAAAAGGAGCTTCTCCAACCAGAAAGACAGAAACTTGGTGTCCTGATCGGACAGGCCCAGCCGACTTTTCAGCTGCACATCTTCCTCATTACCCTTTGGAGGGAGCTTCAAAAGAGGCAAGAGTCGTAAAACAAGATTGAACACGATAGCACCTTGGTTAACTGATGTCCCAATTTCGGAGATCCCTTGGAGCAACGGAAGCAAGATCTCAATCCGCGCATTGGCGCCCAAGCGATCGAGCCCCTGCTGCAGAAAAATCAAATCATAGTGCCTGACAAGCTGAGATTTCTGTTCTTTGAATTGTTTCAGTAGCGCCGTCACGGGCAGTTGAATGGACGGAGTCTGAACTCGGGTGTTGATATGCGTGCACACCGTAATCACTTTGTTGCGGACTGCCAGGCTCTCTGAACCAAGTTTGAGGAGCAATGGAGCCAAGTATGTTTGAAGAAGAGACTGGAGCTTTGCATCTGTCTCTGCCAGCGCGATTCTGAGCTCGACCTTGGATATCAAGCTGAGCTCACGAGCCTCGGGACTCGCTGACGCGGGGTCTGAAGCCATAACGCGAGGTGGGGAGAGTATAGGAGTAATAGATATGCCTGCACATTGACTGATCTCTCTAAGTAAAAAAGAAAGAAAAAAAGACGAGATATTTATACCATAAAGAGCGATAGAGAGATCGCCCCAGGCAGCTAGAGGCGTGCGTCATTCCCCATAAAGGAAGACACGATAACTACAGTTATTACTAGTTATCCCGATTGGGGGTGTTTTAGTCATCCTGAATACCGTAATTCACAATCGAGCCGCGCACCTTTCTACTGTGTACTAAATGGCCTTTTTCTAACCTCGATATCTCAACACCAATATATGAAACAGGACAATTCTTGGATAAACATGAACCTATATAATAGGTCAGTAATCCTTTCTAGTTATATATCCTTTATTATGACCAAATCGCTCAAGAATACAAAAAAATAGAGAAATACAGATAAATACAGCTGCAATCTATGTTACCTGAAGAAATACATACTTAGAAAAATATACAAGCTGAATATATACAAATATAGTACTCAATAATGATTTCGCTAGCAGTCCTGGATCCTCTAGATACATTGTGGTTGAGATATTGAGGTTATAAAAAGTGCCATTTTCTATGGAATACGGAGGCGCGCCGCTCGCTTGGGTGCGCCGCTCACTTGTGGATTACGTATAACGAACTAAGTCAACTTCAGCCCAGGGCAAAGATGATAGAAAGCAAAGGTATATATCTAAGTATTAGCTATCGACGGGTACCTCCGTTTCATTTTTTTGCGGCTCTTTGTTTTGCCGCTTCAGCCCTCAGAAATTTCCCAACTTCGCTGTCAGCACCCATGGAATGGTGACCAGATCCTTTATTTTTGCTGAGATTTCCGAAGAGACATTGCCATAGATCATCTTTCTTGACAATCTCGCCACCAGATGCACCACCGGCAATGATCTTGGACAATGCTGTATTTTGCAATTCCATCGAATTCGCCGAGTCTATCGTAGTTTCGTCTATACCCTCCTTATCATTGCCATTCAGGTGCGCCATTGACGATGCAAGAGTTTCTTCTTCTTTCTTCTTTGCAGTGATATGAGAGAGACGGCGGGATACCGAAAGGTCGTAGATCGCTTCCTCGACCGTTCCCGAGACGAGATACATCCAAACAGTGGTTGCACGGTGTTGGCCGATACGATGGACACGAGCGATGGCCTGCAATTCGATCGCCGTGTTGATAAGCGGCTCGCAAAGAAAAACATGAGTCGCGTTGACCAAGTTAAGACCCGATGAGTGCGCTTTGGCATGTAGAAGAAAGCATTCGATCTGCAGAGGGATTAGCATGAAGCAAGTTAAAAATACCGAAAGAGCAGGGAAACATACCGCTGGTTCGTTTTTAAACTTCTCGATACCGCCTTTACTATCAACGTTACTATAACCAATCTTGTAGTGCGATAACGCAACAGAAAGCACGTCCAGAAACCCCCTATACTGAGAGAATACAATTGACTTAGATCCAGGATCGTGCATCCGCAGCCACAATATGTGGCGGGCCAGCGTATCAATCTTGGTCCCGAAGTAGCCGTTAACGTCGATGTTCTTAATCTCTTTCAGAGTACCGGTGCTTATGTCGGTATAAATAGACGAATTCTTCGAGGACCGCTCCGGCGCTGGCCCCATCTTGGTCGGGGTCTTTTCTTCGCGCACGACGAAATCCTCGGGTCTGTACGTGATCTGATGGAAGTCCCTGGCTTTCAGGCGCTTCTTGCAAATGGGGCAAGTCCGGTGTTGTTTCCACCACAACTGCAAGCAATCCTTGCAGTACTTATGACCGCATACGGTCAAGACGCCGTGCTCAAAGTCTGTTTGGCAAATGATGCATATTCTCGAAGAGCCGTCCGAATCTGGCTCTTCTTTGATGTGCAAAAGATAGCGGAATTTTGCCTTCAGGCTAGAGATCTTCTCATCTATAGCCTCCTCTTGCCGGAGTTTCTCGGCAAAGAGTGTGTCGTTCATCGGCTTACCGACGCTCTCTTCATCATATGGTGCCACAGTATCCGAAATCTGCTGCAGCTGCCGGTAATATTCAAGACGATTATTCATCGTGTCTCGAAACATTTCCACCTCTTTCTCCAAGGCTGAATTAACCTTGGTTTGCTCGGCGTTCATTTTACTCGCATTTTCGAGCACGGCTTTAACCAATTGAAGTTCAGCGGCAGCACGCGCGCTTCCTTCATTCTCTTGCCACTCCAGCGATGTGACGAGACTGCGAAGCTCTCCAAGAATCCCACGGAGGGAGCCAAGCTCGGGATCCGGCTTCACTAAACTGCGCTTGTTCATTATCGACAAGAAGAGCTGCGGAGAAGGACCTTCTCCACCTTGGGCTTGGATAATGCCACCTTTAACTTCATGGGCGACGAGAATATTCTTTTGTCCCGTAAGGGCGTCGTGTCGGTCGGCAAACATTGCACGCAGTGCTTCCATGTAAACGTACATCTCGTCCTGGTGCTTCGTTGATGTTTCGTATTCGTTTCCCTCAAGTTCTGTATCCTCTTCTTGGTCGATGAGGGATTGCAATAACAGGTTGACCATGACATTGCGCCATTCTTTGTACTGCTCAGAATGCTCGTTTATTGCATCACAAAAATCCTCAAGTTTCTCGAGCACACGACGGGACTCGATACCAGTCGAGAAAATATGCGGTTCCAACTTGGAAATGTGGACGAATTCCTCGCCCTTTTTCTTGTCCTTTATAGACCTCATGTATCGTTCAACTCTCTGAGACACTTCGGACAGCATTTCCTTTCTGATCGACTTTGCAGCTTCGTACGCCTCCGTTTCCTGCTTCTCAAGAGACTTGAAATCATCAGAATCAGGCGCAGTAAGCTTTGGGTCTGACTTGATTTGATAATATGCGTTTGCCGTGAAGAAAATACAAATGTGCTCGACTTCCAGCGCAGCACGCAGCCTTTGACGGTATATGCCTATGCGACTGTTCTTTTCCACTTGGTCGTCTTCACTCTCACTTTCGCCGTTGGCTGGGCTGGCATTCGCTTTGAAGTTGATACCCCCTAATGACCGAGATCCTGCAAGTTCCGAGTTCAACTGAGCCCTACAATCCTTCACAAGGGCACTAGCTAACTCCAGGGCCCCAGTCCATAGATCAAGCGCTTCCTGACGCCGCCCCGCATTTTCCAGCAATTGACCCCGTCGGATTTTGGACAGAAGCATACAGCGCTGCTCCGCACGTATGGCCATATCATTCTGATCGATCATCACCTCCAAAACTTCACCCACAGTGCGCAGCGGCCCGTTACCAGTACCCAGCGCGCGACGGTTCCGCCCCGCTATCTCAGGGTGGAGGCAGGTCTGGCGGAGTCTTGTCAGCCAACTGCGCATTTTCTCGACGGTGGCAGGGTCTTCGGAGTCCCAATTATTATTCAATGGCGTGCCAGACAGGTCGAGCCCGCAGTCCTCGCACATTTGTTCGAATAACTGACCATAGTGCTGCTCTTCGACGGCGCTGAAGGGGATTGTGATGACGAACCTTTTCTGGGGCGGCAGATCAAGCTCGCTGCGAATGTGGTCTTTGCTATGCCGAAGAGTGATGGTGCTGACAATATCCGCGAGCACGGAGTGAAATCGCCCGCACAATCGGTTCCATGTGGCTGTCTGATCACAGAATGGCTCATAATGGAGGAACAAAAGAAGACCATAGAGATCACCCATATCCTTGCGGATTGGCGTCCCGGTCACAGCCCATGCGTTATGTCGAGGGATTAAACGAGCAACTGTGGCAGCGTTACTGACACCGTGCTCGACCATCTGGGCTTCATCCAGGCAAACCCGCCACCAATGTATCCGCAACAGAGGTGTTTTTCTTGGTTCAAATCTCTTTTGATGTCGTAAAATCCGGTCTGGCGCGCCACCGGTGTAGTGGATTTCCCGAGAAAGTGTGTTATAGGTTGTAAGCACAACGTCGTAACTGGCAAGCATCTCAGCGAGTGCATTATCTGATTGATCCTCGTGACGTTGAATGCCGGTATACTCCAAGAAACGGAGTGCTGGTGCATGCTGCCGGATTTCTTGTTTCCATTGCTCAAGAATTGCAGGGGGGGTTATAATCAAAGTGGCTCCTGATGGCTTGAGGTTCTTGCCCTCAACATCTGACGGTGACTGCTCAGCAGTCAGCTTGCGACGGTTCAGGCACATCAAAGCAATCATCTCAACGGTTTTTCCTAGGCCCATTTCTTCCGCAAGGATGCCACCCCTAAGATTTTCTTCGGCATCATACCAATCCGGAAAACCGGTAGTAGCATTCATGAACAAACGGCTGGCAAAGTAAGGCTGGCCATCTGCATCAGCGAATTCTTGGAAAGACGCCGGAAGATGATTACCGGACGCTTTCTGAACTTGAACGACTTTCCCATTTGAATGAAGTTCCATCCCCTCCCGTTGTAAAAGCCATCTGACTGCTCTCCTCTGGAAAGGATAGAGCTGACTCTCGACCATACCACATTTTATATCTGCTGATGCCTTGGGAGTGTTCTCAGGAACATGAACATTCTTATAGAAGTCACGTGCTGACCACCGCTCTGCCTGCTGATTTAACTCCTTTTCTTGCCAGAAACGCCTGAAAATGTGACTGGCGTCCTCCTTGAAGTCATCCTGCGGCTCACGTATGACATATCGTGTGTAGACTTCCAATTGATCATCCCGAAACTTACTCAAGCCTTGCACCTCTAACGAATCAATCCATAAGAGGGCTAGCTCTAGACGGAAAGATTTCTTATCAGGCAAGCAAAGTAGAGTTGCCTGATAGCACGCCACAGGGTCAACGCGGCGGCAAAAGTCGGCGCAGAGAGATTTAGAGGTAAGTTGCAGTAGCTTCCCGACGCCCAGCAATGCCGGATCAGTGGATCTTTCAGAGAATATAACCTCCTCATCTGTCACTGACTTCAACTCCAGTCTGAGACCATCATGATCGGTATCCTCGCGTCCTACTATCGTCGGAGCCGAACCGCTTTTATTGCTCACATTTGTATTGCGAGCATGAAACTGGACAGGAATTCGGCGAGGCAGGTCGATGCAGGCATCGGAGCTACCTAACTCCGGATTTGTCTCCGCATAGTTCTATAGGGGGCTATTAGCAAAGGAAATCGATCCACGCGCGAGCGTTGAAACACAAAGCCTTATCACGTACCAGGTGCAAATTGACACGTGCTATAGGAATGAATCCATTGGGCACCCCATTTTCGGAAACACCTTTCAGCTCCGAAAGACTGCGAGGTGCCCTGTCCGTCAACTTTCGACGTTTTTTAGGAGGATCCTTCACATCAGGCGCATCGGTTCGCTTGATAACGGCGGCCAGAGAAACGGGGACTGGACCTGAGAGTGATGTTAGTAAGTCAATTAATTTGGGAATGGTGTCGTGCAGTCATATAGATACCTTCAAAGGACAGTCCCACTTGCTGCACAGTCATCTTCAAACCTGTCCTCTCGATCCCTGAGCGAGTCGAGTACGTAGTATATACGGCGGATCCAGCTGGGGCAAAACGAAATCTTATCGTGTAGTCACGTGTTGATAGCGGCAACTCCAAATCGGGTTATATTAAGTCTGATTAGTTATAGTTATGAATTAGTTACATATTTTATATAAGCGGAAATGATTGTTAGTTGCATATAGTATATATCAAAACGAGAATTCTCCGTGCCTGTATTCATACAACGCTATATTCCGGAAAGAATTCAATCTGATGCTCAGAGAACAATTTAAGTTGGTCGCGAAGAAACCCCAGGGATGTCATGAGCTATGCTTCCATTGAGTGCCCGAACATTCCGACAATATGATTTACCTTCAGCTTCGCTCTCTAGGGTAGTCGTGGTGTCACCGAAAGATGTGGAGTTTCCGTCAGCCTTCGATATATAGCGTGCGTTCCCCCATTGCCTGTTTCTTAGGAATGACGGTCCTGCGCTCATGGTATATGTGGAGATGCCGATAACGTCTGTCGCTTCAATGGTAAGACCTCTCTTCATCTGAGCATCGATTGTAGACTCATCGGCGGCGCTGTGGGTTGTTGTTATGACAGTCAAAGGATATTCGAAGCTGACATAATTTGACTGTTCCCTCTGTGTGACAGTATTCACACCCAAGGTACTTTGATGGATAACCTGGTCCAGTCCCTGTTGGTTGAGGAGGTTGTGATTCGAATAGGAAAGATTCTGACTCCACGAGATATCTGATGATTTAATCGTGAGTATCCGCTCAACCAGGACAGAGTAAGAAAGTGATTCGTTCTTTTTGGCCGAATTCTGATCCAAATTCCGTGACACTGAAATCTTTGGCGCCGCAGCGTCCACGACAGGCATCCGACTGGAATCACGAATCGCGCTGGAGGACGAGGATGAATCATTGCCATCTAGATATATGAATATGTTTCCTGTCACCACCCAATTCGAGCCGACAGATTTTGAAAGTGTCGCAAACCCGTCTGCACTAAGATCCAGGCCAACCACTTTGATTTCGAATGAATGGCCTCGGCCATCAGTGAGCAAAGGCAGAAAAGGAGAGATGTCTATCTCCGGTTGTCGCAGATCAAACGCATCAATCCCAACAACTGGACGCCAGAAACCAGGTGTCACTCCTCCAGTGAATATAATGGGAAAAGGCCAAGCAACCCCAGCGAGAACACCGTCAATGTAGAGTTGGACCTCGCGAAACGGGGAGTAACCACTGAGAGTGCCGCTAAATGTTTCCGTGTCCGAAGAGAAGACATTGGACCACCAGAATTCTTCCGTAGACTGTCCGCACGCAGAAATTGACACGACAGCGCGCGAAGCCGATGAAGGAATCTTGTACTGTACCGTGGTATTATCAGAAGGAACGGTAAAAGCACTCGGCGATTTGGAGTCTGATTTCCGGGCGGAAATCGGCATAATCACGTCTGCGGTCTTCACATTACCGCTATAAGAGAAGGTCGCAGTCAGGGTTGCAGTAAAAGACCCGGTATATATATCCGTAACCTGATTGCCCAGATCGAACATTAGCTTCTGCGGTTTGTTCCACAAAGCATTGTACGGTGACGTGTCCTTGATGTATGTCCAGACTATCCCATCTGCAGTGGGCTCAGCTGTCGACGTTCGGAACACTTCTGTGTCTCCCAAGTACATAACTGCAAGTCGATCAAACTGTCGGCCCTTTGATGTAACTGTGAGATTTATTCTGACTGTATCGAAGTCACAGCTTGGTGGCTCATAACTCCCTGGATGTCTGCATTAGCCAAAGACGCACACCATCAGTCGACAGTGATCTCTAAGCCTACCAACAAATGGCTTCCCGTAACTTGACAAAAACACGTGGTTCATTAGCAAGACATCTTCACCGCAACCAACACTCCCCTCATCCATCGTCAAGACAGGCTGGTAGACTTGGAAGACATTCTGTCTGGCTATACAACAGGTGACATGCAGCCATAATAGGAAGAAGTGAGTGAGATAAAAAGACAACACCATGTCGCCCCGTCGAAGTTGCCCGAAGAACTCAAGCACCTGAGCCCATGCGCAGATGAAGATCCAGGTGTAGATTCGTTTCCCCTTTCCAGTCTTCGAAATGGAACTATTCTCAAGTTTCTGTAGCTCTGCCTTCGAAGTCCGGGAGGATGATCCTTTGTATGCCCTCGATAGCACTCCGATCAGCACTCCGATCAGCACCTCATGCAGTATCAATGCGAGGAGACTGAACAATATATCGAGGAGGGAAAGGGTGCGAAAAGGATTGATGAGTAAGAAAATAGATTCGAAGATAGTCGAG
Source organism: Aspergillus sp. S3505 (assembly GCA_023627475.1). Classification (NCBI taxonomy): domain Eukaryota; kingdom Fungi; phylum Ascomycota; class Eurotiomycetes; order Eurotiales; family Aspergillaceae; genus Aspergillus; species Aspergillus sp. S3505. Next base: position 239,838 of record JAMAHJ010000026.1, on the reverse strand, counting down.
AGGCTGATCCTCGTTGAAGACGAGCAACACACTCGTTGGCAGAAATCAGGGGAGAGGGGGACGGAAAAAGGAAGTGAAAGAAACCACATGATGCTATGTAGCTGGATGTCGATCACAAGCTAGTCCGCGTTAATCCTAGTAGGCGACAGCTGCGCAGGGATCAGCCTTGTGATTGTGTTGTAGATTGGTATGTTCTGAGGTAGAAGTCATTGTTCTTTCGCTTGATGTGAACATAGTAGGCAAGAGCTCATCCATGACTGAGAGACAATTGCGGAAACTGCTGTTTGACATGACCCTAGTTCCTGACATTCATACCTCAGCGTCTGCATGACTCAATTGCTGGCTAGATTGAATAAAATAATAGCAAAAGTGATATTCTGTCAGAAAGTCACAATAGAACAATCAAACAAGGCTTTTAACTCCTTCGGTGGGCCCATTCAGAAGGCGAGAGGGGTTTAGTGTACAGAATAATCAAAAGTTACAAATGGAGTTGCTTTCCCAAGTATACGTATTCGCTTGAAATGACCTATATGATATCCTAAACGCCAACCTCATGCTGCAAGTAAATTCACATGAAGAGACGCCAGGCACCAAGAATTAGAGCCGCAGTACCGGTGCAGACACCCCTAGATAAGTATGTTAGCATGGCAGCCATGGTAATAAAGAGAATCAATTGGGTCATACATGAGCCACTGCAATGTGGAGAACTTCACGGCCTCCACACGCTCTCTCAATCCGGCGACCTCCTGCTCGATTCTTGTCTCCGTCTCTTTAATTCGCATCTCCTGGCCGTTGGCTTCCTCGCGGATTCGTCCCTTTTCGAGGTTCAGATCCAAGCGGACAGAGGCCTGGGTGCGTCCAATTTCATCCCGGAGCCGCGAGTTGAGTTTTGCCAGATCGGCGGCGATTTTCTCGTGCGACGAGCGTGTGAGTTGAGCCTCGGTCGAATCTGCGTTGAGTAATTCCGAACGCAGCTTGGCGAAATCAACCTTCTGTGTATATGTCGATCGCTCCGAGTCTATAGCAAAGTAAACAACATTAAAATTGATATCAAAGTGTTTTATTTTAATCCACGAGAAAATATCTCGGCAGCTCGGCCCGGCATATTTTCAAGCCAGCCATGCCCGGAAGAAAACCAACACAACGATAAACGGATCACTAACCTTCTCTGAGGACCATGGTCCGGGTAAGATTCTGAATCGATTCCTGGATGACATCGTTCAGAACCCTCATCATAGCGACAGCCTGCTCCTCACTGAATCCCTCCGCTTTCAACCTCTGGACAAACTTTAAAGTGTCGAAGTGGTGATCTCTCTGACGAGATGCCGTCGCATGAAAAGCACGTCGAGCCGTTTTGAATACTGCAACGTAGACGCCATTATACCGGACTGGGTTGTTCATGGGTCCAACGGACGGACGGCGAGTGGAAGAGGTCGATGAATGCCTGGTGACCGTTGACGAGGACGCAAGGTTTCCAGAGGCGGTGGTGGTGAGGAAGCGGGAGGAATACGGAGAAAAGGTCAAATTATGTAGCTGACGGGCAGCTGAGTTCCAGCCTTGTATGCGTTGCTGTTGCTGAGACTGGTATCCAGTCGAGAGAGGAGTGACGGTGGTTCGGGCAGAGGTGCCGTTCCAGGTCAACCGAGGCAGAATTGACCGCGGCACCTCCGTGACGGATTTCGGAGGAGCCATTATTATTGCAAATTATTAGAGAGGTGATTCATCCAGAGAGAGGAAAGTCATTAGCTTTCCCGATGCCTCCCCGGTTGGTGTCAAAGTCAGTCGAGTTGGCTCCGGGAATAGAGAGCTCCATCCCGTGCTGACTAAGGTTCAGTCCTGATTTCGGCGGGGCGATCCGGCGGATAAGCCCCACGGTAATTGGAGATAGCCTGGAGTGTTACTCCATACACGGAAATGTTAAGAATATAATATGCCATTGTCTTAGTGGTATCATACGAGGATTCCTTCTAATTAATACACCATCATGTCAGGAATGCATCCATGCTCAAACGGTCTTGCTCCCATCTTATAACTGGAAGATCTCCCGCAGCTGCTTCATAGTGTCCTCGGGGCCAGTAACGGCGTGTCCGATCGTTCGTGGGTCAGAGTAGATTTCGTAGTCGTTGCCACCAGCAAACGATTTGTCGCCGAAAAAGTGGATAGTCTTGTACTCGACACCCGAGATGTCCTTCTCGGCCTCGACGTGCTGCAAGCAGTAGGTCTTGTCCCAGCCGGTAGGGAAAACGTCAAAAGAGATCTGGCCCCCAATCGAGTAACTATGCGAGAATCGGAAGTTAGGAAAGGAGAAGAGTAGATATCATTTTCGTGGTGGCATGACTTACGTGAGATCATAGTCGGGGAATTCCTTCTTCAGAGCTTCCACCAAGGTCTTGCGAATATTGTGCTCCTTGTCGTAGCTACAAATGCAAATCAGTTATTCAGTCTGATTGAAAGATATCACGATGTGGCATAGCAAGTGAGTGGAGACGTACGCTTCGAACTCGTTCCGCTCGTCAACACTAGCGCTTCTTCCGACAGGGCTGATGTTGACCATTCCGTTACGGAACTCAACAAAGGTTCCACGCTTCTTGGGGAGCTTCACATCCGCAATATATTTCAGACAGAAGTTCACCATGTTCTGGTACTTGTCCTCACCCAACCATTGAATGAAGCTGTTGCTGGAAAGAGACTTGCCCAGACGAATTGCCGTCAAGCCATTCTCGGCGAAGCAGAAGTCAAAAAGACTGGTGACATTGATCGATGAGGTACCAAGCTGCTCTTGCTGCTTGGCCAGGTCGGAACCACCAACGAAGCCAATGGCACACTTGTGGCGCAATTGAGAAAGGAGCTCGAGCATTTCAGGAGCGACTGTCTATTGTTCAATGGGAAATTGTCAGTCATTTTCCCCACTTGCTCTGTCAATTATTTCAATTATTTTTCAGGCAGTTCTGTGCAAATAACAAAACATACCCTCCTTGCTGGCGTTAAGGTGCCGTCGACATCAAACAGGCAAATGGTGCCCTGCACGGGGCGATCCTGCAGGGCTGGGTAGACACTTGCGGCCTCGGTTGACATGTTGCTATGATATGGCACGGAAAGGTGGAGGAAAAGCGTAGAGGATATAGCAGGAAATACAGCACACAGCCAAAACCAGGTCAATTGGATACAATAATGAGTATAAATAGTATGGGGTTCTCTCCGACAACTGTTCTTTTCGGGAAAGGAGCGTGGCTGAGCGGTGAGGGGAGAGGGGCAGAAGACAGGCATCCAGGCATCAACACATCGTCGGGATCACCGTGGGGCTCACTTTTTAGGTTATCGATAACTTAAACCGTCCTTCACATGGCAAGGCCGGAGAGGCTCTCAGTGCAACGTCTACTCGGTGCAATGTGACACATATGCACATTGACCATGACACTCTGGCCCACCGTTCTCCATCGGATACAGCTTCTTGCGTTGACACCTGCAAAACAATGTACCTCGAACGAGATACCGTCTGCCGCCATTGACAAAGTTAAGCCAGAAAACAGCCCACATTTGAACCTAACATGAAAGCTATTGTTCTATAACTGGGCTTCTAGTACGGAGTACAAAATGGCTTCTGAATGAATATAGCAGTACTTCCAAATATATTCATGGATCTATAATACGCATTTTGGTTTGATTCAACAACTGAAGGTCTATTTCACTGATAATCGTTTTCGAGTCGATTTCCATTGAAGGTAATCCTCCACCCAGCCTGTGTCTCTTTATGCTGTGAAGCTGAAAGACTTCATCCGTACATATTACACGTGACATTGGTGCCAAGAGCAAGCGACACACTAGACCCTTTATGGTAATCGGCATCTTCAGAGCAGTGACATCTCAAGTCTTCATGTCAGTCCTTCAAATGCCTACTTATGCTTAGCTTTCACAGCACCATAATATGTAATATTGAGCTTGTCTGCCTTTAAAATGATGATTGACCAACGCGGACGGAACGGCAGCGGAACGAAGGAAAAAGGGGTCCATGAATCAGGCTGGTGGGCCTCTGCAGACGATGAGCATAACCGTTGATTCGCATTCACCAGCCTTTGAATGCGGTCCCTGTCGACCCGTGGGCCGCGAAAGATTCCGTTAAACTTTTCTTTCTTTTCTTTCTTTTCTTTCTTTTCTTTCTTTTCTTTCTTTTCTTTCTTTTCTTTCTTTTCTTTCTTTTCTCCTTCTCTTAAGGGGTCCAGTGTTCAGGAGTTTTTGAAACGAGTCAGGGCACATAATGGAAAACCTTTGAACCTGCCTTGGGGTCAGTCATGCGAGCTGGTAGCAATTTATCTGATACAGTGTGATGCTTTGTCTGGCATTAACACTTGAATATTGAGTGACCCAGAGACAATTTCATTGTTTGCAGATATTAGTATTCCGTACACCGATGCACCATGTACTGCGGTTATTTTATGCAGAAATACACGGAGATTAGAAGTAGAAATATGCATTTGGAAAGAAAATAATTTCAATTGAATATTTGTTGGCATGTCAATATATGTAATGGTGTAGAACGATAAGAGGATGTACAACCTGCCCCTGTATTTGTTCTTTTGACTAAACCCGCCCCCAGACGTGAAACCTCAATCTCGTCCCTCCTCCCTGTCACTATCTTTTTTTCTCTCTCTTCTCTCTTCCTCTTTTTCTTTTCTCTTTTTTTTATTTTTATTTTTTCACTCTGAAACTTACTTTCTTCAATTGAAAGAGAGACTAGACCGTGAGACCGTCGCATCAGTCAGCATCTCCGTCTCCCTCTTTTCCTCTTTCTCCTCTCCGCATCCCCCCCCTTTCTGCTGTGGTAATCGCCAGCAGTTTTAGGGACCACCAAGCAGCCTGGTATGTTTTTACTTTTCTACCTTCTTCTTCATGAGAAATTGAGATAAAATACATATCTGACTCAATCCTCCAAGCGTACCAGGATCCTCCCGCGCGCCAATGCCTTAGGTTCCTCACCTCGCCCCCTATCATTGTTAGTCTTTAGGGGCTTCGATCCAACCAATTTTAGAGCCTCTGAGCTCGCACGGTGACGGAGTCCTCATATTGAAATAATATTCCTGAAAGGCATTTGTGGACGTCATTTGTGACCTTTCGCAGATTCTCACATTGCTTTTTCTCTTCTTCCCCTCACCTTCTCCCTTTCTCTCTTTGTCTCTGGTTACTCTTGGACAGCCTAGTGCGTGGACTCTGGGACCGTAGTGTCTCGCTGCTTGCTGTCCAACAACTGATCTCTTCACGGAGAGTAAGTTTCTTTCTGTCTCTTTATTATTTTTGCGTTGTCTTTTTTTCTTCTCTCCCGCTCTCAAAGTCGATATGGGGAAAACAATCTCCCCCGACTTAGACAGATCGAATTTCCATTTCCAGCCCCGCATTCGCGACTTGTTACTAACCGCTGTGTTTTCTGTCGCGGCAGTTCTCCGTACATAGCATGTACACATCAGACCAGTTCATGAATCCTGGGCCTGCTCCTCGCCCCCCTGCCGAACGTCCCAAGCTAAACATCCCGACCGATCATTCCAGCGCCGCTACCTCCTTTGGCCAAATGAGTTTAAGCTCTCCTACGACCCCCGGGTCGGGCAACCTGTCGCTCTTCCCCAACACCAGCAGTCCTGCTCTGTCGCATACGAAGACCAACCAGTCCGGTCAAGGGGGTGTGGCCATCATCAAGGAAGGTTATGTGCGCTCAAAAGAGGACAAGTTCCTGGCCACGTGGAACCAACGTTATCTCATCCTGCGCGAATTTCGTCTCGAATTTCTGAAAAATGAGACAGGCAAGATCGTTCTCTCCATCCCCCTCAACACTGTGACAGGCGTCTCCCGCTCCGAGGACGCTAAGATGGCCTTCGAGGTCGTCCGCTTGGCCAATCCCAAGGATGCTACGTCCAAATCCGCGATGCTCTCTCGTGAAGTCCCGACCAAGAGCATCACATGCGAAGTCAAGAGCGATGATGAGATTTACGACTGGATCGATAAGATTTACGAGCGCTGTCCCGGAATGGGCGGCGTCAGCAATCCCACCAATTTCAGCCATCGCGTCCATGTTGGCTTCGACCCTCAGACGGGTGCCTTCGTCGGCCTGCCGCCGGAGTGGGAGAAGCTCTTGACGGCGTCAGCCATTACCAAGGAAGACTACAAGAAGAACCCTCAAGCCGTCATTGAGGTCCTCGAATTCTACTCGGATATCAAAATGCGTGAGCAGAACCCCCAGTACTTTGCCGGTTTGGCCTCTCCTCCGTCGCCTGTTGGCCAGCAGCCAAAGCCCTACAGCAACAACTCGGTCGGCAGCTCTATTGCTCCTCCTCGACCTCCTCCGCCACCACCCTCGCAGCGCTTGGACACCGGAGCGTCTCCTTCCAGCAGTCACCCCTCAAACTCTTCCCCCCAGAACGACCGTGCGTATGAACATCAGCAACAGGCCGATCGTGTCCGAGAGGTGACCGACCAGGAACGACGCCGTCTGGAAGAGGAAGCTCGTCGTGCTCGGGATGACCAGGAGCGTCGTGACCAGGAGGCGTACAATGCATCTCTCCCTAAGACTCGCGTTCCGATGGCCAAGCAGGAACTTGGCGGCTATGGTCCTTCAGATCCCTCAATGAATGACCGCTACAAGCCTAGTCGTCCCGCACCACCTGCTCCAAGTTCGGCCAACCGTCCTCCCGGCGGTCCGGGTCAACTGACTGCTCAGCGCCCGGCACCCCCCGCACCCAGCAGTGCTAACGGCTATGGCGCATCGCGTGCCCCCGGATCACGGCCGGATGACCGTCAGGCATCTCCAAGCTCGCGTTATCCGCCACATGACCCCTGGAACCAAGCCAAGGGCTCGCAGCATGCTCAGGGGCCCCCGCCGACGAAACTTCCCGCTCCGGTCCAGCCTGTGAAGCCCTTGAACATTGCAAACAAGCAGACTGCCAGCAAACCCGATGGTGTCCGTCAAGCTGAAGCCGCCTTAACCAAGAAGGCGGAGCCCCGGAAGGAGGTTCGGATGTCAGCCATGACCGAAAATGAAGTCATGGATCGGTTGCGGGCCGTGGTCTCCAAGGACAACCCCAATGAGTCGTACAGCAAACAACGGAAGATCGGACAAGGTGCCTCGGGATCGGTGTACGTGGCTCGGGTCAAGGAACATGCTATGTCACCTGTCGCTCGCGAGCTCTACCGGCAGTACGGTCCCCGTTGCCAGGTTGCCATTAAGCAAATGGACCTGCGGAGCCAGCCGCGGAAGGAGTTGATTGTCAATGAAATCATCGTCATGAAGGATAGCCAGCATGCGAACATTGTCAACTTCCTTGACTCGTTCTTGCAGGAACAGAGCAGTGAACTCTGGGTTGTTATGGAATTCATGGAAGGTGGTGCTCTGACTGATGTTATTGACAACAACCCCGTGATCCAGGAAGACCAGATTGCCACTATATGTGCAGAAGTTCGTTACCCTTTCCCTCTAGGAAAAGAAACCTTGCTGACAACCGCAACCTCCCCCCTTCCCAGACTTGCAGAGGATTGGCCCACCTGCACAGTCAGAACATCATCCACCGTGATATCAAGAGTGACAACGTTCTCCTGGACCGCGCCGGTCATGTTAAGATCAGTGAGTTATTGTAGTTCTTGAACTAAGCTCAAAATGGTTGCTGACTATACATTCTCTTCCAGCTGACTTCGGTTTCTGTGCTAAACTGACCGAATCCAAGAACAAGCGTGCCACGATGGTGGGAACTCCTTATTGGATGGCACCTGAGGTTGTCAAGCAAAAGGAATACGGGCCCAAGGTCGACTGCTGGTCGCTCGGCATTATGGCCATTGAAATGATCGAGTCTGAGCCCCCGTATCTGAACGAGGAACCCCTCAAAGCGTTGTATCTCATCGCCACCAACGGCACTCCTCGTCTGAAGAAGCCGGAGAAGCTGAGCAAGGAGCTCAAGTCTTTCCTCAGTGTCTGTCTCTGCGTTGATGTTCGCAGCCGTGCCACTGCGGATGAACTTCTGGCCCATGAATTCCTCAAGCAGGGATGCAGTCTCGCGAGCCTGGCCGAATTACTCCGCTGGAAGAAGAACAACGGCCAGTGATGAAACAGCTCGGATCCTTGAGGGGTCTCCTCTTCCCGGTTCCTCTTCTTTGTCGATTTACTTCAATCTCTGTCTCGCGCACATATGGGTCACATTTACGCGCCTCCGGTTGAATTTCTTTTTGATTCATTGATTCCGTTACGACCTGCATTTCCGTATGATATCCAGACTCGTGTTGTCCCTTCTTTCCATATCATATTACCAATTTGGTGTGAATAATTTGGCGTCTTTTGGCGTTACTTTCTACTTCTTGTTACCCCCCCCCCCCCAATTTCCTCTTTCTGTGGCCATGGATAATGTCTTGTTTCCTCGCCCCCTCTGTTCGTGTCAATGTGACTTGTGCTGTTGTACACCTACCTAGCGAACAAAACTACTTTTTAACTAATGCTGATGACAGTAAAGTTTGGCATTACGAATACGACTGCCAAGAACGAAGAAAGAGGGATAATTGGACGCCTTGATCTGTACAGACACCAGGATGGACGGATGAATCGGTGCATGCGATGAGTCATGAAAACACACATTTGTTTCCATTGGCTATCCGTAGTGCCATAATTCACTAGAGAAGAATTTCAAAGCAATAATTTTGTCTATACTAGCTAAGCAAGCAGATAATAACATGCGTACAATCATTGGTCATCCAAGTATACAGAGTCCACTCATCCGAATTATAGACAAACCCGAAAGTAGGCCACCTCATTAAACATTAACTCCAACCCCCTGGATCAAGCTAATTCCTCCCTCACCAACTCCCTAATAAACCCACAATACTCCGCAAACAACACCCCCTTCAGAATCGTCTCCCCTTCTTCTACAGCCCAGTGACCTGCGTCCGCTAACCTCTGTTTCCAGAGGAATTTTTGTTCCTCGCCTAGTTCTTCCCATGGACGGATTTGATCTCGTATTTGTTGCTTTGAGGGGATTGTTTCGATGAGGATCTCATTCGAGGTGCCGTCGTCGGTGGTGGCGCAGCGCACGACGACGTTGCTGCTGCTAACAGCAGTTACTGCGTCTGTTGCTGTTTCTTCCTCTTGTCTGGAGCGGAGAAGGTCGCGGAGGGATTGTCGCTGGTTGTCTGTGTTTGTGTTTGGTATTACTGAGATGGCAGTAGTAGCTGTGGGGGTAGAGGATGTAGAGGCGTCGATGGGCTCGATTGAGAGAGAAGGAGTAGGGTGGCCAAGGACACTCTGGACCTGCAGAGGAAGCCATTCTGAAACACCCAGATACGATGGCGCCCCGCCTTTGATCTCGATGTATCCCTGAAGAAGGACGCAGATGACAAGGACAGTAAAGAGTGCCATGGCCCCGCTGAGAAGCGTGGCCCATGTTTCCGATTCTCCAGGGATGGCCAGGACATAGCGCGGGGTACGACTGGACACGGGAAATGGGGAAAGGGGGATGGTGTGGACGACGACGGTATTACCCATGCTGACCGAGGCAAGTTTGACGTACTGCGGTCCAACTTCTGGGGTGACTGGGTTCGAAGGTTGTGAGAATGTTGAGAAGCAGATCTTGGTCACAGAGAAGGGGTGGACGTCATGGAGACTGGTGTATGGGCGGAGCTTCCCGTAACCTTCATCAGGGTAATATTCGAGCGTTAGGAGCTCGATGGACTGATCGCTGCCCGTGACTGCGATGATGGTCTGCTGCGCCTTATCATTCTCCGTGTCTGTACCGAGATTGCATACGTCGACGCCCAATCCGAATTTGATTGTCTTGCGTAGCTTCTTCCTTCGCACGATTGTCGCCGCCTTGTTCTTCTCACTTGATGCTGGCAGGCTGAGAACCACAAGCTCACATCCACTGCGGTCTGGCGCATTCTGCAGAAGTAGCAAAGACGTAGGCGATAGGAACCGCAGCGCGCGGAATTTCGGTCTCCTTTTCCCCTTCTCCGGCAGGGGAATGGTATACATACGACTCACGTCGGGAGCGGTACTACCTCTTGTACTCGACGAGATCTGACATGTAAACAGATCCTCACCGTTAGTATACGCCACCCAGAACATCCCGTCCTTCTTCCCCGAGTCGATAATGTCGATGTCCTCAGCTTCCTCTCCATCACCTAGACGGATCCTCCCGATCACGTCCGACTCCGTTGGCATTGATGTAGCCTGGAAGAAAACAATCTCCCCGGAAGGTGCCAATCCAGTCGTAATAGCACCAACCCGCGATGACTTCTCGCCCCTCCAAGGCGATATTCTCACGATCCGCTGGTACGTATCCGACCCAGCCTTCGCGTCCTTGGTCCTAAACAGCGACATACGCGATAGTAGGGTCGATTTCTCTACCGAATCGACTGGTATTTTTGTTTTCTCCAGCATCTTCTTCTCTCCTTGTTTCTTCGGAAGGTCGATCTTGAATGATCGCAGGTGTTGGTTATTATCGCGCTTCTGCTCGGCCATGGAACTGTTGATCCCGGCCAGGCATACTATGGAGTCCTCGAATACTTGTGCAACAGCCATCGACGTGACAGAATCTTCATCGCGCGATAGCTCGATCTCGGTTGATTCGGTGATCTCATCGCGCTTGGACGTGTTCAAGAGGGCCTGATGCGATCGGATGTTAGCGCAAGGTACATATGTAAATCCTACGTAGTAAAGAAGAGGAGTAACTTGCGATTCTGTTTCCAACACCGCTGCGACCTTCACCTCCACCACCGCCCACGAGGAGATAGTCGCTATTCCGCGGGTCGAAGTCGGCGGCGAAGAGGGGGCACGAGAGAGTTAGCTTAGATGAGGGAATGGTCGGCGCCATTGTGGCGGTGCCGTATGGACGTTGATATCAACAAGCGTATAATATTGTGCAGGTGAAAGACAGGGAAACAAAAGAGGACAGAAAGCAGTAAGGAATACTGTTGTGAACAACGATGACGCCGGAGGTCTTGATTTCCGCCCCGGATTTCTTGGCGATCGGAACTTCTATTTGGCTACCGAAATGCAAGAACAGCATATATAGAAATGTTCAGAAACAAATGGATATTTTAAAAACTCTCTCTTCATAAAATAACAGGGAATTAAGCCAAATCACAGCCTTACTCAACGTCCTGGCCAGTGAACTCAGGCAGACGCTGCCGAATATCCTCCCATGTCTCGTCACCGTCCACCAACGACTTGAGAGCTTGCACAATTTCATCCTCGCTGGCACGAACCTGCTTCGTCGAGTCACGGTCACGCAGAGTAAAGGTGTTGTCCTTGACGGACTGGAAGTCGACGGTGATACCGAAGGGAGTACCCAGTTCGTCGTTACGGGCGTACCGTTTCCCAATACTGGCGGACGAGTCGTCAACCCGGTTCGAGACACCCATACGCCGGAGCTTGGTCATCAGACGCTGAGAGAGAGGTGCAAAGGACTGGTTGCTCGAAAGAGGAACGATAAGGACCTTGGTGGGCGCGATCACGGGGGGGAAGGAGAGAACCTAGGAGATATGTTAGTTTCAAATAGCAACTCGGCAAAGGTATACGTACACCACGGGCCTCGTCCCCTTCTCTAGACCAGTAAACGTGTTCAATCATGCTGTACAAGATACGCCCAATACCGAAAGATGGCTCTATGACGTTAGGAGTGTACTCGCGAGTGTTCTCAACCCGCGTGCGCTTCTCAATCTTGATAATATCCTTCTCCAACTCGACCTTTCCAGACGCAACACCCTCCACATCGATCTCGACCTTGTCATTCTGCTCGAGTTCAAGCGACAACTTCTCTCGGAAGTCCTGCGAAAGAGCGTTGATGGCCGCCTCGACATTCTTACCGTCCTTCTTAAAGCGGGGACCGAACTTCTTCTTGTCAAGTTCGATCTGCCACTCCTCAACCTTCAAGGGCTCGGCACGAGGCTCACGGACAACCAAGGGAGCACCAGTCTTGTTCTTGTGAACAGTTAAGTCGTAGGCGCTGCGGTCGGCACAGCCAACACACTCGATCCAGCCATAGCTGGTCTGCAACTCGGCATCCCAGCAGTCGGAAGCGTAGTGGGCCATTTCATTGGCCATGTGCTGACGGAAACGAAGCTTACTGGGGTCAACACCAAGCTTAAGAAGGAAGAGCTGGATACGCGCGATAAAGTATCCGAGGGTTTCGTTGTCCACAAGACCGGTCTCGACGGCCTTGCCGACGGTCATTTTCTGGATGTCAGTCTTCCCAGAAGACTGGACATCGCGGTTAAGTAGGGACAGCTCAACGTCCTTGACTTCGTCAAAGCGAGTGTGCTTCTTACCACCCTCGGGATCAACGTAGTGCTCAATCTCCGCCATCAAGAATTCACGCACACGCAAAAGACCGGCACGGGGGGAGATCTCGTTACGGAACGACTTGCCAACCGATGCCGACGCAAACGGCATGGAGTTTTGGTTAAAGTCCAGCAGCTTCTGAAAGTTCAAGAACTGACCCTGGGCCGTCTCTGGGCGCAGGTAACCAGGCATGTTACTGCTTGGGCCGATGGCAGTCTGGAACATCAAGTTGAAAGCCACGGGAGGAAGGAGGTTGCCTCCAGTCGTAGGGTTTCTGATATCGTGCTTGGCAATAATACCCTCCAGCTCCGCACCATCAAAATTGTCAATCTGCGCGAGAATCTCCTCGTACTCCTGGACCACAGCATCAGGCAACTGGACAGCCTTGGTGCTGACCTTCTTCTTCTTCTTAGCCTCCTTCGCTTCGTCCACCACGACCTTCTGACCGCGGGCCTCCTTGTCACCCTTGAGCCGTGCCTCGAGCACCTCCTCCACCAGGTGATCGGCGCGGAAGATCTCGCCAGTCTTAGGGTCCTTGCACATCCAGTCGGCAAACTTCTCGACGTGACCACTGGTCTTCAGGATTTCCTCGGGCGTGAGCATGGTACAGTCGACCTCGAGCATGTCCTCCTCCAGCACGAAGTGCTTGCGCCACAGCTCGATCATGTTGTTCAGCACGGCACACCCGGGAGGGCCATAGTCGTAAAGGCCGGAAACGCCTCCATAGATCTCGAACGACGGTGTGTAGAAGAGACGTCGACGGAGCAGCGAGTCGAGGACAGACCGATCAACGGCCTGGCCGGTCTTAGTGTTCACAGTGGCCATCGTAGGGTTTTGCTTCTTCGCTGGAAGAGCTCTGAGGGCAGCGGTGGTGGAGGAAAAGTTCCTGGCGGGGTTTTTTATTGTTGGAAAACGGCGGGGGAGCAGGCGAAGGAAGGGCACTTGAGTCATCCGCCACGTGATCCGCACGCAGGCAATGTGCAGTGTCAAGTAAGGAATGGTTATGCTATGCAAAAAGAACGGCGAATTGACAATTCAATGCATGAATTGTCCTTGCTTTTACCCTCTTTCCTGTCTCTCGTGGCGCTGTTCGTTAATACACTTTATACCTGCATAAATACACTCACCGCCGGAGATACGTTATCCCGCCAAAATTATCTTTTTTGTATCTCAGATTGATTCGCAGCGAGTCTTGATAACCAACGCTAAATATTTCTCACAATGGCCAGGAAAGGAAATAGGCCCCCGCCGGGCGTCACTGACGAGTACAAGCCAAAAAATAAATTGGCCCGCCAAGATCTCCATATCAAGCGAAAGCGCGCCAAAGACTCTGTGCGCCGGGCAGAACGATTTGCGAGGAAGAAGGACGAGGCGAAGGATCCGAACTTGAAGGAGGACAGATTGAAGCGTAACATCCCCTTGACGATTGATCGCAAGCGAGTGTGGGATGATGTGGATAGCGATGTTGAGGATCCGCTGGGGTTGAGCGTCGATGTGGAGCGGATCAAGAGACAGAAACAGGAAGAAGAGGATGAGCTTAATCGGCCTTTGAAGGATGGTGAACCCAGCTCAGAAGACGAGGAGGACAATGATGACGACATCGATAGTATGCTTGCGAGCAGTGATGAAGAAGACGAGGATGGGAATGAAGACAAACAAAAAGATGAAGGCCGAGACCGCAAGAAGTCATCACTCCCATCAGCTACAGAACGCGCTACCAGTCCAAGCCAATCGACAAAAAGTACAAACCTCAACCTAGCCCCCGAGGCTCTGGCAGCCAAATTCCCCTCGTTATTTTCGACCGAATTGCAGCAACGGCCGCCCAAGATACTCATCACCACAGTGCTTTACTCAACCCTCCACAACGAAGCAGAACAACTCGTCAACTTCTTCCCCAACAGCGTCTACATTCGCCGCAACGCACACCGGTACTCGCATAAGTTCTCGATCCGCGAAATCGCCAAGTTCGCTACAAACCGCAACTTTACCGCCCTCGTTGTGGTCAACGAGGACCAGAAGCGCATCTCCGGCCTAACCATCATTCACCTCCCAGGTGGACCAACCTTCCACTTCTCCGTCAGCAACTGGATAGACTCGAAGAAGATCCCGGGTCACGGTAAAGCAACCGAGCACTGGCCAGAGCTGATCCTGAACAACTTCCGCACACCACTCGGTCTTTTGACGGCGCATCTCTTTCGGAATCTGTTCCCGCCAAAGCCGGATTTCGAGGGCCGAAATGTTGTCACTATCCACAACCAGCGTGATTACCTCTTCGTGCGCAGACATCGGTACGTCTTCCGCGAGAAACGCGAGACGGAGAAACCTGTCGTTGGGGCGGACGGCAAGGAAATGCAGGGCGCAGAAGGTATCCGTGCTGGTTTGCAGGAACTTGGGCCGCGCTTCACGCTTAAGCTCCGTCGTGTCGACAAGGGGATTCATAAGGTTAGCGGGCAGGAATGGCAATGGAAGGGTGGAATGGAGAAGGAGAGGACCAAGTTCCAACTGTAATATCTGTTCACTTATATTCGTTACATGAGACTTGTTTCTGCATTATGGGATTTGGACGGAGTTTGCTTAGAAAAAAGTGGTCTATACCTATTCGCTGTAAATAATCATCATTCTCGTGCAAATTTTCAATCAACATTAGTACAAGGCAGTTATTTACAATCGTCTTCAAACCCAGAGGCCTGATAGTCATAGAACACGCACAATGGTATCACTCCTCAACATTCTTTAAGGCCCTAACAAGCAGCTCCCTCTGCCTCATTTCCTTCATTTGAATCCTCGAAATCGGCTTCCTACCCGTCATGAACTTCACGCGCGCAGTCATCCGGTCCGCACTCATGATCTCCATTTTTGCTTTTTCGCATAGATCCCGGGCTGCATCTGCTGTCCATCCAGTAGCCGTAAGTGATCGCAATCCATACGCCTCCAGACCCTCGAGCACAGCAATCAGCGTCATCTTCCCCAGAGTCTTCTCATGCAGGTCCTCCGGCCATAACCCGATGGGGACGGTGCGGTCAAAGACACAAACATCCACGAACCCTGCGGCAGACAGCATGTTTGGCTTCAAATGACTGAGGTCGCGCGGGTACCCCAATGTCTCTGCAGCGGATCGCATGGCACCCGTGTAGATGTGGAAATACGAGCTCTCTGAATTCGGGAATATTACGGAGTCGCCTGCCGGGTCTGTATCCGCGATCTCGATATACCCGCCAGGGTTGAGGTGTTCGATTGCCTGTCCATATATAGCGGGCCAGTCGTTGAAGGCGCCCGAAAGACCGCGCAGGTGGATCAGGTCGAAGGGCTCATGGTACGTCCACCCCTCGCGAGCATCGTCGAGCTGGAAGAATACATTGGGGAGGTCGATATGCGCAAGTCCGGTATCGAATATACCTATATCCGTCGCGATAATGGTAGCTTTCGGGAAAAGTCTGCTCATTTCGACGGCCCAGTCGCCGGTGCCGGTGCCGATGTCGAGGATTCGGGGCTCGTCTTTGGCCAGGGGCACGGTGGTAAGCTTGCCGTCGAGAAGCATGAGGTAGATCTGGTGGATGATATTCAGACGGATGCTTTCGGTCTCATCGTTGGGCATGAAGTAGGATTCATCACAGTATCTGCGGCCATGTTCGACAGTAACGTGGATATTCTGCGCTTCGAATGATTTGGTTGATTTTCTTTCGCTGTCAGTGTCGGCTGTCTGGTAAAAAAGGAAGGGACTTAAGTACATGGACCCTGAATCTGAAGCATCATCGTACTCATCATCATTCTCCTCCCCTTGATAATCATTAATGTCAAGCCCTTGCAGTGAATCCGCTACCTTCCTTTCCTCTACAGCCATGCCCTGGCTGGTCCTTTTACTCGACGGCCAGATGCCTTTTCCGTCCATGACATGACGAACCAGAAATCATGAGAAAGAAGAACGATTCCTCAAAATCAAAGACCCATTCCACGGCCCTTTTATTAGCATACACCCTCAAATCGCGTAGTGGACCGGCGCTAGTCAAGCATGAAGCTCGCAAAAAGCAAAAAAAAAAAAAAAAGACAGACGCCGAAGAAAACTCTGTACTCCAGCCTCACTGACACGTGTGGAATGGAGGATGAATCGTCATAATAGATATAAAAGCAAATTGGTTTCTCATTCGATGGAATGCAGAGGTTGGATTTGACTCGAGGTTGATTTAGTGGCAGAGCTGCTGGGGACGATCAGTATTTCATCAAGCTATGAGCATGTATCATGTAGTCAATGACTTTTTTCTGAACAGAATAAGCCATTATTCTGCTGGCACTTTTCAAACACCCCGTGTTATCATCGAAACCCCCCGCTGTCTGTTATACAAGATACACAGCTCAGCACAGCTCAGATCCACTCAGATCCATTAATCGATCACTTTAATCACGTGATACCAGGCGTATCTTCAACCCACATTTACTATGTCCAACATCAAACAACACCAACCCACCAACAATCCTAAGACGACAATGCCAGACCTCACAAAACCCGCCAAACGCATTCTCTTCATCGCTTCCATCGGAAACCCCGCTCCATACCGAACCACCCGCCACAGCGCCGGTCACATCCTCTTCGAAGCCGTCGTCCCCCTCCTCCCCTCGCGCTTCTCACCCACACCAAACCACACGCTCTCAGAAGCGGAGCAGTCAGTCCTCTACAAAACTTGGAAGAGTCCGTCGTACATGAACGAGTCGGGAGGGAAACTCGTGCGCCGGTTACATAAATGGATTTCTACCATTGATATACAGCAGCGGCAGCCAACCCTCGTAATTCTACATGATGAACTCGAGTCGCCGCTGGGCAAGGTACGGGTGAAGCGCGGCGGGGCGGAAGCGGCTAGTCTGCGCGGTCATCGGGGACTGATTAGTATAATGGAGGTTTTGCGCGGAAAGGGATTGTATCCTCCGCGAACGCCTGCGGAGAATACGGGGCTTTCGATTATGCGCGTTGGGGTGGGAATTGGGCGCCCTGAGAGTCGGGAGCGAGGGTCTGTGGCTGACTATGTCCTGGCGAAGATGATTCCTAAGGAATTGACGGCGGTGCGAGCTGCTGCTGATCCGGTGGTCGAGTTGTTGCTTGAGGAGCTTTATCGTGGGCAGGGGCAGTCATGATTGAGTTGGATTATGAAAATTTGGAGCATTTGTATGATAGACTTGTGATACCCTTGGCATTGGATGACTTATAGATAGAAATATAACCAGATCAAAAAACCACAGAGCGACATGTAAGCTAACACTGAATGAAATAAGAATAATAATATAAAGATAAAGGGAAGAAAACACAAAGCGCAAAACAGCAAACTCCGGCCCAGAAGGAAATCAAACAGTTCCCGCTATGCTCAAATCCCGAATCTCTTGCAACACCTCCTCTACCCTGTTGTCCAGATCACCACGAGCGTATTGATCGCGAGTCTCTGCATCCAGATATTGTTGTACCTGCGCCATGCGCGAGTATGCCTCGGCGCAAAACCGGAGCTGAATCTTTACCAACGCCTCGAAACTGGGATCCAAGTACGGCACGCGGAGGTCGATGAGTTGCGGAAGTTCGGTGAATAGCTGCTCGTTCAGCTGCTCATATGCCTGTTTCGCCATCTCAGTTTCGCGCTCCGTACGCGGGAGCTTGGTGGCGTCCTTGTCGGGCTTCTCGACGAGCTTCTTCACCTTGGCGCGCATGGCGTCATAGTCGAGGAGTTTGTGGTTTCGCTTCTTAATGCATTCGTTGATGTCGGGGAAGTAGGCGCACCATCGCGAGATGGGATCGAGGACTGTGGATCGGTACGGCCCGTCCAAAGCTTTGATTGTTTCGGCATCAAGGTCCTCAACCGCTTGCTTATAACTCCGACTCACACCATCCCTTGTCCCGGCGTCACCGTAGAAGGCGTCTATTGTTTCTGCAATGCGCATTTGCGAAGCCGTCATTGCTGTCAAAATTAGTATTCAGTGCGCATCATTCAAGCGAGAGCAACACACCTCGTAGTGAGTCCAGATACCCCTTTGCTTCTTTCTGCAGACGGGTGGATGCCGCCTCCATAGTCCGGAATCGCCTAAACCAGTCAGTCTCATGTTATCGCCCAGTTGAAGTAACCATACCGCTCCTCGATTTCGTAGTCTCGGTCATTTGTCCTTTCCACATGTCCTGTGCCCTAGTATCAATATTGTTGTTTATTCCCTCTTGCGATCACGGGATGCCATACCCGTCTTCATCATAACCTGCGTCGTCGCACGGTTGACATTTTTCTTGAACCCTAGGACACATTAGCATGGGGAGAGCAAGAACGGAGCACAGGAAGTTAGCGACGTACCGGCCCAAGACATGACGGGCAACGGATAGAATCTAGGCTGAACAAGGCTGTATCGAATCGTACTCCCACAGGGGCACTCAAGGACTCCGCGCTTCGCAGAACCCAACCAAATCCCAGATTACAGCACGTAATTTCTGTCAAGCAAGAACAAAAGATTATAGAACAAGAAGATTTAACACGGCACTGTAGACAATCGTAGGAGTAGATAGGTAGAATAGAATAGGGCGAGATAGATCTTCGATGCCTGATGAACCACCGCCGGATGATGGATGACTCCAGAACCGATCATTACCCAGAATGGCGGGCGGTGTCACTGTGGCTTGTGGCCCCTCGTGGCTATGCATGTAATATTGGCCAGTAATACGAGTTACAACCTCAGCCTTGTGTACGCTGTATCTTACAGATACCCGGAAATCGGAAACGGAAACGGAAGTGGAAACGGAGCCGGCGCCGGAGCCCACGGGTTCCGGTCGGAGGGTTGGATGGTGTTGTTCTACGTCATGGCATAAGGCTGCATTGTGTGGTGTAGTACGGTGTATTTCAAAATACACAACCTACAAGGATAGTCTCCAATATTAATCAGTACACCTATGGAAATATAGAACAGTTCGCATAAAAAGAGACTAATGAAAATACATAAGAACACTGGGGCGGGACACCGGAATGCAGTTACCAAGTTCCAACCAGTCACCATCCAAGGCAAAGTACCAGGGGTCAAGGGTCTAGAATTTGGCGTATACACCATAGCCGTTGGGAAGCAGGATGGTTTTGGCAGCCAAGGACACAAAGAATCTACTATCCATAACCTAAGAAATAGTTTTCTCCAAATAATCATGCTGCCTAGATTCCTGCTTGGCAGTTACATCGTCCATAACACATTTTGGCTGGCAAGAATGATGCTGTGGGCCGTGGGACAAGTAACAGCACAGTGATGCTGGGCATCCTAATTGGGATTATTATTGACTATCGCGATATGTCCATGGTGGGTATAGAATCACAGCCAAGACTTGGTGATGGGAAATTGAATCCAATGAGAAACAAATTGAATTGACTTAAAAAGCCAAACACCTGTAACCATCCGGGCAATCGCAGATTCGCATATGCGCCTAGAAAGAAGCCGGGTATCTTGCGCGCTGGCCCATGTCCTTGTATACAGAGATTCAAAAAGAAAAAGAAAAGAAAAACAGTGACAAACCCCGCGATGCTATGAAACCACCAGAAAACCTATTAATTAGGCGGATGCTCACATCTGCAGTTTCCCATCAATGAGACAAAATATTAAAATGGTATATAGAACTCCAAACCCGCTCATGTGCAAACCCCAGAAAGATATTGGAAAAAAAAAAAAAAGGCTCAAAGGTCATGACTCTTCGTTGCATTGGCATGAAACATGACAATCAAACTAAGCCCCTTAGCTAAAACGCAGAAACAACCCGTGTGCCTCGGTAAAAAGGGAAGATGAAACAAAAATGAGAAAAATCAAGAGACCTCCTTCTATGGTCTAAATGAAGAAGGGCTGTATCCCTCTTTGGACAAAATAAGTCGGGGAATATAACAGAGAAACCACCCCGGATAAGAACCATGATACAGGAGGCAGAGGCACACGAGAGATGGATCATCAAGAATCAAATGCGTGCTGAGAGAAAAAAAAAAAAAAAAAACGCCTGCCCATCATAAACACCTGTCCCAGAATATGACAAAAAAAGGAAAGTAAATGGGAAAAAAAAAGACTGTGGAAAGAAAATCAGAACCCTTCTTCGCCTGCCTTGCACAGCTTGATCTCACGAAGCCATTCAGATTTCAAGACCTGCGAGGCATTGATACGACGAGTAGGATTAGGATCCAGGATAGAGTAGATCACATTGCGGCAACGAGCCTGGTATCGAGTAAGTTTGGTTGAATTTTCATCACGAGACGTAGTAATGTTGCCAGGTCTTACCCTATGAAGAGTTTCAATTGGAGCATAGCCATCTTCGTGTTTACGGCCCTCCAGATAACGTTGATAGAACTCATCTTCATCTTTACGGGCGACCCGCCACAAGTGTCGTCCTGTACGCATGGCCATGTAGATGACACCAGTTGCCCAGATATCGACCGCTCTAGGGTC
The DNA here is from genome assembly GCA_023627475.1 of Aspergillus sp. S3505. Taxonomy (NCBI): domain Eukaryota; kingdom Fungi; phylum Ascomycota; class Eurotiomycetes; order Eurotiales; family Aspergillaceae; genus Aspergillus; species Aspergillus sp. S3505. The sequence goes on along the minus strand of JAMAHJ010000026.1, from coordinate 219,116 downwards.
GAACTCCTTCTCGATGTATTCCTCGGGGGCGATGTAAGGAGCGGATCCACACAGACCGGCCGTCATGTGGGCTTCCTCCTCCCAGGCCATACGGAAGCACTCACCGTTACCGAAATCGGTAATCTTGAGTGCACCATGGGTGGTCAACAGGAGGTTCTCGGGCTTCAGATCGCGGTGAGCGACACCCATCTCGTGCATATATTCGACACCACGCATTAGTTGCTTGAATAGACAGTCGGCTTCGGCCACTTCGAGTTTGCCGGCTGCCAGAACCAGAGTGTACAGGTCTCCGCCTGCACAGTATTCCATAACTTCACAGTAATCGCCCTTTGCATCTTGTAATAGATCCAGAGTGTGGATGACGTTGGGATGGCGCAGGGACGAGGAAATGCAGAACTCCGAGGTCAACCGCTTCTGGTATTTCTTGGCGGTTTCTTGGGGTCGACGGCGGAATTCTTTGACGGCATAGAGCTGTTCCATTTTGTGGTCCTTGGGGTCGACCTTGTGGGAGATGCGGACGATACCAAAGGCACCACGGCCCACAATCTCCTGGCACTTGCCGTACTTGTCAACCAACGACGCGGTAGCGTTGGGACCACCCTTCTTGTCTGCGGCCAACTTGTCGCGTTCGTTCTTGAACTGATCAATCCAGGTGGACATGAGGGACAGCTGCTGCTGGTCATCAGCGTGGTCATCTTTCTTGCGACTCCCACCAAGCATATCACGGAGGAGATCAGTCAATTTCTCCTGTCGACGGGCACTTCTAAGATGATGTGCGTGAGTCCCGTCGGTCTGCAACTCAAACCGCTTGCTAGCGCTGATGGTGCCGTCTTTTAGTTCTTTGCCACTGCTCGACTTGGGTTTCCTCTCTTTGTCTCTGTCGTCACCTTTAGTGGAGGTCTGGCGAGAAGGTGCGCGAGACGGAGGTTTAGATGAGGGCTTGCTGCCTGGCTTCTGACTGCCATTGGCCGAAGGAGCCTTTGCGCCATCCGAACTGCTATCGGAAAAGTCACGATTCGAATCCGAGGGGTGGTCTTTGGTAGTGGCAGTTTTGGTGGATGAAAACATGCGAGAGATGCGGTTTGCCATGGTAGGCCTGGCCGGTTTTGTGGCGGCAGGTGGCGGAGGCGCAGGAAGTGAATCCCCATTCATGGCGGACAGATTCATGCCCGCGAGGGCGCGTGTTACCTGAGCAGCATCTCCATCTCGCGGGTCACTAAAAATCTGAGAATTTGTGGCGGAGGAGACAGCGGACGCAACAGGAGAAGTAGCAGTAGATTGCGGAGTCATGTGCGGTGATCAAAAACGGCGGTAAATTGTGGTCGTATATTTTTTTTTTTCGTGGGACACGGAGAACAGAGGAACCGAGATTCCCCCCCGAAACGGAGAGAATCAATAACCCACAGCGCGAAGCTGAAATGGGTAATATAGCACTTGAGTAATTAGAGAGGAGACAGAGAGAAGAGAGAGAAAAAGAGAGAGAGAGAGAGAGAGAGAGAGAGAGAGAGAGAGAGAGAGAGAAAGAAAAGGAGAGGGGGGAAAAGGTAGTGGGCAAGACAGAGGCGACCCAGAAAAAAAATTATTGGGGGCGGTGGCCTGGCGGTAGTAGCAAACCTGAGGCAACGTTGGGGCAAGATAGTCAGAAGTCAAAAAAGAATTCAAAGAAATGGAATCCGTAGTATTCAATGAATACTAGCAGCAATCGCAAGCTTTAAAGGAATAAGAAAAATAGGGGAGCACCGCGCAGCGAGGCACGGAATGCCCAGATGAGACGGTAACTCTGGCCGGGGAAGACCGCAAAATTGTGCAGAGACCCAGACGGGGCGATGAATGTGAGGGAGCGATAATGAGTAAAGAGCCAAGGAAAAGAGGAAGAGGAGGAGGAAGAAGAGAAAATTAGAAGAAAAGAAAAAGAGAGGGAGAAAAAAGAGAATGACGCTGCCTGGGGAGGCAAGGTTGAAATAACAAGTTGAACCGATATACTACAGTAGAGACTCGGATATGCTGAACTAAGACTAGTTGCAGTTACTACGGCCACGGCCCTTTACTACCACACACCGTGGTGTAAGCGTACGTACGAAGTACTCGTAACTTGGACGGAGTATTGTGGACACCAGCTGAAAAAACCTGAGGCTTTTTTCCGTTTGGGGAAGAAGAAAAGAGAAGCGGCAGAAATGAATGAAATCAGCATGATTGTTACCTTTGCCTCGCCGCGCCGCATGGTTACCGCTTCCCTTTCCGGTGTGTGTCACGCCGTATGGTACATGGTAATTTACCGGACACGCCTATGGACCAGTATGCAGGCTAGAAAATAAACGATGGATCATGGATGATGGTCTGCTGCATGTCAAGAATATTATTGTATGTAATCTTATTACTTGTAGAATCATATGAATTGCTATCCACGAATTGAACAAATTGAACTGTGGCGCATGATTCGAGGCCGGCCTTGTTTGCATCAAACTTACTCAACTGTTTCACTTTGATCCTTCTTGATATCTCGACCCATGTTAAGAAGAAGATTGTTATTATGATTATCAGGTCCAATCCAATCTACCACATACTATAGACACTTTGAATGGTTTGTTCCCTGGAACACCTCCTGCTGACTAAGATCTCAATTCCCCTCACCATGCGGTGACGTAGTGCCATCCCCCATGGTTGTTGAGGCTGTGCATCCCCCGCACCCTGGCCCTTATTGCACAAACACACACACTTCTATGTATGGCAGCATCCAATCTCTGCAGTGGCTCATTCCGAGCGAAGCTTTCTTGGCTGTTTGACTGATCAATCAATTATTTCTTGTAGATACCATTTTGATTCTCACATGCTATGGTGGCACACCTTGCTCACTCACTGAGAGGGGTAACGGGGCCCGCCGAGGGTGATATAACTTCCTCCGTACGGATTGTACTCTGGTCAAAGCAAATGAGTCTTCTGTCTACCACGCGGGCTAACGGTATTACGATCATTGGTCTTTCCCGCATCCGGGCGAGATGTCGGCAGTCAGTTTGTTACAGGCACACATACTCTCTCAATAGTGCCTTCGAATTCCAATGATAAAGTTGATTAAGGCATGCCTTGGCTACAATTCACTCCTTTCAGCTCAAGGACCAAGAAGACATTTCATCCATTAACATACGGGTATAAAATACCTTACTTCGGAGCGCTTACGATCAGATCATAGTTCCTTCTCTTTTTTAAAAATCTTTTTCTTTTCCGTTTTTCTCACCATTTATTCAATTCTGTTACGATGTTGTATTTTCCGTATGCACCGATCCTAATCGGGGTTGCTCGTGGATCCCGTGGGTCAGTGTGTGTCTGCAAGTGTACTTGTATGTGTACTCGTTAGAACTCGTTTGGTAGGGCATTTCACGGCGCCGTGTTCTCGTACTAAGTACCAGTACATAGCACAGACGACAAGCGAAGTCATCCTGACCGGTCCCTGCACAGGCCTATCAAAGCTATACCTTGAAGCTCTTCTCGTCTGTGCTGTACATATCTATGTACTTGTAGCATGTACCATGTACGATGAATGCATGATCTTCAGCCAGCTAGCTTTTTACAACGTCAGAATCTCAAGTCCTCCTCTCGGAACAAAAGCAAGCTGATCATACTCTAGCCAGAGTATCTCCCTACCTCAGGCTAATGCGGAGAATTCTGTACGGTGTGCTAGCATCTAGTAATACTCTACCTCCATTCTCCGTACAATAATACTGTCTATAGACCACCTGCCTCTCTGGGAAGCACCAATCTGCCCCTGACGTAATAAACCTCGGAAGCCTCCACTAACGAGGGATTTTTTACATTCTCCAATTATAATCCGGAAATTTGCTTAATAAGGATTGTCCCTCGGTGTCGGGTCTGCAACACATGGTGCGGTCCGTACTGTAAGTGTGCACTATGTGGATATGGTGTGGGTGGTGTATGTATCTTTCATTATTTCCTGCCAGATCAGCTCATTGCGCATAAGAAAAAAAAAAAAAAAGTAAAACCATGGATTCTTCCAACCACGCACCATCGGCTGGACACGGGTTGGCTTGATTTGACTGTTTGATTTGATCGGACCAAAACAAACTCACGGTATGACTGCTGACCGCCAGTTACCTCGAATGCTCTCCTCTACTGAGAAATCCCATAGCAAATAGAGTCTCTGGGCATCCAATGCTGGACAATTCAGCAGGCGCCTCTGTACTCTGTGCTCATGCTCATGCTCATGTTCAAAGAAAGCCATTTTGAAAGGAGACGATTGGATCGGCTGGATGGATCCTTAGCCTGTGAAAGGGATTTGAACAGGGCCAAGCCCTGGCTCTGCTTATCCTTATCCACCTCATTCATCGCTCAAAACGAATCATCTGCTGTCGTCGCGCGGTCAAGCTTTGACTTGCATATAGGGTGTGCTGTTATGAAGAGTATATGTCGATTCTACTATAACTATCCTGTTGTAATTGATAATGGAAATATTAGACTATCCTCTGTATTGTTGTGCTATCCTATAGAACAAATCTCTGGTTGTATCCGTTATTTCCGGCTTGGTTGTACTGCATCTGTTCATTGCATCCCGAACCGCTCCTGTGCAGCTTATATATTGCACGACGCACCTTGTCCATGTCCAATCGTTTGCTCTGATTTGGCACCGAAAAGAGAGTACGCTCAGGATACCTTTTCCGGGCAATGCAACCGAGGAGATATTCAAGCAGCCGGCTTAATTGTCAATGGTGGCTTAAATTGCGCCCAAGCGCAGGGATGACTTCTTGGTTCAGTCTTCCAACACGTTTGGTGTCATTAGAATATGCTCGTCCCTGCCCTGAACCAATGGACGTCCGCGCGTCTAGTTGGGCAATAACTGGGATCATCCACATGACTCGATCAGACTGACGATCCCAGCTCATGCCCGATGGACATGGTCGGAGCGCTCATTTTCAATGATTTCTGATATCGCCGCTTCGAAACGCCAATGGGAATAAGCCAGAGGATAGTATCAAATCCATCGTCCAGTCGTAGCATTAGAACAGAGGGGTACACAGTTTATTCATAGGCCTATGTCAGAACTCGAGTCTAACCACGCGTTAGAACAACAGAAACATAATCGTCGAGGATTACATACCACAAACTGTTCCAAGGATTCTTCGAAAAGCTCATTGTTGACTCCCACACCACCAGGGTGTTCCACGGGTGACAACGGGTTCTTAACCACTGTTGAGAGATTCCAGTCAGGAGCATTCAAATATATACCCTCCATCACATACCATATTCGACGTAAAGATTGATATAAATCTGCTCCAGCGCAAGTCGCATGCTTGGGCTCTTGAGATCCGTGAGCATCACGAACTTGATGTTCGTCGGCGTCTCGAAATAATGAAGTTTGTATTGGTTGGTACGGTAGGAGACAAAACTGTACAAAACAAGCAATCGTACCGTCAGTGACCTGCCATAGTCAATAAGGGGTCTAAGGGGAAGGGGTCTTACTTGTCATCCTCTCCGCCCAGCTTGCGGACCATGTTCCGCAAGGAGAAGACCGTGCCGAAAATGAGTTTCGCATCGTCATCCGTTGTCCGCGCAGACTGTCCAAATAACGCTGGCGTTCCTCCATTGTTCTGGATTGAGAGATCGGATGTTGGTCGGGAAGATTTGCTTGTGATCGAGACCGGACGGGGAAGCCAGCGTCGTTTGTAGATACACTCGGCTGTTGCAACAATTAATAGTCAGTGATGTATGGTATGAACCAGTGCAAGGGAACCTACCATGACGATCAAATATGTAAAACGAATAGACCACCATGGTGCTTGAACTGCTGGTGCAAACGACACGCGACAACAAGCCCCTGGAGGTCCAGAGAAGCAACAAGCAGACCTGTATAGGGGGCAGGCGGTGAGGCGGTTATCGATAGCATCGCATTAGTGATGCCGCTATTCTTAGCAGCCGTCAGAACGAATTCCCCGACCGCAAATAAGAAAGACAGCGCAACGCCATCATGAGAGCTGCATATTCATGCTTATAGCATATATAGATTTGTACTTATATTACTTGCATTGCTATCTTGTCTCTTTTGCATTCCAAACTGTCCACGCTCCCTCTGACAGTGGCAGTTTGCTGTCATACCATATCACTCTTCCCCACATTCGGCCTTACTCCCAGTTGTTTTCCCTATCAAACTGAGACTGCCGCCTATATATAAAAAAAAAAAAAGGAAAAAGGGACATTTGATATACTCTTCCGCCATCTGATAGTCGTTCTTTTGGTCTCGATTCCCAGCTGTCTCCTCGTCGCTCAGTTCAATGGCAACCGAAAATGTGGACGCAACTTTGCTCGATGCTCGTTCGGAGTCTCCCTTCGTCGGTAGCTTGAATGACCGTCTGGCTTTTCAGCGCTCAACGCCAGCTCGATATGCGTATGTCTACGGCTCTTAGAAGAACATCCCAGCGCTGGTTTCGTGTTCTTGATATGTGTTGGGGTTGACTGCTAACCTGTATGCCTACCCCCCAGATCGACCCCGTCATCACATGAAGGCCTACCGAGACACCACCGTCGCAATCCAATGGTTAGACGTCCGGTAAAGGTTTGTACATTATCACGGGATATTTTGTCGTCACCGTCAGTCAGCTGACTGTCAAACGAGCAGGAAACGCTCAACGCTCGTTCGGAGTATACCACCAGCCAGGATGACGGTACCGCTGAACACCGCATCAACCAATATCTGATAAGACAGGAGATTGGTAGAGGCTCTTTTGGATCTGTACATCTAGCGGCGGATCAATATGGCAATGAATACGTGAGGATTATTTGAAACCCAACCTGCAGAGTGCTCTGTTTGGCTGACAGATAAACCGAATCAGGCCGTCAAAGAGTTCTCGAAGTCAAGACTTAGAAGGCGTGCTCAATCACACCTTCTCAGGAGACCTCGGGGCCCGCAACGCTCGGGTTCAGGCTTTAACTCCTCTGCCCATCGCCCACCCCCGGGAAGCGGAGACGAATCTGCTGGAAAGGCCATCGACCTTATCAAAGCAGAGATTGCCATTATGAAGAAGCTGAATCACAACAATCTGGTATCTCTAATTGAAGTCTTGGATGACCCGAAAGAAGACTCATTATATATGGTCATGGAGATGTGCAAGAAAGGCGTGGTCATGAAAGTTAGTCTGGAGGAGAGAGCTGATCCATATGATGATGAACGCTGTCGCTGTTGGTTCCGCGATTTGATTTTGGGAATCGAATATCTCCATGCGCAGGGCATTGTACACCGAGATATCAAGCCGGACAACTGTCTTGTGACAACAGATGATATACTCAAAATTGTCGACTTTGGGGTGTCCGAAATGTTCGAAAAAGATTCAGACATGTTCACCGCGAAGTCTGCTGGCTCACCAGCATTTCTTCCGCCAGAGTTATGCGTCGTGAAACACGGAGATGTTTCGGGAAAAGCGACAGACATATGGTCTATGGGTGTAACTCTGTACTGTCTTCGATACGGCAAGCTCCCTTTTGAGAAGGGAAGCATTTTCGATCTCTACGAAGCCATCAGGAATGATGAAGTTGTGTGTGAAGGAGAGACGGATGATAACTTCAAAGATCTGATGCATAGGATATTGGAGAAGGATCCAGCAAAGAGAATCATGATGAGTGAGCTTCGGGTGAGTTTGATATCAGATTATACTTACAAAAGCATAGGGCTTATTCGTTATAATAGGAACACCCATGGGTGACGAAGAATGGTCTCGACCCCCTCTTGTCAGAGAGCGAAAATACGGCAGAAATAATCGAGCCTCCGACAGAAGAAGAAATGAACTCAGCTATCACGAAGACTGTGGGGCATATCCTTGCTGTGGTGAGTTATGGATGGTTTCTATATTGTATCGAGACAAGCTGACAGGAAATAGATCAAAGCAGTGAAGAAATTCAAGCGACTGGTAGACCCAAGCAAAGAAGAACTTCCAATGCAGAGTATTTTGGGTCAAGAATATGAGGCGCATTTCGTCGAGCCACCCATGGAGATGGAGCCGGACGAGAGCTTTGAGTTAAGCAACAGCATGTCGACCGCGAGCAAAAGCCAGAGCCTGGACACTTACGATCGGGATGATTCAGGGCGCGACAATGTATTGCAAGGATACCACCAGCAGCGTGGTGGAGCAACTGCAAGATTCTTTCCGAGAAGAATGGATTCCGGTTCAGTACGCGGCTCAGGATTTCAGGCCGACTCTGTGGATGACTTGCAGGGGGCTTGGTCGCCCGGATCGGGGTCCCCTTCGATTCCTCCACTATCACGAACAGACTCGGTAGCTACCAAGCGAAGCATAGAGGGAACCCGTGGCCATGCACGAGATCCACTGGAAGAAGAATTCCCCTACCTCTTCATCGGTCCCTCAACATATACAGGATCATCGCACAATGACACAGATGATTCCCAGCCAGCCACCATCTTCGAAGAACCGGAATCCGCCAACCTCGAAGACACCCCCATGACCGAGGTCGAGGATGTCCCCATCGTCAGCGAATCTCCTGGCGCGGCCGAATTTGACATCTACGAAAACGCCTACCGTGAGGAAATCGAACGCATCTGCAAGCGCAGCGTTCCCCGCCGCGGTACCGCACCAAAGATGTACCTAACCCGCCGGGTAGACGGAAAAGACGATGTGATGAGATTGGTCCAAGACCACGAAGGCATCTTCGAGCCGAATCAGCGAGCCCAACAGCCTCATTCGCAGACCGTCCCCATCGGCGGCAAAGTGGCGGTCACGTCTTCTAGCTTCAGTTCTGCTGTGGGGATGATCAGGACGCAGCTGGAGGAACAGAGGCAGCAGCAGCAACCTCAGCTTGAATCTCAGCCCGAACCCCAGCCCCAGGATCAAGAAGTGCCAGAACCTCCCACGTCAGAAACGAACGACAAGAAAACCCCATCGTCACCGCCTGAAAATCCCCGTGCCAAATTGCGGTGTCTCTTGGGACGTGTTAGAGGGAGTTAGAGTTGACTTGCCTATGCTGAGTTTGACATTAGCTGGCCTTGCTTTCTTTCGCGCATGAACAATTTAACTCAGGTTCAGAGCATATTAGCGATTGAAATCACTTGATGTTAAGTTGAGATATACCGGTATATACATCTCTGAGGATATAATATCAGTGTTCAATACTCTATCTCATTCTTTTCCTTAGGATATCGTTCACCAGTAGCATGAGAGATCTAACGATAACATACAGTCGCTCCATTTGATGTGCGCAAGGCACCCGTGTATTTTGAATCGTAACTTACTGGCATGTATTTCCCTGGGTTCAGTATGCCCTGGATAATATTGGCTCGACGATGATACGCTACGTCACCATATTTGACTATAATACCAGAACAGCCAAACAAAAGAAAGAACATGATTGGTCGTTGATTGTTTATCCAGGGTCTATGTGCCTAACTCGCTCACTCGAAAATGGACTCGGTTGGACTGAATACACTCGAATAACCATCTTATTCAAAATGACATCAATACTCTCTGCTCAAAATCCGATATGTGAAACAGCACAGGCCTTTCTTTCTCCAAGCTCGTGACGAATGCTATGCTATGTACGTTGTTTGAATGTTGGGTATTCAATCTGTGACTGAAAATCAAGACAAAAGACCTAGTAGTCCATTTCCCAGGCCCGACCTATCACCCAACCGGGGCCCGTGTATATTATTGAATACCTAGTGGTTAGATGATTTGACTGACATCACGTCAAAACAGGGAAGTTTGGTGGTCCTCCCCCAGACCCATCCCTGCAACCTACCAGGGCTGGTTTCAGAGTATAGAACACTTGATTTGAATGATTGGACAGAGTCCTCGCGGTCCAGCATGGTCAATCGACCGGCAACAACTCGCTGGGATCACTGGGCAGCCCAGGATTATCAGCGGCCTCCCCCCAGGGCCAGTTTGTGCTGTGCTAAGTGAGTTTGAGTATTTAGTGTTCGTAACTTCGTAACTTCATAACTTCGTCCCTGAACCCAACCTAACCGCCAACCAAGGGGTGGCTCGAGAGGCCTGGGTGTGATTCGTACCCAAGAACGCAGTAGCTGATAAATAGATAGCAATGAATAGCAGTAAATGGCAGCTAGACGAGAATAGATGGCAATAGATAAAGAACATCCTAGGATGGGTAGATAATTGGAAAAAAGAAAAAAGAATGTGGAAGAGAGCGAACAGTGTATATGTGGCGGGCATACAGAAGTCAAGGCAGGCAGCGATGGGAACAGAGCCCCAAGGCAATAAGGCACGAAAATATGGGATGAGGAACGTTAAAATATATCAATTCTGTAATTCTAGTATCGGTCACTATTTCCTATAATGCGTAAATCATATCCAAGTTGTCTCGTAAGACTTGAAATGCCAAGTTCATCAATCCTAATCATACATTAAGAGACTATCCCCGTCTCATCACTTTTGACCATGAATCATTTCTCATGATTGCAAATACCAATCACACGCTTCATTCTGTTCGCGCGTCTCTAACACATCATTGAGATGTTTTCTCAGTTGCTGGATCTAAGGTCGGTGCCGGCGCTATGATACGATACTCCGCTCTCCTATTGCTGACAGGGTGGGCAAGTATAGGTCGAGGTGCATCGAATACTCGCGGAATCCGATCATGATAGAGATGTTCAAGGGGCACGTGGCCAGGATTGAACCGTTGTATTGGTTCCGGATGTCCTAACTGTAATTCTTGGGGCGATGGGAGAGTCTGCCTTGCTTCCAGCGGTCGCGGAAGCTCCCTGCTGGTAGCACTGCTGACTGGTCTTACTATCTGATCGCTCATAGCCCTTGGTCTTTGTTCGTTTCCTCTAAAGCCGGTGGATCGGTCCAGCAGTTGTCCAGCGGGGGGCCCTTGGTGGATTTGAGGTTCAGGTTTGAACCCCTCGAGACCCCGGACATTGGTACGGGGAGAAAAGGAAGTTCCAGTAGCCCCAAGTGAACCAGCCGGACTATTAGGAACAGTTGAAGTCGAAGCTTTAGACTTCCCCGAGCCTCTCCGCCTGGGCGGTGAATACCTCTCCCCTCTGGCTTCTGCGGCTGCTCTTTTCCGGTCCTCTTCCGCTCTCTTTCGTTCCGCTTCTGCTTTAGTCGGACGTCCTCGTTTTTTTGGAGGCTCGTTCAAGTTTGGAGACGTAATGGAAGTGCTGCTTCCTTGGTCATATGGCACAGTAGTGGGGCGTGGTGCAATTGGCCGTTCCATTCTGGGACATGGCCGTTTTCGCACGATTGCTGGTGCTATTGATTCAGGGGGTGGTGGCTGAGGTTGTGAAGCAGCAGGTATAATAGCTGAGGACGGCAGAACAGGCTTCTGGATATGCTGCTGGACATGCTGCTGGCACATGTGACCGAACGCCAGCTGGCATGAATTGAGCGACCTCCCTGGAGGTATTGAATTAGCAAACGCAGATTCTGTCTTTGCCTAATCCTCGAAATCTTCTTTTATCTTTGCAGTACAACCCATTTTAAAGTCATGGAAAGGCAGATACGTAGACTGATAGGTAGGGAAGAAGAGTGCCAGGAAATCTGTACCTGGAGGAAGCGGAATGTACGGCCACGCCGGATTGATCTTAAGGTCACATATCAGTTTGACTAGATATCTGGAAGGTATCCCGTCTTTCTTCAGTATCTCCGTGAGAAGGACTTTCTAGACATTGATAATTGTGCTTGGTCAGTCCACTGCAACGGTTCAATTCATCTTGCTCTACTTTGAGCATCGTTCATACCTTCTCCTCTTCGGACCATGGCCGTTCAGTAGGGTTCGACATATCCAAACCATGGAAGCAAATTGCCTGGGCCTTCCTCTTAACAGAGGCAATCTGACAAGGCAATGCAGAAGTTTTGAGTAGACAAAGAGAAAACGAGAGGATTAACCAAAGTATAGAAAACAGGACCAGCGACAGCAGATATGCAAGTAACCCTAAGAGTGAGGGCAAATAGAGGAAGAAGGCAGATGACCGAAAATAGAAAGCGGGCGGCTACTGGTATCCCGGTTTATTTTGGGGGGGAGGAAGAAAAAGAAAAACAACGACAGAGCCTCCCAACTGGAACGATGCGTTTGTACTGGCGCAGATAGAAATACAAACCGTAGTACCAAATTGCAACGAATGACTTATACAATGGGAGTAAAATCAAAGTAGCCGCCGTCCGGAAAGAAACAAATTGCGAAGGGGACTGCGCATCGAGCCAACAGGGAACATGGGGAAAGTCGAGACGTACTCAATCTTGACCTAAATCAACAGTAGAGGAAGAAGAATAGAAAGGACTCGGGAAGAAACCCACACCCACGGAGGGGATCGGGGATGTTAGTGGTTTCTATGTATGAGTCCTGCTCCTCATGAAGAGGGAGGGGCGAAAGGAAGTGCAACACAAGAACAATTGCGATAATTGTAGAAGAAACGTCGAGACCGAGTGGGTGAACTATCCGGAAACCAACGGTTACGGCGATGTAGATGAACGTTAAACCAAGACCAGCTTCATTCAAGAAAAGCAAAGAGAAAAAGGAAAAAAAAAAAAAAGGATAAAATAGATAAAATAATAACAAAAACAAGAATTAATAGTAACCGAACACTCCAGGATAATATTTGGCCAACGGACATCGCACAGGCCCGGCATGCAGATAAAAAGAGAGAGAGGGAGGGAGGGAAAAGAAAGAAAAACGGCGAGAGAGGAAGAAAAACTGCAGGGACTGGCTGGACATTGGCTTGATCTGTCGAGCAGGCTCTATACTCGCCATCGCACCGCACTCTGAACGGGAATCCGAATGCGGACCCAGCGAGCTTGGGGCCGCAGAAGCCAAAAGACGATGGTTTCAGATGGTCCCAAGCGTCAAAGCTTCTGCCGCGAGGAAATGATCCTCAAACAAGCCTGTTTGTCAATGGCCGTAATCTTGATACAAGTCCGTAATGGGCCGTGATTCATTTTTTTTCTCCCTTCTTTTTTCTCCTTTATTTTTTTCTCTTTTTTCTCTTTTGTTTCCTGATAGAGGCTTTAAAGAAACAGGGATATCGCGAGCAATGCAGCATGTTGTGCTCCAGCAGGGTGTCTCTTCCTCAGCCTCGGCCCCCAAACGTACGCCACAGTACAGCATGGGTCATAAAATAGTACCGTATTGGACACCGTAAATACCTGTTGCCTTTATTGTTTTTATTTTTTTTCCCTCCTGCATCATTGGCGCTGGCTGGGGACCGGCGTGGGTGTGGTTTAATGTGTATCATGACTGCCAACCAGGTTCTGATAGGCGGAAGACAATGCAGGTTCAACGACTAGGTCGAACAGTTCTGTGTGTATTGAGAGCTTTGAGTCCATAGAGGCCTCTGGCCCAGTCAAACCGCCCCACTGGCGGTAGTTGTGGTGGTGGTGGTGGTGGTGGTGGAAAAGAAAATAATCGGCCTTCCGAGAGGCCGTCCAGCCACCACAGCTGAAAGTCGCAGGTGATAATCGCCCGCGTTAACGGTCATCTTTTTATGAGGGGTAGGTAATTGGAGCATATTTTCAGATAGAGTATCTGCATGATCCGCCAGCGTTGATTCTGATCGCTCGAATGGCGACACTCGAAAGCGCGTCGACTTGCCAAGTACGAACGAGAGATCTCGCGTCGGACAATGCCCGGTGTCACGTGTAACAACCCCGGCTAAACCATATCTACAAATGCCCTTTTAGGACTAAGCAGCAGTTAATTATGCGTTCATATAACGAAGCTAGCATTTGATCTTGGTTGTTACTAGCCACAAGCAATGGTGATCCACAAGTGTATCTGACTCGTTACGCAGGAACTAGCCCCATCGCCTGTATTCCCTCATGAGCCATAACACGATGCTCATTCACAGAGATATACAGAAGATCGTCGCCATTGCGGCTTGGGAACAAGGCCGACCCGAAGAACTGACACCGTGTGGTTGGTATTTGTTCGGGGTTCCTAATGCCGGAACCGGGAAAATAACCTACAAAGAAAAAAGATATAGAACTCCGTAGTTAATCTCCCGTAGAACCAACCAGAGATTGCAATTGAAACGTACCTTTATCTGGACTACTTGTGGCTGCTCTGGAGAGTCACAACCGAAGACGTTGATCTTGCCACTCGGTGGTCCTCCTGTTTGGTTCATTCCAGAATTATGACTAGCTGACCGGTAGGTGAGCCACCGACCAACCACAGCCGCATATCCTCGTACGGACGAGCACAGCTGCCACCTCATCCCGTCTCTACTTTTGCTTGTGACTGGTTTTTGTAACGAGAGCGAATGCTCAAATCGGGCTTTGTTGAAAGCGTTGGACGGCTAATGGTGTTGCAGATCAGCACTAACAAATATTAACGCAGAGGCGTAATGGATACGAAGACCTGGCGGAAACAAAGATCTTAAGATGCATGAGCCCCGGCACTGTCAAGCAGCCAGACAAATACTAGGACATCTTGCCATTTTGGGTCAACAATTGGGCTTTCTTGTAGCATTAACACGGATCCAGAAACGCCATGATTTGGAATTATAGTTGACCATGTCAAGGGGGTTCAGAAGAGCATAATATGAGGGTGTTCACATGGACGTATTGACAAGAAAGTGACAATTGGCCTTTATTAATAGCAGTCCTGGACTCACATACCGGAGAAGCTTATTCACTGCGTCCATTCTCACCCAATGGCCGCACGAGAGGAGAGCCTGTCCCAGGATCGATATCCCCGTAGACAAGGTCCTGAAATTCAGTGGCAGTAAGGATCTCATGACAAACGCAGTTGAATAGCCGCATAACCGACAAACTGCGGCCCTCCATTTGGCCGCCAGAGATTGAAACTCCCGGTCAGATTGAGAAGGCACCGTTTGTATGAGAAGTAAACATGATGTATGGCATGGCGAGCATTCCATAGCTTCTCGGCGTATGCGGATTTAGTTCTACTTTGCCTACTGGGATAGTATGTGGGTTTACCAAAACTAGAAATGGGCCATTGACCATATGGTATGTTTGCCTTCAGGGCTATACAAAGTGAAAGAATAAGCATTGGAACTATATCATGGCCAGTTTGTTGTGCACTGTGCAATAGAAGATGACGAGCTTGAGCACTAAGTAAGTTGGAAGTTCTCCAACCCTTGTTAATCTGATACGCTCCGTACGATGCTACTGTACGGAACAGTAGCGCAGACGATCCCTTCAGGTGGTCTGTTTTTTTCCCCCTTCCGTGGTCCTTCTGTGTTCCGTGAGAAGCGAGTATTTCGTACTCCGTACTTTTCTCTGTACGAGTACTAGTGCCAAATTCAGAGACCAACATCATTGGCCCCATTAATAATAGTGGAACAAGATTCCGCAATGACTGGCTGACAGTATTTCTCCCAAGGATACGTACCTGACGGGACAGTCAAATTGTCAATGATAATCGTCAGAAAACACGGTTAGTAGAATTGAAAGTGTCGAACAGACCCACCGCAGACCGGCGACAAGCGGGCAAGCGACGTGTGAGATCACGATCGTCCAGGAGGCTGGGGCAAAAGTATTCTTGTGCAGAGTAGTACCTCGTACTTTTTGCATTTCCGGAGATGAGCGTGGCGTGACTTGTAGGCCTCACAAGGACTGGACCTCAAGGCGCGAAGAAAATGATAAATCCCATGCACGGCGTCATTCAAAAACAATTTGGGCCTTTTTCATTGGTCCTTGGTGATATCCCACCCTTGTTAAGAGGGCGTACTCGTTATATTGAGGGGCATGCCGGGATCATAAATGTGCCTGTGAATGAACAGTTGGTCCAAGAGACGCCATTTTAGTATTTATGACAGCCAGTCAATTTTCACCCAAAAGGACAAAGATGGTAAAAGTAGTACGGCTCTAGGCTGACCACTGCAGCTCTCTATCGTTGACCCCATAGTAGCCCAGATAACTCACTTCTGCAGATAATATAACACGACGAATCAATTGTATAGTCGACAGGTATACGGAGTAATTCTCACTTGCATTGAGTTCGATCGATAGGAATCATTGGAGCGCTTCTCTGTCGGGCGCGTGTCTTTTTTGGGGGGTGGCATCGCGCGAAATTCAAATCAGAAGTAAGGCCCCACTCCCGTCCATATCTGCTTGTCTTCGTCTCCTCGTCCTTCTGTCTTTGCGGGAGAGTCAGTGGCTGTGGGTGATGTTATTATTTTCTGGATGTGCAAAAGTAGAAGAACGATCAGCTGATCCCGCAACGTTAATTGCTCAACGATGTATAAATTCCGTTACGCAGCGGGGACGATACCGGTACAATAAAAGTACCTGCCGCACCAGAATCGGAGACTTTGTGGCCTATGTTAACCGGTGTGGATTCCCCACAGCCATGGTACCTGAGCGGGAGGTACCCGTTGGTACCGAGATATATTACCAACAGTATTTCGATGCCGGTACGGTATCTTACGGTGTTTGTTGCTACCCGGACTTCTCTCACATATCCTCTCTCAATAATTGCTAGCCACCACCACCAGTTCTGTTGCTTCTTTTCTTTTTTCCATTCCAGACTCGCAGCAATGGATCGCTCAACTCGATAAACTGAATCGCCTCCACTGCAATTAAAGATGCAGCTCTCCTACTTAAATATGTGCTAGCCTTGTCACTGGCGCACAGATGAGGCTGTCGAAGAAAGGAAAACATCCTGGCTTTGCTGAAACTAGGCCTTTCTGCATCCTCGCTGCGCTAGCTGCACTCATCTCAGACTAACATGACTGTTCTTTCGAAAAAAAAAATAATAAAACTAATCTTCTAGTCTCGTTCTTTGTCTCTATGGCAGCTGATACGCTGTATAGTTACATCGTGGGAGATGCGTCGTCTAGCTGCCTTCTTTCTCAATATCCGCGACCCCTCCGGATTACTACAGAACAACACACATTTATTCAATGATCAATTCTTCAGGTGCAAGTTTTCTTTTCTTTTCTTTTCTTTTTTTCCTCTTGTTTGCATCCGGCCCAGCGGCAATATGAAAATAAAGTCGTCTGATCCAATCGCTAACCGCTCCGAGTGGTCTTTTTCGAATATTGGCCTAAAGAAAGACTTGGAAAAAGGAAAAGCAAAAGAAAAAGAAAGAAACGGAATTTCTGATATGCTCAGTCGATTATAATCTTACTCTCTTTCAACTTTCAATGC
The DNA here is from genome assembly GCA_023627475.1 of Aspergillus sp. S3505. Taxonomy (NCBI): domain Eukaryota; kingdom Fungi; phylum Ascomycota; class Eurotiomycetes; order Eurotiales; family Aspergillaceae; genus Aspergillus; species Aspergillus sp. S3505. The sequence goes on along the minus strand of JAMAHJ010000026.1, from coordinate 202,035 downwards.
TATGCTGATCTTGACCGGGTGTCCGATATCTGATGTGTGACAGTCAGATCCATCCCACCACGGGATTCACCTTTTGTGTGATTTTATGGCCTATCATATGCTGGATTCGGGATGAACTGATATGCAAACGGTTAGCTATTCAGCCAGCCAATGCGCATCTCATTGTCATTTACTCATAATTTCCCCCTCAATTCTCTCATACTTGTACAATCCGTTTCTGGTGAGTATTTTGCAAAGTATGGCCATGAGCGTGGGGATATTTGAGAGAGAAAAGTTCTCAATGGTTGCGCTTATTGGTATCCGGTTTTTCGGCTCTCTGGAGCATTTCAACTACCACGACTGATACTCGTCACTATGCTTCAGAAGCCTGGCTCTTTTTCATCATATTAAGGTAACCACGAAAACCATGGAAACTAAACTCATCCTTTTGCAGGGTAACATAAATTTTGACTTAAGCCGACCGAAGTGTTATTCGAAAGACATCAATGGTTCTGCGCACCGGGTCGCGTTCATGCTCTACCCAATCGGGGTTCCAGTATGAAGTCGCCACTAGATATGAGCATGGAAACAAGACTACATATAGAGTGCGATCTGACTGGAGTCACGTAAGCAGGATGGATACGAGACTCACTGTGCACAGAGTACCGTTGGTTTTTCTCCCTGTCGTTGGACTCGGGGTTTTCTTGGAGACTTGGTCAAATCCGACCGGTGTCTAGAGAGTACAGCTGCTGCTCTTCCGCATGGCTCCTGTCTCTCTTTCTACACCGTTTGGCATCGTGGGTGGTGACTGTGTCTGCCAACCTTCCTGTTTACTCGCTCCTACTCCTACTCGTCCCGGGTGGGCGGTGAGGGAAACTGTTGGGTCCAAATCGTCCCTGCGAACGGATCCAGAAATGTTGCGTTTTGTGTGTACGAGGTCACTGTGCCTGGCCAGCCCCGACCGGTCAATTCCCAGACGAGGAGGGGCATATATATTGTATTCGTTCTGCTGCTCGGTTCTATTTTGCCCTCTGACTTGCAGTCCAGCTAGAGAAAAGTATTTAATGGAGAAATTGACATATTGTGCCATAATAATCCCTTCTTGTCTTCTTTCCTGATCTGTCTTGGCGCCCGCCGGGAAAAAAAGTGAGACTAGACTGTCTCGACTGCTCCATCTTCCTTCCTCTTTCTTCACCCTCAACTCCTCTGTTCTCCCTCCCTCCCTCTCTCTCCCTCTCTCTCTTTCTTTCTCTTCCTCTAAGTGTCGCGACTCTTCTTTTACTCACCTTTTCTTCCATTCCGTTCTTTTGCTCCCCCCTATTTAGCGTCCTCCGCTCAGCTCCGTTTGCTATCGATATCCACTCCTTTTTACCGCGGTTCCGCGCGTCGTCCTCTTCATCCCAGTTCTTCTCGACTGCGCATTTCGTCCGTGGCGTCATGTCTTTCCATGACAACGCGGACAGCCAGTCCGAAACCGTAGCGAATGCTGTGACCGCCATGAAATTGGAGCACGATGATGGTGATGCTGCGTCGCCCGTCGTCAACGACAGCAGCGGCGCAGTCAAGAAGGAGGAAGAGGAGGAGAAAATACTCGCCAACAGATCCGCCCCCGAAGTCAAATCCCGAAGTCAATCACAATCGCCCACCAAAAAGGAAGGAGGGGAGGAACGTGAAGACAAAGATGCAGATGAGGAGGAAAAGGTTAGAGGTGACATTACGGTCCGGCTCGAGCCAGGTCAACCGCCTAAGCTGGCACGCAGCTCCTCGCAGAAGGTTGTGCCACGACCCCCTCAGCTATTCCTAGACTTGCCGGATAGCACGGAGGAGGCCAGGTCGACCTTCGAAGTGATGGAAACGTGCACGTACGCCAACAAAAACATGGGTTATACGGAACATGCTATGGAGTGCGATTGTGCGGAAGAATGGGGTAAGCTATTTTCCTACCCCTTTGTACCCCGATCCCAGAGATTGGAGAAGAACCGCATTTACGGGCGTCTTGGCTTCTCTACACTATCCTTTGCTATCTCCAATCCGTTTCATGGTGCAATTACTTCTTATCCTAACAATAACCTTCAGACTCGACAGTTGGCCAAAATCATGCGTGTGGTGAAGACTCGGATTGTATCAATCGCGCGACCAAGATTGAATGTGTAAATGATTGCAGCTGTGGCCCCGAATGCCAAAATCAACGATTTCAGCGAAGGGAGTACGCTAATGTCGCCGTCATCAAAACCGACAAGAAGGGGTTTGGCCTTCGTGCCGAGTCCGACCTGCGACCGAACCAGTTTATTTTCGAGTACGTCGGTGAGGTGATCAATGAAGGAAATTTTCGGAGACGCATGCGCCAGTACGATGAAGAAGGGATTAAGCATTTTTATTTCATGTCCCTCAATAAGGGTGAATTTGTTGATGCGACAAAGAAGGGTAACTTAGGCCGGTTTTGCAATCATTCGTGCAATCCCAACTGCTACGTCGATAAGTGGGTCGTTGGGGAAAAGCTCCGGATGGGCATTTTTGCGGAGCGTTCTATCCAGGCTGGAGAGGAACTCGTTTTCAACTACAACGTTGATCGCTACGGAGCCGACCCTCAACCCTGCTACTGCGGAGAACCGAACTGTACGGGCTTCATCGGAGGACGGACGCAGACCGAACGTGCGACGAAACTGTCCAATGCAACTATCGAGGCTCTTGGTATCGACGATGCGGATGGCTGGGACACCGCCGTCGCCAAACGGCCGCGTAAGAAGAAGATGGGCGAAGCTGATGAGGAGTATGTGGACAGCGTGCAACCGAAATCCCTGGAGGAGAATGGGGTGACGAAGGTCATGGCTGCATTAATGCAGTGCCAGGAGAAATGGATTGCAGTCAAATTGCTGGGACGGATTCAACGGTGTGAAGATGAGCGGGTTCGCAATCGTGTGGTGAAGATGCATGGCTACCAAATCCTGAACTCGCAGCTCGCTATGTGGAAGGATGACCATAATGTGGCCCTGCAGATCATGGATATCTTGGACAAGTTCCCTCGCCTTACACGAAACAAGATCATTGACTCCAAGATTGAGTCTACTATCCAACCTTTGACGACCTGTGGGGACGTGAGGGTGGAGAAGAATGCAGCCGCACTTTTGCAAGCATGGTCGACGCTGGAAGTGGGCTATCGCATTCCTCGCATGAAACGGGATCCCAACAGCTCGTCGCAAACAGTAAACCAGTTTGGACGACGAGAAACTACTCGTGATGAGCGACGACGATCAAGATCACGTTCCCGGTCCAGGTCACGGTCGTTGGATGCACCTCGCGGCCCGCGCGGTGATCGCGGTCCGAGAAATCACCATCGTCCACGACCATTTCGCCGCCAACCCAATCCTCTACCTCCAGGGTGGTTTGCGGCAGAATCCAATGGCCGGACATACTACTACTCTGCACGTGGAGACACGACATGGACACGGCCAACCACACCTGCTCCCCAGCCTCCTCCACCTTCGAAGGAATCGAAAGACAAGGCGCTGCAGGACATTATTGATGGTATTATGAATGCCAAAGAAAATACTCCTAAGGAGAAGACTACCACACCCGGTACACCACAGGCATCAAAAATCACGTCTGAGGGGAAAGAGGGATCAAAGTGGAAGGGCTACAGCGAGGAGAAGCAAAAGAAGCTCTATGAGAATACGGTAAGTTGTTACTTCTACCGGAATAATCGATACTAGACTAATTTCTCCCTAGTTGTTCCCCCATATCAAGTATGTTGTGGATAAGTTCAAACACAAGCTTCCAAAGGATGATCTGAAGCGTCATGCAAAGGACGTAAGTATTGAATGCCTAGGGCATTGACTAGTTTATTTGTATACTGACAAACTTTTATAGGTCGCCAAGAAGCTTGTGAACTCTGATTTCAAGAATAACCGGATCGGAGACCCAACGGCAATTAGTGACAAACAACAGAAGAAAGTCAAGAACTACTGTAAGGAGTATTTTGAGAAGGCAGTTGTTAAACATCGAGAGCATGAAAAGAAGAAGGCCGGCAAGGACGGCAAGGAAATCGGTGACACAGCAAACGGTGAAAGCGATGAAGGCGTCGACGTGAAGATGTCTGACGACGAAGGCGGCAAAGATACCTTCGGAGATGGCGAGGAGACTGAGACACCAGGGTCATCGTTGAAGCGAAAGCGAGACGACGACCCCAAAGGGGAGGATGGGAAACGGAGCCCTTCCCCCTCGAAACGACAGCGTTCCTCTACACCACCGCCACCCCCTCCGCCGCCGATGAGTCCTGGACAAGCAGAGTCCACGCCAACGGATAAGCAGGCAATGCAATATGCTCCTACTCCGCCATCACCCCCACCGATTCCCGCAGAGCGGGGTTGATGTTGGAGTTTGATTAAAATTTGAATCACTTCGTATTTTGTTAATCTTTTGACGCATTGATATGTTTCGTTTGTGTTGGTACATCGCTCAAATACCCCTGGGTTGCGCATTTGCATTTACATGGTTTGTTTTATCCCATGTCTGGGATGGATTTATATTGTATAACTAGCCGGTGTCTAGGAGGTACGGAGTCTTACTACGATATTCATAATTCTATATTATACTACCATTATTACTTATGATCCCAATTCTCATGTCCAGACGTGATGTTTATTGCTCTATCTACTTCATGAATGGTAGATAAGACATCAATGCATTAATGATATTCCCCGGTAAAAAGACAGAATGCATGAACAGAAGAGAGAAAAGTGAGGAAGGAATCTAATAGAAACTCTCCACAATACTTTCCTTATTCGCCTCACCCATACCCAAACCACGGGGGCCCATCTCACCCAACCGGAACACGCTCTCAACAACACTCAGCTCCGTCGCAGTGGTATCAAGGCCAGTCACGGCCAACCAGTCGTTGACGACCATCCCAGCACCAACGACGGGACTACCACGGTTCACACTACCAGCGACAAGGGGAACCTGCAGCAGAGAGGAGAGTTCGTCCTGGTCGCGGATGGAGGTCTTGGGGTGGACGATACCGCCCTGGTTGGAGAGGGCCATGTAGGAGCCTGTCAGGACGTTGTCGGCGATGGTTTGGCGGAAAACTTCGACGCCAAGTACGTCGGCGATTCTATCATTGTCAGTTCCCATATCCTTAAGAGTAACATTGGGGGGTAGAAAACGGGCCATACATTTCCTCAGTCTCACGCTCAAGATCCGGATGCACAAGAGCAACATGGTCATTGCAGCAGATGACATTTCCTAATGCCGAAAGACGCTCTTCTATCCGCTGGATCTTGACGTGGTCGGGCAGGGTATTCCGCAGATGCTGCAATTCTTGGTCTGTGGTTGTTGTGGGGACGAGGAGGCCGTTGCGGTTTCTATTCATATGTTAGCATCTTCTTCTTATGCTCGTGTTTTCAACGGGAAAAAGCGTACCCAGCTGTGAGGCGGCCGATAATCCGGGTACCGGCGATCGTAGCGTGGCAGATGGGGATGACGTCCTGAAGTTCGGCTTCGAAGACACTGTTCCAGTAAGCTTTCCATGCTCTCAAGACCTCTTTTCTGAAAGATAATACCTGTAAAAGTTCTCCGAAGCACCAATAGCGACAAGCGCATACGAGTTGGTAAGTCTAGAGAAGACACCGACCCTACCAAAAATCAGCACAATACTCCCTGTTATAACACTTTCATCATATGGTTACCCACTCGTTCGAATTCTCGAATTGTGCGCGGACAGCCATTATTTAGATCTGTCTGTTTCTTCTTTCGAATTGGAAGGAATCAATCGGGGTATAGAAGCTCTTGCTCGTTCGTGCAAGGCGGGGTTGGTCAAGCAGTTCTTGTGTGTGCGCTCTCTCGCTGGTGATATATCCTGCGACAGTGAAGGTAACAGAGAATCTCTACACTTGATATAAAGATTCAAATTCAAGAGACAGACGAGCTGAGGAGGTCAAATATGGACCGCAAAAAAAGAACAGGACTGAAATCATTTTTGCCCCACCGAAGGAGACTAAACCCGATCGGGACGACGAGTCACATGAGTCATATGGAGTCATTGATGGAGAAGTCAATTGAGTCACTACAACTATGATGAAGTGATCTGTATTGGTATTTGCAGTCCATTATAGAGTGGTCTACATAGGCTCACAATGCAGGATGACGGCAGCAAACATACAGGACGGTTCCAGCTTCAGACAAGGAAGAGAAAACAAAAGTAGGGTAACCAATCACTAGACATGGGCTCGATATGCACACAAAAAAAACTTGCCAAAGAACGCCTAACCAAGTCCCAGTAATACAATTGTAGTAGATCGGAAATATCAACTGGAAAGAGAGAATAGCAAAAGATCCACCCCGGAAGAATCGTGGTACTCGTGATTCTGGGATAAAGATGAAATTAGGTGGGACGAGAAGGAGGTGGAATGGCGATATGTAATGAGGTATTCAATCTTCAGACCCTGTCCTGTCTATTTTTAGTACCATGCCATAAATTGTAGTATGTCAGACTTACTCTCGACCCTGAGCGCACTGCTTAGGCATAAGTTTTAATATGGAGGACGAGGTCCCGATGGATGATGCGGAGGCGGGAAATAAAGTGGACTACTCTGCAAAAAGCCCGGAGGCGGAGGTCGTTGAAAGTTAGACCCTGGAGGAGGCGGAAGCTGGGGAGGCCCACCACCAGGAACAAAAGGATCCGGAAGACCCAATTGCTCGTTGATCGACGGGATCTGCTGGCCGGCTGGCAGGAGAGGACGGTGTTGTTGCCGCGCCGGCCCTGGCTGCGGGGGTGCAGGATGAGGTCCCGGTCGTGGTAACATATAGGGTCGTGGATCCGCCATTGGTTGTGGAAGGATCGTACGAAGCATCGATGGCCGCGGTGTCCTAATTGGGGCCTCACTAGAAGCCACATCGGCGAGAGCGGACAAGGCCACGGCCGGCATCTCGGGTGCAGTTTGAGCAGGAGCAGGGATTTCAGGCGTCGGCTGGTTGGCGACAGCATTAGTCGCCTCTAGCAACATTTCCAATGTTCCAAATACTGGTTGATTAGTAGCACCCGATGGATTGATCTCCCGCATCTCCTTCATCTGTGGGTCGATGTCTTCGCCTAGTCTCACACGTTGAACAAACTGCTCCCATCCCGTATCGGCTCGTTCATAGGCTGCCGCGCCAGCAGGTTCTCTCACGTGGTTGGAATTGAAACCTCGTATGAACTCCTTGATGGGCGGTGCCACCGGCCTTTTATACTGTTCTGTCTCCGAACCATCCGTCTAGAGGCACAATTAGCATGCGACACCTTGACTGACTATACAAGATAATTACCTCGGTATGTTCGTCATCCTCCGCAGCACGCCGGCCCTCCACGAAAGCCATGTAATCACCTTGTGCGGCGAGAAAATGCTCCTCTTGGATATGGCGGGCAGATGCCTACCTTCGTTAGCCCTGCAAATTCAGTATAGCATTGCCCCAACTTACGCGAAACTTTTGCTCAAGACGATCTTGTTCGGATGTAAACAAGAGATTCTCTTGCTCGACCTGAAATTCATATTCGTGACGCAAAATGTCTTGCCTCTTCTGGCGGTACGCTGTCAAAACAGCTTCAAGCTTTTCAAACTCGGGTACCTTTTGATGAGCATTTTTGTCGCGAGCTAGTTGGTTTTCTGTTCGAACAGCCATCACATGCAAAGCTAATCTCTGTGCTGCTGCCACTTTCTTAAACGCGCGGTCCAGCTCCAGTTTTCGGTCCAATAATTTGCGCGCGGCAGCAAAGGGAGATGGAGAGCGTTCAGGCCTTAACTCTGGGCTTTCCATATGTCTGCCACGTCCTGCGGCTGCAGCGACTGCAGCACGACGACCAGCCGGCCCCTTGCCCTTTGGACGACCTTTACCCTTGGCCCGGCCCCTAGCAATGCGCGCTGCTTGGCGCCCTTTAACGGTTGTTGGTCTGGCAGTGGATCTAACTCCGTTTGAAACGACAGATTCTTCAACATCGGTGATCTGACGCGATTCGTCGTCCACTCTAGATTCTTCCGTGGCGTCCGCGGGAGATGGTGAATCATGTTTCTCAGCAGTGCCATTTTGTAGTTGCTGTTCCAATGCACGATCTAGATCAGTTTCTTCGAGCTTAGGCTTCTTTTCCGAAGCTGTTGGAGATACATCTACTGATCCAGTTACAGCATTGACTTCTGCTTCCGGGGAACTGCGCTCTTTTTGAGATGGGCTGAGCGATTGCTGTGGTATCTCTTTCTGCGCATCAGTCGATGCACCATCGTTGTTTAGATTGACGTCTGGTGTCTCATCGGCGGTATTCCATCCGGTTTTTGGGTCCTCCGGAGCATCTGCATCGAAAGCCTTTGGTTCTTCGGAGATGTCCGCCTCGTCGGGGGACGAGGATTTTGTGATAGCTGCAGTAGCAGCATCGTCATTATCTTCAACATTGGCTCTGCTACTCGAAGCCTTCGTTGGACTGGGCTCCAAAGGCTTTCCTTCCACAGCTTCATCAAAAGAGGCATGTGGGTTGGGGCCGAGGGCCCTGATTCTGGCGGACTGCCTTGTAGTTCGAGGAGTTTCCTCAACCACGGAGCCACGCTTCATGCGTTTTACCCGGGGCGTTTCAGGGACCTGGAAAGGAGCAAAATCAACTGGTTCCGACTGCTGCGAAGATGAGAGAGCTGTGGCTCGTCCTCGAGAAGTACGAGTCTCGCGTGCATTGATTGGATTAGCATTAACATTTTTTGCCAGCGCACCACGAGTATTGAGCTTGACGATGCGTGATCGACGAGCAGGAGTGTTGCTGTTATTGTTATTACTGGTTGAAGAAGTAGGGGTGCTGTTGTTGTGGTTCTTGTCGTTGCCACGCGGACCGCGATTCGCCTGCGAAGCCGCGCTTCTTCTGGTGACGCGAACATTTTGAGAATCTACTGAAGATTAGTATTGTACACATGCATTAATGAAAGAGAAAAAACAAAAATGGAAAGGGAATATTACTGTTTGCGGATTGTGAGGCCCCTTCGGGAGCAGCTGAAGCATGAGCGGTGTCAAGCTTCCGCTTGGCACCTGCCATTGCGATGCTGAGAATAAGGATTAGCCGGTGTTCGCGCGAATCATTTAAGAGGACAGTTGAAAAGAAAGACAGAGAAGGTAAGACAAAATCACGAGAAGAGAGGAAGTAGTCAAAACGAACAGAGAGGGGACAGCAGTCACGAGACCGGGGCGAAAAAAGATGTAGTAAAAGCCAGTGTAGTATACATGGCAGGCCGGAATTGGTAAGAGGATGGACAAACACAATGACACAAATGAATGCAATACAGGGATTCGACGAAATTTATAGGCATGCAGTAAGAAACACCGAAGAGGAATGCATTGAGGGAATTGAAAAGTTAACAGAGACATACAGAGAGTAATCAGAATGCAAAATAGGGAGAGAAGAGTAGAAAAATCAATAGAGAGCAGACTCAATCATACAAAATATGTCCAAGCGAACGATGGCAAACAGGAGAATAGAAGGAAAAGAAGAGAAACCGTTGGGACGCTATGCGACGAAAAGATGTACAGCGCCGAGTAGAGAATAGAAACGCGCGTGCAAAAGGGAAACGGGCAGCAGAAACAGTAAAATGAGAGGGAGGGGGGAAAGAACAAAAGAGCGTACTATAATATAATAGCAAGGAACCCACCTAGAAATTGTACAGGGATGCTGTTTAAAGAGGCAATGAATGAAGGTGAAGTAGAAAATCGCGAAATAAGAGAAGACTCGGGCCAAGTAAAAAACGAGGTTCGGCCAAGTGGATCAGCCGCCGTCAGTAACGCCGCAGTAGAAAGGAGTATATGGGAGATGGGAAAGAAGGTTATGAAAGAAATAAAACGAGAATGTAGAGAAGAAGAAGAGTCAAAATAAAAATAGAGTAGCGAAATGAAGGTTAGCGTCAATGTGGTGGAGTCGTGTTGTTCATCCGGCACAGTAGCAGTAACAGTAGTTAAGCAATGTTTGCATGGACAACATCGCATTACAGATCTTTGTACCAAAATTATTATGGCTTAAAAACATAGTACGATCTGTTACATTCGAGTATATTCTCAATTCAATCATCCACACTATCCTGAGGCAATCCAGCTTTTATCATTGAACGTCTGACTACCAGGTCCTAATATACCCCTGTACAAATGCGCATATGCGCCAACCAGCAAACAAAGAATGGGCATCAATACTCGAGAATCATAAGCTTAGTTAGTAGTATCTCCATCTTTCGTCGCAGCGCATTTCCTTTACCTTTCCTCCCTTCGTCCCCCTTATCGTACAACCGCCAAAATAAGAATGAAATATGATGTCGCTTGGGAACAGAGCGACAAAGTAATCGATCGCTTCAAGAATAAGATCACCAAGCCCCATGTGTTTGTAGAAGTCATATGTTCCATGGCAGGCTACCAACCCGAGAGCCAACCAGTCGATCGTGCCCAGGTAGAAGGCATGGGAGAGCATTCAACCTGTGTTTCGGGACGATCTTGAAGATGGATTCTCTTCTCTCTTAAGCTTTCCTTGCCCTGGTAGGGTAGTATCTCCCGAAAAAAAAAAATGCGAAATGAGTTTGCGGTTATGCCCTTCCTGAAACGAGACACGAAGATTACCCCACCATTACACACTATGGCATGGGCGATGAGAGTCCTGCAGGACTAGGTTCATTAAGTCTTATGGAGTACGTCAAGCATGCGTGCCATATGACCGCCCAACTAAGTGCCCCTGGAATATAAACGGGGCGAACGGCCATTCCCGAATCCGGATATTGAAGGGTAAAAGCTCGAGCTTTCCTACGGCCAGGTAGCTGATATTCTACTGCAGCCCTTCAAGTCATGGCTTGAGAAAATTTACTCGTTAGCCAGAGATGTAAATGGTGACTGGGGTATCAATCACTAACCATGGACCATGAATATGAACGAGCTCGTTCAGCTGGAAATTACCCTCCCAAACTGCCCCTGCAATTAATCTTTACCACTGCTTCATCGTACTATCAGAGCTTGACTGAGACTGAGTGTATGCATGTGGCAACCCAACGGAATGGCGCTTTTGGTTCAGAACATGATCTCCGCTCCAAGTACGTCGCCAGGAAGTTATCCCAAAAACTGGCAGAAAAGTCCTCTCTTCAAATTCCCCATATGCTTGGCTCTGGTCCATTCAAGCTCGTCTGTAATGACCTCCGCCCTACCAACATCCTTTTCGATGATAACATGAAAATAGCTGCTGTAATTGGCTGGGAATTTACATATGCCTCTCCTGTAAAATTCACCCATAATCCACCTTGGTGGCTACTCCTGGACATGCCTGAAGAGTGGCCACGCGGGATATCGAATTGGATAAAACCTATCAGTCGCGTCTCGAGACCTTTCTTCGAGTACTCAAACGCTAAGAGGACGCTGCTATTGCAATCGGTAGTTAATTGGAGGGACAGAGGCTCTCAGAAAAAATGCGGGAAAGTTCGGATCGCGGTGATTTCTGGGTCAATTATGGCGTACGGAAGAGTTGGGCGTTGGACTCTGTATGGCCGATGATGGATGCAAACTCCTTTGGTGGTGAGACAGGTTTAGATCAACGCAACTCATTGCTCTGTAGTGAGGAGAGAACGGGGTTACTCTATGACGAGGACAAGGAGGCAAGAGCATTTTACTCGAAAGAAGCCCGAGGATAGCAAGAAGCGAGTTCTAGGTGATTGGGATGATTGATAATGTTGTTTAGTTACCGACAAAGCAACAACAACTCTATGAACTAAACATTATGGGTATCTATCCTTATTCATTTCGATATGTTCTAGTAGATGTACAATATACATTCATTTGGATTTACTACAAGCAGGGGACGATATATGATTAATCATGGATATTGTCGTATTACTCCTATATCAGAACCGCTATATATCCAGAGAATCAAACAATGCCCATTATCCAACACCTTGCTCAAAAGACAAAACACAAAGCAAACCAAAAAGGAACAAAGGAAAGCAAATCAATCCTCAAGAGGTGATTCATTCAAATCATACTTCTTCTCGTACTGCAACATACTCTTCCGTAGATCTCCCGCCATTATAATCCCCGGCATGGGTTTTGATTTTGACGAAAGAGATGACGGACAGGGAGAAGATAGCTCATCCTCCTCTGCCGTGCTCATCCTCTCCAACAGCAATGGTGAGCGAGAACGCCCGTTATTGCTCATCCGCAGCGAGTTGGACGATCGTACCCGGCTCAGTGTTTTTGCGGAGATGGTCGTCCCGGCCACAGGCGATGCTTTGACCATTGTCCCTGGCATTGGCGTCGGGGGCGGCGATGGGCTATCGGAGCGGAAAAGTGGGTGAATGTTTTTCTCGTTGGGAGGAAGATTAAGTTTCGGGAGAGGTGGTTTCATGCTGGTTGCTGCGATAGACTCTAGGTTGGTCGAAGGCCCTGTGGGCGAGGGTGGAGATGGGAGAACCAAGAGACTATCCACAGACTTCACATCTGAGTCACTTCTTTTTGGTGCTGGATTTGAAGTAGAGGCAGTAAAAGTGGTAGTGTATTGATTTTCTTTGTTAGCCACGCCGCAGGTGTCACGACCTTCAGAAACATCAGGCTTGGAAGGCGAGGACATGACTCCTGCATGTAGATCGATCGAGTTATGCTTCGAATCTTGCTGGAAGAGTGTCTTGCCTGAATACCGACTAGATACTCGCGTGGCCACGTTCGACACGTATGGCTGGATAGGTGCCAGCCCATCAGTGCTCGTCTTGGAGTGCAGCGACAGTGAATGTCGGTTGGATCCAACTGTAATCGAGGGCGACGGTGAGTCAGAGCGCTCTGGTATCCTGTTGCCTGAATGACTTTCATCTAGCATCTCGAGCTCATGAGACAGTGGACGTGGCCAACTGTGGGTATTCTCCTCATCTTGTTGCTTCCTCCTGGGAATTAGGAAAGAGCCGCAAAAGAGAGCTTGAGCGATGACTGAAAGGGCCCAAAAGACATTGCGAGTAATGAACTGTGCCTGGGCCAGCGCCGTTGTCAAGCTCTTTGCGATTATCCCAGCTGTGATACCTGCCGCAAGGAGGAGGTAGGTGACGACTAGAATGTGAACAGTGTGTTGCCAAGTTCCCCACGGTCCAGCTTTAGGTTTCATTCTGGGATGCCGTGATTGGAGCACGAGCAGTAGGGCCAGCACAACGCAGCAAACTGCATTTAGACTGAGAACGGCCGACTCAATAGGGGATCGAGACCAGGCGTAGCATACGCCATCGAGGATGGTAGATATAACGGTAAGGGCAAGCGCAGTGCCTCCTAGAGAGTAGGCCACAGTGGTATGCATATTGGCAGGATAGTTTAGATATGTATTGTTTTCCTGAAGGTCTACCGTATAGGCATGCGTATAATGGGTATCCAAAAAAGGGAAACAAAGAATCAAATGACGGTAACGCTTAGAATGTCATGAAAGCTCAAAGCATATAAACAAGAGTCATAATCGTAACGATTGATGTGGAGGAGGGGAGATTGTTCGGTATGACCGACATTGAAACGGGAACTGTCAGCAATTAATACTTCGCATGGTTTCCAATTTTCCTTGAATAAATGCATCTACCTGAAAATAGCGGATTCAATGTGAACGGGGAAAGAGTTCCGCGGCGCCATCCATGTGAGATGCGTGAGATCGTTGGATGATAGATGGCAATCGTCCCGGACCGATCAGGGCAGCGTCCGGGATCATCATCCGGATCTTGATCCATTTCTTCCATTACACTGGTCAGAGTTTATAGCAAATGTTGTCCAAGACAGCCTGTATAGCGATTGAGACTAAATGCTGTGCGGTTTCAATTGCACGTCACTTCCAATCATAATTCCCGTACAATGGCCGTATCCATTTCCACATGGACTGCGTCGAGGCATTCGACTCATGTGAATCTCAGATTTATGAGGCCCAAGGGCCAGGGGGCGCTGAAATTATCCGCCAGTTCCATAAGTTCCGATCAAAACCAGGCGGTACTTGCATGGAACACATCACGAACACGGCAATTTGTCAAGGTTTAAATTCTATTTATCGTCTGTATAATCTTCGAAATCCGATGGATCGAGCCAGCACTAGTGAATCATGACAGAGGTACCTTGTCTGTTCCATAATAGCAGTTTAGCTGGTAGGATGAGTCGATTGGCCGATGTGATACATCATAGGGGAATTGATGATAGAAGTGAAGAATCTGGAGGGGACCGATATCCCGGAACGAACGAAATACACACGCAGGTACACGGACAGGGTCAAGATAAGAGATTGACGCGCATAAGAAACATCTGCACACAATGGGCATGTATGTTGATTCCCGGTGATAGATTTTGTTGTATTTGTACAGTAGAGAGCGTCCAGCAGGGATGGCTTTCTCCCTCTTTTCTCTCTTCGACCGTTGCTATATCCCTGATCGATATCATTGAGCTGACTCGGTTAGATTATCCCGAATATTCGTTTCCATAACAAATATATGAGAAGGAGTATATACGGGGACTCCGTGCTCGTAGGGATAAATTATTGAATATCTACATTGTGGCGCGGCTTAGCGAAATGTGGCTGGTGTGGTCACCGCCTTGTTCTGCCAGTGTCATATCCATTCGTTCATCATCGTCTTGCGGCTGCTTCTTTTCCTTTCTTGCTATTGCACCAGTTTTGTCCGTTGAAGAATCTTCTCGACTGGTCATTCCTCGTCGGCTTTTTGCCTTCCTTCTCATTGCTTCTTGCCCTTCGTTACCTTTCCTCTCGTTCATCCTCCGCCTACATTTCCAACCCCTCATCTTTCTGTTGGTGGCGCAAAGATGAAGCTCACTTTCAAGGTCCGTCCATCTTCGCTCATTTTCGCACAACAACGCATCACTGACAGTTCTTCATGTCTACAGGATTTGAAACAACAGAAGTTTACCATCGATGCTGAGCCATCGGAAACGGTAAGTTTTGATTTCTTCTCGCAGCTCAGCTAGCATCCAGTCAGTGCGGGGCTAAACAAGATTGTTACCATCAGGTCGGACAAGTCAAGGAGAAGATTTCTACGGAAAAAGGATGGGAGGTCCCCCAGCTGAAGCTCATCTATTCCGGTACGTTGAGCGATGTTCCTTTCCAGGAGAGTTCAGTTTTTGCTCCCTCATATTTGTTGAGCAATGTGGGCTCCGAGTCTAGGCCGGCGGCTGATTTCACCTACAGGAAAGATTCTTCAAGATGACAAGACCGTCGAATCATATAACATTGAAGAAAAGGGTTTCATAGTGTGCATGGTGTCCAAGGTAATCATCACTTCAATTTTTACTGTCCCAGATTGTTGGATGGAAGTTGACTACGGTTTCCACAGCCCAAACCCGCTCCCTCCTCCGCTTCTTCTCAAGCTCCATCAACCCCTGCGAGAGCACCCGCTTCGACGCCAGCTGCACCAGCTGCCCCCGCGCCGTCGGCAGCCACCTCAACTCCGGCGGTCCCTGCGACTCCTTCTCCTGCCGGAGCCCCTCCTGCGTCAACCGATACCCCGGCCCTGAATGACCCGTCTGCTCTACTCAGCGGTTCGCAGAGTGAACCCGTCATTGCTCAGATGGAGAGCATGGGCTTCGCCAGAGAGGACATTACCCGTGCAATGAGAGCCGCCTTTTTCAACCCTGATCGTGCAATTGAATATTTGTTGAACGTATGTTTTTGCTGTCTCCCACAGCCTTTCCCCCGATGTGCTTTAAGCTAATTATCATGAAAAGGGTATCCCCGAGAACATTCAACAGGAGCAACAACAATCCGCTGCGGCAGCCCGTGCCGCCCAGGAACCTGCTGGTGAAACCCCCTCCGCCCCAGCTGCCCCTTCTGGCGAAGACGAGCCCGTCAACCTGTTTGAAGCCGCAGCCCAGGCTGGTGATGGCACACGCGGGGCGCGTGCCGGTGGTGGTGCCGGTAGCGAAGCACTTCCGAACCTCGATTTCCTTCGTAACAACCCTCATTTTCAACAACTGCGCCAGCTTGTTCAACAGCAGCCTCAGATGCTCGAGCCCATTCTTCAGCAGGTCGCTGCTGGTAACCCTCAAATCGCGCAACTCATTGGCCAAAACGAAGAACAATTCCTTCAGTTGCTGAGTGAAGACGGTGAAGACGTGCTTCCCCCGGGTACACAGACGATCAGTGTTACGGAAGAGGAGAGAGATGCTATTGAGCGTGTACGTGCATCCCGGTGTTCTCTTTCACCTGGTTTGATATGCTTACAATTTTTTCTAGCTTTGCCGTCTTGGCTTCTCGCGGGATCTCGTCATCCAAGCTTACTTTGCATGCGATAAAAACGAAGAGCTTGCCGCCAACTACTTGTTCGAGAACCCCGACGATCCCGACGATCTATAAATCCCCATCACAAGGATTCTTGATGAGGAAGTTGTTGATGTTCGTTTCCTTCCTGTCTCCCCGTAACGACTACCTTTCATGTATGATTCCGAATTCAATGCCTTTATTATCATTCTACGGCTGTCCTGTTTATTGGGCCACGGCACAGCTTGCCGTCTTCGAAATCCCACGTTCGATGAGTTGACTAGCGCGTGTTTTCTGCTACTACTATTTAGCCCAATATGTAGTGTTGATTCCAATAAGTTTAATTCTCTTTTCATTGGCTGTCATTTATTCTTCCTATCTCTTTGAAGAGTCTAGAGCAAGGATAGTATTCCAAACCAGAGATTTGAAAATAACACCGGTCAACGAGGCTATTGTTTGTCATAGTCATGAGGGATGTTATGTATGTAGGACATGCATGCTGCATATATTCCGAACGTATCAACCAACCAAATATATGTCCAGTATAAATTCTGAAATCTATATATTATATTTATAATCCATCCACTCTAACAAGGAAAATAAAAGAACAGGAACTTCCTATTCTGATCCTTTATTCTCAGATAAACACCGCTGTTTAACCGCCCAAACACCCAACCCACGTCTACCCACGATACGAGATAATGTGGGAATCACACCATCATCACCGAAGTCCAAGTCATCAAGGTTGAGATGGTTCTCGTAGTACCATATTTCTTGTAACTCGATATCAGCGGCGTTCTCTTCGTTGGAGGGAGAAGAAGGTATGTAGCGATCGAGGAAAGTGGCTGATTTTGGCGCAACCACATAAATTCCCTTATCCTTCTCTATGTTTTTTGCGTCGACTGGACATGCGGGAAGGGCTTGGTTCAGATGGCTGATTAGTTCTCCGCCGGGGATGCCCATTAGGTCGATTGTGCTGATGTCAAGGGAATCGCCCACTAGCCATCGGGGAGGGGAGTAGGTTTTCCACCAGAAGACTGTAGCAGCGCCATCACCTTGTCCCGCGCGGTGATCCGCGATAATGCCAGGGATAGCGAGTTGGGTCGGTATCACGCCGCCCTGGTGGTAGATGCCCATGAGGACACCCAGGGCAACATTAAAGATAACCCAAGCTCCCTGCAGAAGTACGAATTTTCGCCTGGTACTTTGCAGGTGAAAGCAGCTGAGAAGTAAGGGAACGCAGGGGATCAGGAAGCGCGGTTCCTGGTGCGGAAAGACGGAGAGGAGGACGGTAGCTGAGATGGCAGATGCGGCGCGCATGTTCTTCACCCATGAGGGGATGGTTAGCGGTCGTTTGGGATTGCCTGAGAACAGCGACACGATCATCATAATATAGGCGGGGCCTAGGAGTTGGGGTAAATTGGCGAGGAAATGCTGGTAGTGTGGGTGGAGGCCATGGTGGGCTAAATTTGAAGCGTCTGAGTTGTAGAGGAAGTTGTTGAGGGGGGTGATGATGGGAGAGCGTAGAGCTTCGAGGAGTGATGCGGGAGGTTTGTAGAAGATTGTGTCGCCTAGGATTGCAACGAAAGCGAAGAATAGTCCGGAAAGGGTGAATGAGAAGATGGAGAGTGGTCTGTCGCGGGTCAGTAAGACAACGCAAGAGGATGTGAACGTAGGTACTGACTTGCGCCGAAAATGCGGCAACAGCAGAAGCCCTGGAAGAACGAAAAAGGCCGGGAAAGTGATGCGATTGAAGACGCCAGCTACGGCAATGAATGCGAGCACGGCGCAAGAGAAATGCGAAGAGCGTCGCTACATAGATTAGTTAATTGGACGTCCCTGGGAGTTTAGAGTACGAACCTTGTTCTCGATGATGCGCCGGATCAACACCAGCCCCCAGGCGACCAGCAGAGTCTCAATTGAATTGGAAAATGTATGTGTCTGATAAGTCCAAGTGACATACGAGGAGGCCACCAGCACGATGGTTGCGCGCCGATGCCGCGGAGACGGTACGAACTCATAGATGGCCCAATCTTCCAGTACGAAGGTCAATAGGAACATGACGCCTCGAGTGACATTATAAACCAGCTCTGGGGGTGGGTTCCCCGTTCCCATTTCCGAGTAGAACCATTTCAGCAGGCTCATGGGCACATCGTAGACGGGCCATAGCGGGAAGACGCTGCGAATGGGGTGATCAGAGGTGAATTCCCATGGTCGTATGGAAGGATAGAAGAAGTTGCGACCTAATATGGAAGGGGATTAGTTGTTGTCAATGCCAATGCCTCGATATATGTAGTATGGTATTCTCTTTTGACGGCGCAGATCGAGCCTCATTCTTGGAATCAGGGGGGCCGCATCTCGAGGAGGGGCATAGGTAGAAGGATCGCATGTCATATCGCATGTCGCGCGCATTGGCACAATCGGAGGATATTGACAACCCTGAGGCCCAGGAGCAAAAGAACCAACCTGCAAAGATCTCCGGACCCTGAAAGTTCTCGTCCGGATGGAGATAGCTGGGTGACAGCGCAAAGTAAACACGGATCACCAGTAGAAGCAAATAAGTTCGCCTCCACATGACTCAAGATAGAAATTTGGGGATTTATTGCATGCCAGGCGGAAACAAATACAAAAAGGGATTAATACAATCTATAATTTTGTAAGAATCGAAAAGGGATTAAATGAACGTATCGACTTCCCTCCGAAAAAGGATAAATGCTTAGGCGAGACACGTCGGAGGGGATGAGAAATGATATCACTGGTTATGGATGAGAAATGGAATATTAGCCAGAAGAGCACTTCTACATATGAAGTCGTACTCCAGACATAAAAGTGCTGCTATGAATTGTTGCATTCATCATTAGATTGCTGCATGCCTCTATGGTACTTTACGGTTACCAAGTACATGTACTACTCAGTCGAAAGTCACTCAACCATGCTCAAAAGAGCCCCGAAACAATATGTTTTGACTCTTTCGTAAACGTATATTTCTTCTGAGACTATATTCTGGAATTCTGCCTTGCGGGCGCCTGCAATACAAAAAAATACCAGACAAACGCACCTTTTCCGCCTTCAGCCTCCGATTCACGAGTAATCTATTACAGCCCATTACGGTATTCCAGCTCTTTCACTGCTTTCGTCGATATCGTGACTCTCTTTTCTTCAACTCTCTGTCGGTTTCCTCCATTTCTCAAACAAGGCTCTTTTTACTATATAAACGACAGGTTTGTTCCCGCTGATCTCACCCTTCTGCTCATCTATTCCATCTCTTTTCTCGACCTTGAAGCCCATCAGTACAAGTGACTCCTTCCCCACCTTTAAACGCTTCTACTTGTTGTCATCAGAATCACGCATTTGCTGCTAAGTCTGACCCTGGACTAACTGTCTATTTTCAGAACTCTTCAAGAACCTATCAACGGCATACCCCCAAAATGGCTACATCCACTATCACTCTCACCAGCTCCGACGGCGTTGAGATCAGTGTCGGTAAGTGATCGATCCAAAGCGCCGCATGCCATACACCATGGTCTAACCGTTTTTTCTTTTCTTTCTTTTTTTTTAGAGCGCGATGTTGCGGAGCGTTCTATCCTCATCAAGAACATGCTCGAAGACTTGGGCGAGTCGGACGAAGCTATTCCCATTCCCAACGTGCGTTTTCCATATCCCACGTCGACAGTTGCGGTAATACTGATTTCCATGGTGTAGGTCAACGAGGCAGTTCTGCGCAAGGTGATTGAATGGTGCACCCACCACAAGAGCGACCCTCCCAGCACTGGTGACGATGACGACTCCCGCCGCAAGACCACGGACATCGACGAGTGGGATCAGAAGTTCATGCAGGTCGACCAGGAGATGCTTTTCGAGATCATCTTGGTATGTCATATTGGATATCTGCATAGGAAAACCGTTAACTAACAGTCATTTTAATAGGCCGCCAACTACCTCGATATCAAGGCATTGCTGGACGTGGGCTGCAAGACCGTCGCCAACATGATCAAGGGCAAGTCGCCCGAGGAGATCCGCAAAACCTTCAACATCCAAAATGACTTCACTCCCGAGGAGGAAGACCAGATCCGTCGCGAGAACGAGTGGGCTGAAGAGTGAGTTCTAGTTCATGAACCATGTCGAATCACTGCTAATTATGATCCTTCCTACAGCCGCTAAATCTTTTTCCCATCTGCTTGATTATTTGCCATGATATCCTCTGGAATATTGCTAGGAGAACAATTTTAATGATGATGAAATGGGACTAGATCCTTTAATTATACGGCGTTAGGCATTTTCAGGTCTCAGCAGTTCTTCTCTTCAGCTGGCTGTTTGCTCTTAATTTGGGCCCCGGAATTCCAGTGAAACGGGTCCAAATTGATCTGCAATAAGCCTGTAAGACATCGAGTCCACTTGTCGACACCTATTGGACTCGGGTGTTTACACATTCCTTTTCTACGAAGTACACATACAGAACGATATCACTGCGCAATGATCCCATCATGGACATTTGAATTTTTCATGTCTCGGCACGTGTCTATCATACGTAGGACAGGAGAATACATCAAGAATCACCAGCATAGAACTCAACCCCGGACGTGTAATTGTCTCCGTAGTTACTGTTTCTTTCGATCTTGACAACGCAAAGCTATCCATCCATCGACCTTTATTCCATGCATGGGTACTTAAGTCCAAATCGCGCGCGGGAAACAAGACGAGGTCATGAAATGGGAAACGAAAAAGTATGAACTTGTCGAGACTAGAAGTATATGGATAATTCTTTCGATTCGAACCAATAACCATAGCCGGCGCGTAACAAGCCCAGCCCATAGACGTAAACTAACATTTTGTCGAGCTAGCCATCAACAACAAGCCATCTTGAACTTTTTTCGCCCTTTTTTTTTTTTTTTTCTTATTCTTTCAGGAGGAACACATTTGCGGCGTCATAATCGAACGGAAACAGGCATCTCGGTCGGGTGGAAAGGAGGAGGGTGAGAAATCGACGAATTTACAGACCGAGACGGGTCTTGCGCCAGTGCCTCCGCTTGGCGTTGTAGCTGTGAGAAGAGAATTGTTAGCCTTTTGCTTTTCTCTCTGCTTGTTTCGGATATCGGTCGTAGTGAGAAGCGAGAGATTTGTGACGCCGCTCCTCCAAATTGCCAAACCATATCGACTCAGGTATTTTCGAGATCAGGGGGTATTTACTTGATGGTGTTTCCGGTCCTCAAACGAATCCACTGAGGAATGGGACGGTTCTGGCGCTGGGCTTTAGCAAGCTTCTGCTTGGTGCGGAAACTCTTGTGGCTCTATACAGGCATTTTAATTAGCAACTTCTCCCCTGACAGAACGCAGGTAAAAAAAAAATTATGCCAAATAAAAGCAAAAGGTATCCCTAATAGCAAAAAGGTACTAACCGGCATCTTGAAGACTTGTCGCGACGGCGAGCTGAAAAGGTATGGTCTGGCGATAAGTGAGGTTGTCGACTCTTTGACGGGCGGTGATTTTTGTGCGGGCAGGGCTTGGTGGGTTCGCTTCGGGAGTCATGTGATTTATGCCTGGGGCATATATTGTATTGACACCTGGAAAGTTAGGCATATATTCTCCGCCCTAGTCTACTTGTACATTGTACAGGTTCCGGTTGGGGAGTTTGACGTTGAATTGGGCTAGAAATTGCCTAATATCAAAACGCCCGGTGACTGAAGTCGTAATATAATCTTTATCGGGCAGTCCCTTTACGGTTTCTGCTTTGCTGATCAGACCAAATTGTATCTGCTGGCAAGTGGTATGGTCTTGTGATTGATCCGTTTGTGACTGCAATGTGAAAATTTCAATTAGAGTGGTGCTGTGACTCAGGGAAAAGATGTATCTTCAGCTAAGCAAACATTCAGTATTTCTCTCATTGTCCGTGTGGTAACTCGGGCGTTTACTGATCATCGGGAGACACAAGGACTCTGTACAAAGGGCTCTCGTATTCTTGACACGCCATGTAGCTCAGTGGATAAGCATAATCTGATTATGCGATTCTTTGTTATTTGCTAAAAATGCGCAGAGGACAAACAAAACTAACCATGATCTACCGCAATTCGAAGTATGGGTTCACGACTTCAGCTTCGGCAGAATGGTCCAAGGATTTCGCCCCTGGCTTAAAATCTTGGCCACCAGAGCTGTCGTCAATGCCCGATTGCCAATGCGGACACCTGTCCTACCCATACAATAGAAGTGACCGGCTGGAAACCTTCCGTCGTTTTCCTGCAACGACAGGAGCCGCTCCAGATCTTGTCGGCGAATAAACGGAGTTAGTCCAATCGCTCGACAAGCAGAGAAACGCAGCGCAAGGGATACCAATTGCCACTGGAGGCGCCTCCCGAATGATATTGAGTCGGCCTTTCAGCCCATCCGCGCCCCGTTTCATAAACATCTGGGCTGGAAAGTAGAGGAAGGTCTCGGGTGTGGTATAGACACGGTTTCCATAGAGACAAGCGCAATTTTCCAGACACGGAACCGCCCAATCTTCTGTCCTCCGTATACGGAGATCCTCACGGCGGCCGCAGCAGTAGAAAACTTAAAGCGTTGGCTGTGTTAGTTTCGCATCTCTGGGTATCAAACACGTACAACCTACTTCGCATGCCTTATTGGAAGAGAGATGGTGTCTGTCCAGATCATGCCAGACTGTAGAATGCAGAATCATGCGTAATTGGTTTGATGACAGCGCAGTGATTCTCCGGGCAGTGAGGGAAGAGCATTTTCCCTTTACACTCGGCGGCTGACTGAGTAGCCATAAGTAGACTCAGTCTTGATGCAAGTGCTTTATTAATCCTCAGGGAAGTTGTCCCTGTGGCTGCTTAGGCATAGTGCCACCGCAATTGACAGTGCTGCGGTGAATTGATCTCTAAGCTCTCATAGTTACGCTTCGTCTTTCTATAGAAATATGTCGTTGTTTTATCCATTGCAACCATTCGTGGTCCGAAATATTTCTTGGGGATGATTCAATTTTCGCTTCAACTGAGCACACTTAGAGCAAAGCACTCCCTGCTTAAGGCTGTACGTCAAATTAATCCCGCATAGAGACGTATGCGTCGACGCGTTGCAAACATATAAAGCAAAGCAGAATATAACGTATTTCACAAGCGAGCCGCCACCTAACGCGAAAACCCGTCGATCTACTAGATCATTCTTCTTCAACTACCCACTATGCTACCAATTCGCTCTCAACGCTCTCGAAATTCAATTGAGCAGAAGAGTAGGATTTTACTTGCTATCCAAGCTACTAAGAAGCAAGAAATATCCTCTATTAGCCAAGCAGCGTATCACTTTGACGTACCCTGAACCACGCTCCAAGATCGACTGCATCATTGCATAACCCTACGGCAGGCGGAGCGCGAACGGTTGGTCGCTCTCTGTGTACAAGATACATTCGGAAATAATTTGATGTGCAAGCTCAACGGGATCTCAAGATGTAGAAAATGTCAGGCAGCGTTCAATATCTGAGTGGATAGCAGCAAAATGGATTTCGGGACAGTTCAATGTGGCGGTTGTCGAACTCGTCATTAGTCACACGATATTCCTTATATATGGGCACATTTCATGGTGTCTACTTCTCAGCTCAGCCTGCAGAGAGGCTTGAATGCAATAAAGTAAAGTAGTTTATTCTCAAAATTTAGTTCGACGATTGCTCCATTGCAAAGTATTAGACACCACATCCCTACGTGCCCTTGAGATCATTGAATACAATTGAAGAAACCAATCAAAAAGAACTTCATCACTATCCCAGCTTAGAGCCTCATACAACTATATCATCCCTGCTAGATAAACTGGCATTTGCTGTATGTTAACTCAAGTTGTTTATAGATAGCAGGGTCACCGATGCACCTTGCCCAATCCACAGCCGGTTTCCCAATTTGATCCTTGACCAATGGATCTGCTCCAAACTTCTTGAGCGAAAGCCGCACCCATTTTGAGTTCCTCATTTGAACTGCAAGATGCAATACTGGCCCAGGAATGAGTCCTTTTGACTGTTCGACTGGCTGAATCGTGTTGACGTCCAGGCCTTTTCTATTTACCAGGTAGGAAAGCACATCCACGCAATCACTAGTCATAACCTTAAACAGTACATTAGTCGCCTTGACCTGAGCGCTATGCTTCATGAGCAAGTCCTTCATCTCAAGCATCCCAAGGTGCGCTGTCGATACAATGGGAGGCCGCCCCCCATACATCCTGGGCTCATTTGCGTCGACGCCAGCATCAGCAAGGAGAAAGGCTGCTAAGGGAATATTATCAGCCAGCACTGCATGAGCAGGAGCACTCCCATGTGACTTAGATCGCTTTCCAGGATCACTGGGTTGTATTGACTCAGAATTTTGAATGCTTCAGCTCGACCGTGACCCGTTGCCTCGAATACAATTTTATCCCGAAAGTCGGGTATCTTGGGTCTGGTTTGAATGTGTCAAGAGATAGCGCAGAATGTCCAGATTCATGGCTTCAATGGATGCGTGAAGTAAAGCTATGGTATCGGTCAGTGCAGTTAAAAGTAGAGAGCAGTTGTTTCACAGGGGCAACCTGGCCCTGCTTGATAAGGGAGATCGTCGTATCGATGTCCCACATGGTAGGTTCAAGATCAAATCAGAAAATATGATATACAGTAGATGGACTTTTCCTCAAAAAATGTTGGCTGTGAGAGCAATTTGAACTACTCTCTAGTACTGAGTGCGCCTGAGTGCGCCTTGTGTGGCGCAATGCGGTGGCCAATGCTATTTAAGGATGTAATAGGGGCGGTTGAACCAGTAAATACGGAGTACGGGTAGAATTCTTCCAATTACTCCGTGCCTAGTGTTTAACTGACTATAAATAGGTGCAGGGCTGGATTGTTGAGAAAATCTCAGGGCGGTAACATGGCTGTAATGTACAGATATGGGACAGCAATCTAACTAGCCCGACTTCTCTTGTCAAAACAAAGTATGTACAGAATGTTTGTTCATCCTCAACCTCGAGGCTCATCATCCGTAGGGCCATCCTGTGGTGTCCAAATAACATGACCCTTATCATCGGCTGCTCTTGGATCGACTTGGATGATCTCCTTCACATCCGAATTGCGCGTCAATGCTGGGAATTCCCACCAGCCCAATGTTGTTCTTTCAGACATACAAGTTCCCTCATTCTCCTCTTTTCTTCTTAAAGAAATAGACTGTGCCTTGGGAAGCCTCGGCAAATGCCTGCGGGAGCCATTTTTGGAATACATCCACTTTGGGCATTGATTGTTGCCAGAGTACTTTCACCTGGGCATCATACCATTCCTGATCGACAGGTTGATTGAAAACAACAGAGCCATGGCCTTTGCAAACATTCTTGCGGTACCAGTCTGTAGCTTGGGCCATTGCATTACCAGCACCCAAGTCGCTATAGAACAAAGAGTCGAGTTTTCCAACCTTGCCATGCTGTCGTATTTTCGTGCCTAGGAAATCCACGGTCGGAGCGCCTGTGCAAATTTCGGGGGCGCTCTTGCTAGGAATGCACCCGCGCTTGACGAGATTGCTGGTATCAAGGTGCTGGTCATCTTCCGGGATGGTGGCCGAGGTGTTCTGAGGGATGGCAAGGGCATCACTGACTGAAATAAACACCAGGAAGGAAAGAAAGATCGAGAGGATGCATGCCGGGGACTTTATGATGACTGAAATTCATGTATGGAATATAGTAGCTTTTTGAATGAGGAATTGCAAGCTGGATTGAAAAATCAGCATGATTTGAGACATATACGTTTCTCATGCTGGAGGCTTTTCCGTCTTCGCAGGACCATTCAGCCCATTTGACTATCATCAATGCACATAATATCATCAGTGGTGCTATTGTTATTGGCAATCTACCAATTGTCCAGTCGTTGATGGGGAAGATATCTGTAAATGCCAATTTCAACAGAGAAAATCCCTACTTTGGCAGACCTCTACATACTGCTGCGGTGTAGGGCCTGATTGAAATCGTTCAATATCTCCTAGACCACAGTGCTGATCCCAACCAGTTCACTGGAGCGCAAGGAGAAGATAATGATGATGATTGGGAACATGCACACCTGCAATCCTGACATGAATACCGAAGTTCAAAGGGCAGTGTTTTGCGAGCTGCAGCACTAGGAGGTCATGAAAAAATCGTCCGTTTTCTCCTGGAACCTAGGTGTGGATTGTCTCTTCCAAGAGCTGAGTACCTTCGAACCATGCTAACTGCAGTTCGTGGAGGGCACTTGAGTATTGTTGAAATTATCCTTCAAAGTATGGAAACATCAATCCGTGAATTAGGCGCGTTTTGGGAGGAAATGCTCTGGGAGGCTGTTCAGCATGACCAAGAAGCAGTGGTGCAAATGCTTCTGGACCATGGCACTGATGTGAACGCCCTGCCATATGCCAATGGAAAGGACCATGGATGTGCTATCAGGATCGCTGCATCACAGGGCTATCATCAGTTGGTCCGCACCCTTTTGGACCATGGAGCAGATTTGGATTGTGAATCTCAGACTCCCATTATTGCTACGGCACATGTTGGACATGGAGAAGTAGTGCAGCTTCTGCTTGAGTATGGTGCGAGCATGGAAGATGCGTTCATCAATGCTGTAGATGAAGGACAAGTCCACTTGCTGAAATATCGCCTTGAAAAAGGTGTGGATGTCCAGGCGAAAGGTCAATCAAGTCAAACCATTGGAATGAAAGCGCTTGAGTGAGCAATAATAAGAACCCAGCCATGATATCCATATTAGTTGACTTAGGTGTTCCGATTAACCATGATAACCCAACATCGTGTGACAACCCCATGGTCATTGCAAAAACATTTTCAGCAGAATGGATAGTTAACTATCTACTCTCACTTGGTGCTAAGGACCAAGAAGTTGATCTTGATGAGACACCTGATACCTTTTTGGAGGATTGCTATAACCTGCAAATTTTGAGAGGAGGGATTAGGCTTACAGAGATAACATGGAAATGGGTGGGCAAATACTGAAGATCGGTTTTGCCATGGACGCTATGCATATACTGCTTGGTTGCATGCTTCATTTTCCTCTTTCTTGAATGTCACGGAGCTCAGCCAAGTTAATGAAACATCAACTCATGTGTTTTACCTAGGTAGCTATCGACGAGAATAATCAACATGAGGAAGGAAGAAAGGTGGTGATGCCATATTTGTCAACAAAAGCAAACAAGTGCATCTCACATGATAGCCAGCCAACGTGACCAGGCAGTCACAGTAAGCAGTTCTAAGCCATGGTCCTCAGCTATCCTGATCAGATCATCTGATTCCTCATTGCGGGGATCATAGTCAGGTCAGGTCCACATTGGATGATGGAGGTTAAAATCGCCCACTACCACATGTTGTTGGCCGGGGTGTCCAGCCAGCGCATTGTTCAATGCATTAATGACGCTGGGTTGGCCTGTCACAGGGCTGGGATTATATGCATTATGAATGTGTATGGGGCCTATCCTTGTGTGCAGTGTTAGTGCTCAGGTCCTTAGTATGATGCCGTATTGCCCACTTCGTTAGATCCAGTGCCTTGCTAACAAAGAAGCATACCCGTAGCATATTAGCCATGTTAGTGTCCTTGCTAGTAGGCTTGATCAGGAGGTGAAAGCGGTTTCCAAGCATTTATGGATAAATGGTCACTTGGTCTGTGTATCTGTTGACATAGGGCTTCTAGATAGCCAGACCTCTAGGTCGCGCACCTCTTTCTCACCAGAGGTGTATCATCACTTTTTCACGTGATTTCCAGCAGTTGGCCTGCAGGATTCGAATTCGTTCAAGATCCATTATTAATCACAGTTCTTCCTCCATTGTGTCTTCATCGGAGTGGTACGGATTTGCTCGTCATCAAACACTTGACCACGGTGCTGGGGTTGGTGACTGTATGTGGAAAAGCTTTCAAACACAGATGAGGAACAGAGGCAGATGCACTCCCTAATAATTAAATCAATACATTCATTATATTATAATAAAATTAATACATAATATGAAACCCTTATTATCAAATTGTCTTTAAATCAATACTCTGTGACCCCGAACTCTTCAAGTACTCTTACCACACACGGATGTCCAGTAGACCTGGCAATCTCCAGGGCACATTGCCCCTTATCAAAGCGACCTGACACCTGATGTAAACATCTTTCTGAGAATACCTGAGCAACATCGGCTTCTCCATACTCTGCCGCCCTCTCCATGAACCTGGAGTAAACAGGATGGACTTCAGCCCCCTGATCCAGAAGTAGTGTCACAGTCCGGGCAAAGCCATGGCAGGTGGCCATGTAAATTGGATGAAGGGATCCATCATTGATATCAGCCCCCTTTTGTAGGAAGAACAAGATTGTTTTGAAAGCAGCAAGTCCCAATGGGGTGCTGAACCCCAAGTTAATCTCATCCTCATACTGTCTGTTGATATGGGCCCCTTTATCCATCAGCAGAGGTATTTTCTCTTTTTGCCACAGAATGCTGTATATCGGAGTGTACGGTCCCAGTATGTTTGAAGTGAGCTCTCTGGGCGAGTACCAAAATTTACACCCCCAATTAGCATTTTGTGTATATCCGGATTTCCCCCCCCCCCCCCCCAATAGCCGCAAAGACGATTGCCTTTAGATAGCTGGAGGATGATCTTGATATGTGAAATTCTGGCTGTAGGAGAAGGTGCACAACCTCTTTATGAGTGTTTCAAGCAGCAGCCTCAAGAGCAGTGCCAGGACAGTCTAGGATATCAGGGAAACATCGCTCAAGGACATCCTTTCCACATTGCATCTCTACTTTCTGGTAGTCCTCTTCAGTGCGGGGGTAACTTCCACCATCAGGATCTGTTCCTTTATCTAGGAGCAGTCTGACAATCTTAAAATGACCTCTCAAGGCAGCATTTCACAATGGTGGACCGAAAATATTGCTTCTAATACTCAAACCCACGCCTTCCTGTTCAAGCAGGTGTTCAACCAGTAGTATATTCCCATGATAGGTTGCAGCAGACAGAATGTGCTCTAGTGCATCACACATTTGACCATCTCCCAGGCGCATTGAGCGGTCGAATTCATATTCATTGATGTGGCCAATATAATCCAGGTCTTCTTGACAAGGTGGACTAACTTCCCAGGTTGGTTCTCCTCTTATTACATAGCCCAGGCCAGCAACCATGGAGTTGATGACTGCACGCGATACAGCCAAGCGGATTCATTGATTTCGGCCATTGAGACTCGAACCTTTTTGCTCAGAGATATCATATTTGATGAGCTGATTGGCGACATGTTTGATTGTATGTGCAAGATAGTCGTCTCTTTTTTTTTTTTTTGAACTGACCACATATTGTAAATATTCAGGGAGAAAAGGCTCTGGATTGGTGAAAGCAATAAGTGCCTCATAGTGCAGATGGCTCTTGTGACTTCTTGGTAGAAGAATTCTGCATGGATTAGTCTGATTTATCACGATTGGCCACAGGAAATACTCACTGTTGACAAGCTGTATATTTTTCAAATCACATTCATAACATGTAGAGGCAACATAAGCCTCAATGATCAAGTGGAATACGTCAGGCAGTAGGCCGAGGAGGTGCATATTCACAATAATAGGTTGTTTGATTTTTCTAGGCCAAACTTCAAAGTAATTAGTAGGGAAGCAGCAGTTTTGTCAATTTATTGCTAAGAACTTGAGATCTTGCGGCGCGAATATGGCCGTTGCAATGTGGTCTGGTAATCTGGTTGGTTTCTGCCGCCAAATATCAGCCTTGACGATGGGGGCCTAGGGTCAAATTGATAGCCCCCAGGGGCGTAACACAAAGCATATTGCATGTTTCAAGGAATTATAGAGCTGGGAATAAGCCTAATCTGACCTGCGGTGCCAGAGAGTCGCTGTTGATGGCCCAAATATAGGTGTATATATAGTTAGCTCTACAATTATGAAGTTCACAGACAGCTTTGTTATACTTCTGTTTTGCTTCCATCGTCCAGTCCTGGAAAAGTACCAGCTTTTCCCATTAGATGACAGTGGTATTTGGAAAGTGCTCCTTCATTAAGGTGGCCAAAGGCAGCTTGACATACCATACTGGCACAGTCGAACTTGGCTTTACAGTCATCCCATTTCTGCTTGTGTTTTTTACTGTGTCTTGCCGTGCACGAATCACAGGGAGCCAATTGAGGGATTTTGATTCTTCAGGAGAGAGCTTACACAGTTGATTCAGGTCAATTGAGGTGCTCAACGAGCACGCAAATCGCATTAATGGTGTTTGAGAACCTGTTTTGCAGATAATTCCCTGAACGTCAACATCAATATCACTTCATAATGTCGGACAAAGGTGCGGATATCTGCATGCTGTAGAATGATGTTTTGGAGGGCATCAGTAACTTCTTCTATCCATGGGGTTAGCTACTTAACTAGCTGAAAGGCTCATGAATACTCACCAGTGCTGTTGAATTCCTTGGCTCCAGCATATCGAAGGAGATATGGCCTGGCAACTTGATCAAAGCCTGTGATCTTGCCTCCTTGATGCATCTGTAATTGCACCACAGACGCCGTCAGTCTCTTTCTCCAGAGCAATGACCTAGACATTCATTGGCGGCTGTTCCTTCTTTGGCCAGAGCAGAAGGGAAAATTTATACTCACATCTTGCACCTTGACAATTATATCTTGGCTCAGTCCTGACGCTGTCTTCTGGTTGAGAACAAGATGCCAACACTTGCAGAATGACTCAAGTGAACCCTTGTATCTAATGCCTGGGCAGTGCTGACCATTCTTGCCACAATGGATGTCACACCACCAGCCAAAAAATGCATACAGAAAGCGGACCGTCTTATCTGAGTCTGAAATCCATTGCCAGTGCTGTACCGGGTCGACACCGATATACCAACAATATCTACCAGGAAGCCACTAGTGAGCTTTCAACATGATTTGATGGCCAAGAGAGTTATCTACCTATTTCAGTACATGCAGGTCTCATCAATTCTTTCCTGAGTGGTGTCGCTGTACCGCTTCTGTTGAAGCTGAGAGACATTCAAGCTCTCTGCTTGGACCAAATAGTGTTCAGGAGGCAGCTGGCCCTCATCATTGGTGATATTATCATTGAGTTCATCTTCATCTTCATGATCCAAATGGTCACTATCAATTTCCAGGTCGCTAATGGAGTCACTATCAGAGCCGTCATCTGAAAAGATCTTGGTCAGGTTGGAGCTGGCATCGCTCTGATTCTCTTTGTTGTCAGATCCGACCAGTCAGGAGTGAGGCGCCATGGTCGACACAGCCCGCAGGAAATTGGCAAAAAGAAAGAAAGTCTGGAGTAGAAGATAAAGGTGAGAGTAACAGCGGTTTTATGGATGAAGACAGACCTCGAAACAATGGGAAGTGCTTCGAGAGATGCTCATTGGAGGAAGGATGGAAGCAGGGAATGACACGGTCGGCACAATGGGATTTATATATGGGAAAACATGATGGTCGAGGGGAGCCAAAATTGGCTACCCTTTGCGACCGTAGCGAGAGCGTTTTGATAGATGATGTTAAACAAAATAGCAACAAAAGTCCTATTTGAGACTAGCGTCGAGGGGCGTGAAATCCGTGGCCTGGCGTGGTGGGAAACCCTGTGGCCGTGGGAATACGCTCACCCGATGCCAAGATGGGAGTTGGTTAGCAGGACTCCTAAAACGGCCGCCTGCTAACCGTCACATCAGTAAATCGAGCTCTAAATATTAGATTTCCATAAATATGAAAAATACCGCCGTAATTTATATCACAAACAGAAGTGCCTATCCTAGAAGCTTTGGCTTAGTATATAGAAATATAGTAACTACCATAATATTGTATAACTTAGGACTTGGACCTTCTATATGCTTCCTTGTTGATATTCTGAGGTTATAAAAAGGGCCAACTAATATGGTAAACGCAGGTTGCCGGCTGGCTTGTGGATTAGTTACGTTAATATTAACACCTGTACATCATTTCTCAGGAATACGAACACCCCTCCATACCCCTCTTAACACAACCGCATTCAGTCCGATAAATTATCTTCAGGAATAATATGTAAATTGTCGGGTGCCTAACAGATACAGTCTACACGTATGATAGCAAACTGCGCGTCCATGTGCATTGCGCAATACATTCACCTCGGTTTCTTCGTGCTCGCATACTCGTAGATTGTCGGTTCGGCAAACTGGGGGCACATATCGTGAATAAAAATTCTTATAGGGCGTCAAATGGCGGTGTTCAAAAACATGAAAAGCACAAAGTGCATGCAATGCACGAAGTGCTCCCTCCGATCCCCGTCACTGTGTTTTACTACGGAGCAAATACAGTCATGAGACAATTCAGAACAACAACTCAAAGGATTCAAATTTTACCATATCCAGAGCCCGAAGCAATTCATAGTTAACTAACTTACTGTAACTGGCGGGTGATTATCTGATTGGCTCGTTTGCAAGCGACGTGCCGCCGCCGTTTGCGATTCGCTCGTTTTCGTTCTCGCTGCTCATAGTACGGACAAGACTTTGATATCCGAATAGTGGGTCCGTCTATCAGATTGGCTGCATAAGTATGAACGAGTACAAGAAGGAAATAAGGGAAGAATACTTATAAACTCCGTTATAGTTATAATGGTGACCATGTACATGCCACACGAGTCATCTTGACTCATAGGTCATGTGAACGATAATGCATAAAATTATGCAAGATATGGACGGAGATAAATTTAGAGTGACGTTTCGTATTCCTGGCGTATTCCGTTTTTTCTCCGTTATCTGTGGCGGCTCCATAAAAATGTACCCCAGCATCCATCGGTTCGACGCTAAGTATGACTCCCACTATACAATTCCAGAAGCTCCTTAATATCTGGCATAAAAGGGGCTTGCAAAAGAGATATTACTAGCAGTATTATCATAGGGTAATCACTTCGATTCGTTGTCCTTATATCAAGATGAAAACGGTCTTGGTCAGTACAATCGGACTAAAAGACCCCCTTCAATTGGTCGATAGGGCGAATCATTATGCTGCATAAAAAGCTTCCTGCATCGGATCGGAAAACCGGACCGCCGACCGCCGGGCTAGAATTATGCACAGAACACGGACAGTCCCGCAAAAGACGTAAATTCGTAACTCAAAGAAGGTAAGCTCTCGGTGGCCCACGAGGACCTCAAAAAGGCTTTATGCCCGTCGTTTTTCTTTTTCTCGTTGGATAGGCCATCCATAGTCTACTATTGTTTTTACAACTCGGAGAACTGGTTCCTGATCGTCCAATCCAAGGACCGATCCTAGTCCGTTCTCTTTCTTCGTCACGATCAATATTTCCATAACCGGTTGGGACTGATATTGTTTGGTAAGAATAATTTTCTGTTTTGACAAAGCAATATTTCGAGTGCTTTTCTTCTTCTTCTTCTTCTTCTTCTTCTTTCATCTCGTTATTTTATACCATAATCTTCTTTTCTTCAACCTGCAAGTCGTACGTTACATGGTGTGAGGATCACGTCGGCAAGATTTACCATATAAGCTCATCATATTGTCATTGAAGCTTTTGCTTCAACCCCCCGGACAATATGGCTCAACCAGGTGACGGTTCGAAAGCCCTGGAAAAGGCTGTGGAGGATGGCCCCGTGGTTTCGACGACACAGCAACAGACTACCTCGCGCGCCTCCAGTACGACAATCGGACAGCATGCAGGCAAAGAGCAGGAAGCGAAGTCGACTCCGGTGGCCAATTCATCCGATTCTGATGCCTTATTTGCTCACCTACCGGAGCACGAGAAACGAATTTTGAAGGACCAGCTTGATGGACCGGAGGTAAAGGCATCATTCGTTACCCTCTTTCGATATGCTTCCAAATGGGATATCTTGATTATGATTGTGAGCGCTATCTGCGCCATTGCAGCTGGTGCGGCGTTACCCCTATTCACGGTGAGTAACCAGTCCCCTTCAATTTTTCGGGAATTATCAATGCTGATTAGTACACGCTTTTAGATTCTGTTTGGTTCGCTAGCCACAGCCTTCCAAGGCATCTCTTTGGGGACTATTCCATACGACCAATTCTATGACAAACTGACGACTAACGTTTTATATTTTGTGTACCTTGGTATCGGTGAATTCGTCACGGTCTACATCTGCACGGTTGGGTTCATCTACACCGGCGAGCATGTCACGCAAAAGATCCGCGAACACTATCTTGAGGCCATCCTGAGACAAAATATGGCCTACTTCGATCGCCTGGGTGCTGGTGAAGTGACCACACGCATTACAGCGGACACGAACTTGGTTCAAGAAGGTATCTCCGAAAAAGTCGGGTTAACCTTGACCGCAATCGCTACTTTCGTCACGGGTTTCATCGTCGCCTATATCAAGGGTCCCAAGTTGGCCGGCATTTGCACATGTACCATCGTTGCGATTGTTCTTATCATGGGAGGCAGCTCGCGATTCATCATCCGGTTTAGCAAGCAAGCTCTGGGCAACTACGGTGCCGGTGGGACTGTCGCGGAGGAAGTGATCAGTTCCGTTCGAAATGCCACCGCATTTGGCACTCAGGATAAATTGGCCAGGCAATACGAAGCGCAACTGGCCGAGGGAGAGAAATGGGGCATCAAAGTGAAAATCATAGTTGGCATTATGATTGGTGCTATGTTCGGAATTATGTTCATGAACTACGGTCTTGGTTTCTGGATGGGTTCTCGCTTCCTGGTCGCGGGGGAAATGAACGTGGGTCAAGTCTTGACAATCTTGATGGCCATCTTGATCGGTTCCTTCAGTTTGGGAAATGTTGGTCCACACGGCCAAGCCTTTACCAATGCTCTAGCCGCGGCTGCCAAGATCTACAATACTATCGACCGCCACTCCCCATTGGACCCTTTCTCTGACGAGGGAAAAATGCTCGATCACTTTGAAGGAAACATCGAGTTCCAGGACGTCAAGCACATTTACCCCTCGCGCCCTGAAGTCACGATTATGGATGGCGTCTCGCTGAGCATGCCTGCTGGCAAGACCACGGCCTTGGTTGGCCCTTCGGGATCTGGAAAAAGTACTGTAGTCGGCCTGGTTGAACGCTTCTATCTACCTGTTGGCGGTACTGTACTCTTGGATGGTCATGACATTCAAACTCTCAACCTCCGTTGGTTGCGCCAACAAATTTCGCTCGTCAGCCAGGAACCTATCCTGTTTGGAACCACGATCTATCAAAATATTCGATACGGTCTTATTGGTACGAAGTTTGAGCAGGAGTCCGAGGAGAAAGTCCGTGAGCGAGTTGAAAATGCAGCCAGGATGGCCAACGCCCATGACTTCGTCACAGCACTGCCAGAAGGGTATGAAACCAACGTTGGCCAGCGGGGTTTCCTGCTCTCGGGTGGTCAAAAGCAACGTATCGCCATCGCCCGCGCTATAGTCAGTGACCCGAAGATCCTGTTGCTTGATGAAGCAACGTCTGCATTGGATACCAAGTCGGAAGGTGTTGTGCAAGCAGCGCTTGACAGGGCCGCTGAAGGTCGGACAACCATCGTGATTGCACACCGCTTGTCGACTATCAAATCAGCACATAACATCGTTGTCTTCGTCAATGGTCAGATTGCTGAACAGGGCACTCATGAAATGCTCGTCGATCGCGAAGGTCCCTACCGCAGCCTTGTGGATGCGCAGCGTATCAACGAGGAGAAAGACGCGGATGCTATGGAAGTTGAAGAGGAAAACGACGAAAAACAAGTGGCCGCCGAAGAAGTTGCTCGCATCAAAACTGCCACGAGTGCCTCGGGTTCGATGAATGAGAAGACCAATCAGCCCCTTGGGCGAACGGATACCAAGCAATCTATTTCAAGTGTCGTCCTTTCACAAATGCCGCCCGAAACCCAGAAGAAGTATTCGCTGTGGGCATTGATTAGATTTATTGCTGGATTCAACAAGCCCGAGGTCTTTTATATGTTTATCGGCCTGGTCTTCTCCGTTCTTTCTGGTGGCGGCCAACCGACCCAGGCTGTCCTCTATGCCAAGGCAATTAGTTCGCTCTCCCAGCCTTTGAGCATGTCCGACAAGATCCGACACGATGCAAACTTCTGGTCGTTGATGTTCTTTGTGGTTGGAATAGCTCAGTTCATCAACTTTGGAATTCAGGGGACAGCGTTTGCTGTCTGCTCCGAACGATTGATCTGCCGGGCCAGGAGCAAAGCATTTCGAGCAATGCTCCGCCAGGACATTACCTTTTTCGACCGAGAAGAGAACAGTACTGGTGCTCTGACTTCTTTCCTCTCTACAGAAACAAATCATCTGTCTGGAATCAGTGGTGCGACCCTCGGAACGATCTTAATGACGACTACGACACTTGGAGCGGCTATCATTATCTCATTGTCTCTTGGTTGGAAGCTGGCCCTGGTCTGTATTTCGGTGGTCCCGGTTTTGTTGTCCTGTGGATTCCTCCGGTTTTATATGCTTGCTCGATTCCAAAACCGATCCAAGAAGGCTTATGAATCGTCCGCCAACTATGCATGTGAGGCAACATCTGCCATCCGTACGGTGGCTTCTCTTACTCGGGAGAAGGATGTCTGGGAACAGTATCACGAACAACTTGAGGAGCAAGGCCGGAAAAGTTTGGTCTCCATCCTGAAATCCTCTCTACTCTATGCTGCTTCCCAAGCCTTGGTTTTCTTCTGCGTTGCGCTTGGTTTCTGGTACGGTGGTACTCTTTTGGGTCACGGTGAATACGACATCTTCCACTTCTTTGTTTGCTTTGCGGAAATTCTTTTCGGTGCGCAGTCTGCCGGAACGATCTTCTCGTTCGCCCCAGACATGGGCAAGGCGAAGAATGCTGCTGCGGAGTTCAGGAAGCTGTTCGACCGAAAGCCCGTGATTGACACCTGGTCTGAGGAAGGCAAGAACATTGAGTCGATGCAAGGCGAAGTTGAGTTCCGCAATGTGCACTTCCGTTACCCGACTCGTGGCGAGCAACCTGTTCTCCGGGGTTTGAACTTAAGCGTCAAGCCTGGCCAATATATTGCACTTGTCGGGCCCAGTGGATGCGGCAAGAGTACTACGATTGCTCTTCTGGAACGCTTCTATGATGCGCTTGCCGGCAATGTCCTGGTGGATGGCAAGGACATTACGGAGCTCAATGTGAACTCGTACCGCAGCTTCTTGTCGCTTGTTAGCCAAGAACCCACACTGTATCAAGGAACGATCAAGGAAAATATTTTGCTTGGTTCCTCTAAGGATGAAGTCTCAGAAGAGGAGTTAGTCAAGACGTGCAAGGACGCCAACATTTATGACTTTATCATGTCTCTTCCGTAAGTTTCCCTTCCCCCACCTTTTTTTTTTTCTGATTGTACGCTAACGATATCATAGCGAGGGCTTCAAC
This sequence comes from Aspergillus sp. S3505, assembly GCA_023627475.1. Lineage (NCBI taxonomy): Eukaryota > Fungi > Ascomycota > Eurotiomycetes > Eurotiales > Aspergillaceae > Aspergillus > Aspergillus sp. S3505. The sequence continues at coordinate 164,543 of JAMAHJ010000026.1, read as the reverse complement.
ACTGTTGTTGGTAACAAGGGTGGCATGCTGTCAGGTGGTCAGAAGCAGCGAGTTGCCATTGCCCGCGCACTCCTCCGTAACCCGAAGATCCTCCTGCTTGATGAGGCCACATCAGCCCTGGACTCTGAATCAGAGAAGGTCGTGCAAGCCGCCCTGGATGCCGCTGCTCGCGGGCGCACCACCATCGCCGTGGCTCACCGTCTGAGCACAATCCAAAAGGCCGATATTATCTACGTATTCGACCAGGGCAAGATCGTCGAAAGCGGCTCACACCAAGAGCTTATCCGTCTCAAGGGACGGTACTTCGAGCTAGTGAATATGCAGAGTCTTGGAAAGGCTCAATAAATTCACCCTACATCTCCTACCATCTTTTTCTTCGATACTCTATCTCTTTTAATGCCCCTTTTCTCCTCTCATCATCCTCCGCTCTAATGTGTTGACGACTTAACCTGTTGTGTCACGACAACTTCTCGTTTTTATATGATCTATGATATTGATAATTTTGGCTGATAGAAGGATTTCTTTGCTGCGTGCTTAATGTATTTAGACTTGATGTTGGCATGATGGCAAGCATATAATAGAAAGTTGATTACTGAGATAGAATCTGGATACATTGCTAATCGAACCTGATATATTTAACGCCTTGTGACTCATAAACATCAATTATTAATAAGCTAATTAGTCCTTCTCACCAACCCCAAACTCCCTCTGTACCTCAATCTGCCTCATTCCACGCGCCTCTGCAATCAACCCCATCAACCCCTGGCCGACATCCTTGATCTCATTGTAGTCATGGAGAAGACGGATATGGCGCTTCACGGTGGTTGAGGGGTCATTTCTAGTGTTATTAGCATACACTTACTGGACTAGGCTGGGTGAGAACAAAGGCATACTTTAGCTTAGATTTAACCTCCGCAATTTCGCCCTCGAGCTGCTGCGTTTGGGATTGGAGGACATTAATGGATTCTTGGAGGGTTTTCTATTCATAATCAGGTCAAATATTTCTCTAGATACGTGCAAATGTGAGAAACATACCACCTTCCTTTCCCGCTGGAGCTGTTCAGGGGAAAGATTCTGGCCGTTTTCGGATGACTTGAGATGGGGAGAGTCGTGTTGGGGGTGTTGGGATTGGCTTGGATCTGGCGAAGAAGGCATTTTGATTGGTTATTGGGTATGGTTGGTGGTTTGTGGTAGTTCGGTGTTGGCGTGGTTGTATACAACAAAGTCAGGAGTGCGAGGTTGGAGAGTACAAATAAACGGTGGGCCGTGATAATCTGAGATATGAATAGAATCGAGTTGCTGTCAATAGAAAAGAGATATCCAATCATAAGACACTACTCCGTGTTGTTCTCTGAGATGGGACGGAAAGTAGCATACAAAAAGTGAATAGTAATATCAATTTAACATGAGGCCGAGTGGTATTTCAACAATCTTGTAAAATTACCCCAGAGAAGGAAAATTCCTTCTTTTTGGCCGCTAAAGATCCTATTATTCTTACTGCTACTATTTACTATAACCATGTATATATAAAAGATAATCTCCTATTCTGTCAAATATATTATCCACTTTGTCGGCGTCGTTGTGGTCAAAGCATCCGCCCAATCCCATTGGCTCTTTTCCATCCCCGTAATCCAGAGCGACGTCGTCTTTCTATTCCTCTTTTTCCTCCTTCAACTCCCCTCCTTTCATCACTTCTTCTCGGATTATATTTCTCGACCTATTCTACCGCGATGACGATACCAAATCCACTCCATCTCCGGGGTGGAGAAGTGTTGGCCGCGCTATTCTTCCTCTTCCCGTTCGTTCTCGCGCATGGCGGCCACGAGCAGGTCCCTGAAGGCAGTGCCGTTTCCGAAGATCCCATTGTACGTTTCGCTTGTCCACCATGATAGAACATTGAAATACGGACTGACCGTAATAGGACTCGACATTATGGATTCACATGATTCTTATGGGTCTCGCGTTTGGTATCATCTTTCCGCTGGGCATGGTTCTGGGGGTATGTTCCTGGTTGTCGCGGATTATTCCTGAGGTGCTTCATACTAATAAATTAGATTACCCGCTCCCGCTGGCATGTCCCCCTCCAAGTCGTCGGAACGATCATCGCCGTCCTGGCCTACTTTCTCGGACACGCTCACAAAGGTCGTCAATTCGCCAAGAATGTCCACGCCCCGTTCGCGAACATCTTAATGCTCCAACTTATCGCGCAAGTCGTGCTGGGCATCTACCTGAAGCTACATCTGTCGAAGGGAATCCACGGCCGGATCCGTCGGTTTATTGTCATCCTGCACGGTATACTCGGAAAAACGATGCCCGTTGTCAGTTGGGCTCAAATGCTCTTTGGTGGAATCACTGCGATGGGCTTCTGCCGGGATGACCACATGGGACAGTGTCTTGCGCATTTCATCATGGGAAGCGCTTTCATCGCGTACGGTATCTTGTTGACTCTTCTTCTCCTCGTTGGTCAATACTGGTTGCGCCGCACCGGCCGCAGCCAGGAGTTCTTCGACTCCTTGGTTATAGCCGCATGGGGATGTGTCAACACTTTTACCGAGCACCGCTGGGGAGGACCTTGGGTACATAATGACCTGCAGCACACCACTATGGGTATTGTCTGGTGGTGCGCTGGCCTATTGGGTGTCTGGCTGAGCAGGAAGCGCAACGGCGGGCCCAAGCGGAACATCATCCCTGGCATTGTCATTATGTTGACCGGTTATGCCATGTCTGGTCACCCTCAGCATTCGATGATCAGCACAATGATTCACTCATTCTTCGGCTACACGCTCATGGCTGCTGGAGCTACGAGAATTATTGAGATCGCGTTCGTGCTGAGAGATCGCAGCACTCTTAGTGTGGATGGTACCAATCCTAACAGCTTCCAGTACTTGCCGCCTTTCGTACGTCTCCTTCCCCCGGTATTGTTTCTTGCGTTGCCACTAACGTCTATCTAGCTTTTGTACGCTTCCGGATTCCTTTTCATGGGTGCCACCGAGGAGCAGATGCAGCTGTTGGAGGACGCTGGAATTACTCACGTCTCCTACATTCTGATTCTATTCAGCATCGCCTTCATTCTCTTCCTCTGTAAGTTAATGTCTCACAGCGTGGTCTGCGAGAGTCATCTAACTTGTTTAGTCGTGAACATCCTTCTCCACATCTACGCCGTCCACGCATGGCCCGAATCCGCCAAAGCCCAGCCCAATTACGATGACATCGACGCTGAAGATGGCGCACGCCCCAAGCCTTCCCGTGTAAACGGCCATGCACGGTCACCATCCGAGGCAGAGCACATCCACGACGCTGAAGCTTTTGAGCTGCAGGGACTTATCTCTGATGAGGAGGAAGAGGCCAGGGCCGGTCCGCGTCAGAAGACCGAAGACGAGGAGCCTCAGTCTCAACATTAGATTGTCCAAAGTGGACACAATAATTGATAAAAGTTGGTGGATTATCATAATACATAAATAGTGCTTTGGGTTCTCTTTTTTCCTCTTTGGTTTCAAATATTTAGTGATATCAGTCTCCCTCTAGCAATGCAGATGGGTCCTGGATACTGATTTGCTTCTACTGACAGGCGTTTGGATGGATAGGCTTGCTTTACATACCAATGTACACTATAGTGGTGCATATATCCCAGCATTTATGGAAATGTTTCATTTCTGCAAGCATCAAGCACAACCAAAATTGAATCAATGCATTCCTGCATACTTATGCGAAACTATCATACACTCGTGATATTCAACTAGCCAACCAGCAAAAGAAAGACTACTGCGTAAGATCAGTAACAGCATTGTTGTTACTGGCAGCAGCCGGCCCGGGATGCACAGGAATCGTATTCACAGCCGCAGGCATAACAGCCGGCAGAGCATTCTCAACCTCCGGCGGGAAAAACGGATGCAACGGATAAACCGGCGCCACGGATTTATCACCATCGAACAGCAATAAATTTTGCAGTGGTTGTTCGCGGGCACTCAGAACGTTGATGACATCCTGTGCGAGAGAACCACCCACGAATGCGGCGACGGAGCTCAGTTCACTGCCGAGGTTTTCAAGGAAGGTACGCAGGAAGGTGGAGTCGAGGGTGCTGATGTCGAGTTTTAGTTCGTGATGCCTGTCGCGGGCGAGTTTGGTGAAGGTCTCGAGGTCCTGGCGGGACGAGAGCGTGGGGAGGGGCGTGTGATTTCCGGGGAGTTTTTGGAATTCCCACAACGCGCGCAAGCAGGTTAGGAGCGGTGTCACTTGTCTCCTGCGGCGCGGGAGACGGGTAAAGTCCTCGGGGAGAGGGGATGTGTTTGCCAGGATTAGCGGGGAGTAGACCTCTCGCTTGGTGACCATTTCGATGACTTTGTCGCTTTCGACTTTCGTGTTGATATTGAGAACGCTTCGGGTTGGGGTCTCTTGGGATTGTGAGGGGACGTTGGACTTCGAGCGTTCAATGACGAAGTCGTGCGAGATTAGGTCTGAGAAAGCATAGCCATAGAAGCCGTGGAGGCCGGCGGCGTAGAAAGGACGGTTGGCGAGACGGCAGGAGGCATTGATCGTGGTGTAGGTAGAGAAGTCGAGTTCTGTTGCGATGATGATGTCGAACTGGCCAAAGTAGTCTGGTTGTTTGGTGCGCACGTTCTCTGTATCGACTCGTAGTTGGACTCGGGGGTTCATGGCGCGGATTTCAGCGCTGGCTGCTTGTGCGCGCTTGGAAAGGTTAGCATGCCATATAAGAAATCAGTCGATGGGTTAAGTCACACATTCTGCCCAACATTCTCCTCACGCACAAGGAATTGCGCTCCCAGATCCTCGTCTGTGACAGCTTCATGGTCTAAGATGGTCAGACCGCCAATACCTGCCAATGCTAGATTTTTTGCAACCTCGTTCGCCAATGCCTTAATGGTGACCAGAAGGATGTTCGCGGATCGTAGTCTGGAAGTTTGTCAATGACATCGGTATAAGAACCTGTCCAAAGAGGCTTACTTTTCCTGCGCCTTCACACCCCACAGCCGGATCTGACGGTCGTACAGAGCAATTTCGTCTATAATAATCCACGAATTGTCTGTCAGATGTCCATCCTTCTCTGTATAAGACTCGTATTGTTCTTACCAGCGCTGATCGACTGGGTCGTATTCTCCTGCGACATCATCTTGTCACACGATGTGAATTGTCTTTCGGTTAAGGCTTGATGTAAGAAGAGCTGTAGACGGTACGGAGCAGCGGAAAAGGTTAGGTCAGTATTTCGGAAAGTTAACCCTGGTTTGTGAATATCAAACAAGCTGTCGTGTCGCGGGAATCTAGGTATAAAAGTATGCGGAGGTGAGGAATAAGCAACAAAGAGGAGACGCAGCAATCAGTCCAGGATGCAATAGTGGCTATGTACGAGCCCCTCAGCTGTGTAATCGAAAGAACCCCTGTTGAAAACACACCCGTAACGTCGTCTCTCGTCGTTTGTCGTCGTTGTCGCATCGCAATCCAACATCCGCCGCTTTTATCGGAGCGGAGCCGTCATCACGTGTCTCCGATAACTTATCGCCCTCGTCAAGGCGATCTCATTTCATCACTGCCAACTCCTCGGCTTCTGGTGCTATCCTTACTTTCTCACAGGTTCGGGACATTTATCGTATGTCTTTCTAGCACTGGATCAGTTATCCTTGTCGTTTTTGCTCTCTTTTCTTCCAGGTGTTCTATGCATATTCATTTCCCGGTATGAGTGAATCCCTCCTTTTCCCCCACTTCACTACTTGACTAACCTGAGCGATGTCTACGCAGTAGGATGGTACGTTTATGATTAATACTGCTGCGTGTTCGTTTGTCAACCCGACGGTTTTCGTACTACGGAGCTAGAAGGAAATATTGCCCACGTCATCCCGTCCATCTGTATTGACCGGTGTTATCAACTATAGTCGGGGAACCACGACTACCCTCCCGCCTTTCGACGTACCCTTCGTACAAGCGCCCAGAGCGGGCGATCCCAACAACGACCCGGCCAGGCACAACATCTCCGGAACTACTTGAACTCTGAACGAATGCGGAACCCTAATATGAACCACAACCGCATGGTGGAGCTCTTGGATGAGGAGATGCGCGAGTATCTCGCAAGTGAGGCGCAGACCAGAGCAGCAGTGGATCACCAAATCCGACAGTTAGAATCGCATATTTCTAGAAATAACGAGCGCGAAATGGATTCTCAAGATACTTCACGCCAAGGTAGCAGGCCTACCAGGCGTCGAGATAGACAGGGTAGAGGGACAAGGAGCAGGGAAACTGAAAACAACACTCTACTCGATGAACCAGTGCCCCACCTCGAGTCGCCTACCGTCGTTCCCCGGGATTTAGAAGATCATCGTCAATCGAATAGAAGAGTCAAGAGAAGGAAGCTGGAGTCTGACGATGTCAGAGAAGGCACACGCGGTTTCTCTTACGGACAATTCGGCCAGGTCGTGCCGGGGGCTCTCAGGATGGAAATAGCCAGCTGCGATGGAGGGACCTATGAGCCTGATGGCGAGAGCTCCTTTCCAGACAATATACTGCGAAATGATGCGTCTGTCTATTGCACCAAGTCGGATCGATGCAACTTGCTTTTGAAGCACGCCGGAGAGGCGCCTTTTTGCTTGAAGAGGATTGTCATCAAAGCTCCGGAAACAGGCTATGATTCTCCGTACGTCTTCATAAAATCAAGCGATTTGAGTGAAATGGTTCGTTAACTATTTCAGGATACAAGAAGGAATGATCTTCGTCTCAATGACATCCGACGATCTCTTGACCCGTACTGCTCAAGACCAAGTCCATTACTCTGGCGCTCGACGGCGGCGACGTAATCGACGAAGCGGGTTGTCTCGATATGCACCTTTTTACCCATTGCCATACGAGGAGGAGCTAGAGAGGGCCATACGCGGGAGTCCGGATTCCGAAGATTCGGCACAAACCACGGTTGATCCAGTAGCTGGCTTCAGGGTAATGACCAGTTATAACGACGACGATCGCGATATCCCAGGACAATCTAACGAACAAGAAGACGATGACGACTGCCCTACCATCGAGACCGAAAGGCTGCGGACGGAACAGATGATGGAGGATGACCTGGCCTGTAGTGACAGCGAGGATAGCGAAAGCGATTCTACATCCGATCTTAATATTTCCACGTCTCAATTTGACTCGTTTTACCGCCGACGACGCAGATTATCGAACTTGCTGAGAATCCCGCGCCAGCAGCAGCCACAATCGCAGAGACAGCGTCAAACCACCAGTTTCGTTGAGCCGCCACTGGATTCCCAAACGAACACCTTGCGAAGCAATGGACTTTTGCGACCACATGCGCAGTTTTTTATTGAGCGTGCGCAGAGTATGGTCAACATCAAGTTTGATCCTCCTCCGTATGTCATTTCCCTCCCTGTGCAACTAAAGAACCTTGCTAAATTATCTTGCAGGTCTGGTAGATATATCCTAATCAAACTATGGAGTCCCCATAACGGAGGTAACATCGACATCCAAAGCGTCATCGTCCATGGTTTTGCGGGTCCTCGTTATTTCCCGGCCGGTGGTTTACGATAATCATGTCTTTTCTCCCTTTCGTCTTTCACGTCCCTCACTCCTCGCGGATCGTTTCTTTCCTCACGATACGAATTTTGCCACTCGCTTCACGATGCAGCTGGGTACGAGCTATAACTTGTTTCATACATTGCTCGCTGTCGCTTTGCTTTGCTTCATGGGTTGTTTAAAATGGTCGTTATTATTACTTACGCATACACCGGATGGGCTTGGATCGGTTCTGGTTCATTTATATTATATCTGTACTAGCATATATCTAGATGGTACTGGGTGGGATGGACCTAAAGGATGCATAGAATGGTATTTACATTATTATTATTATTCCTGCGCTTTATTGCTGTTGTACAAGGTCTCCGATACACTTATTGCAGATATCATAACATCAGGATAGTTACTAGAGGAATACACCAGTCGAATGATATTAGGATTATAACCAATGGTGAGAAAGCCAAACAAAGAAGCCTCAAAAAGGTCGGGACTTGAAGAAAGATGGACAAAAAAGCAGGTTAAAGAACCACAATAAGGAAGAAGTTATTTGACCAGAAATATGTACAATGGCCCCGAACGCTCTTTCGAGACATCCAAGGCATAAAAGGGCAAATAAATATATCAAAGACAGGTAAAAGACATAATAAACGCGGTTTCCCGCGCTATTATTAAAATGATAATATAGTCACCCTGAGGGAGCCCTATGACAGGGTGGGTTGACATCTTCTCGAATCAATCGATGCTTCGTTGCTCATCTCTCATGCAAAGATTGTTGAACGCCTGGCGCAGTGATGGAAAGAATTGCCTGTCAAAAATTGATGGAGTAATGCTCCAGAAAAGCAAAATACACAAAATAGAAAGGGGAATCCAACTCCGATTATGAATAAAGCAAACAAGGGTTTCCAAAAGTGGGCACGTATAGCCGTTTATATGACAACGACGTCTCCTTCAGCATCTGCTGGATCAGAGGCCATCATGTCACCATATTTCCCCACGGACATCAGCATGGAGTCATCATCAAGGTCTATTGCGCTGTCATCATTGTTCCCGGCATGAAAATTCGCAATGTTCTCAGTGACAGTGGTGGGCTTGGGGTTATCCAAGTTATTTTGATTCGATTCGGTTTCCATGCGGCTTCCATTCAAGGATTGCCGCTGGTTCTGGGGCGCTTCACTGGTTGCTGCCGTGGAAGGTGCCCGAGAGATCGACTGACGGTCCTGCTGGGATTCAGTCGCCATCACTGTATCATTCTTGTCGCTAATGGCAAAGTCAGGTTGTCTCATGGTGAAATTGTTCATTCCTGATGATTCTGTCCCGAGGGTTGCGTTCTGCAAGGTACTTGGTGACGAGCGCATGAAACCACCTTGCTCCGTTTGCCAAACCATCATCTCGTGAAAGAACACCTTTGTCATCCACCAAGCACTGAAGCTCTGGGCACCGCCCAATGTTAACCGACGAAGGACACAGTCCCATAATGCGTCGACCTTCTCTATAATACACTGTGTATGGTGGTTGGGGAACATTAATGGTAGATTGAGGATGAATGATACCCATTTGTCAGGAAAGTTATAGTCATCGCCTGTTGAGGACTGGACAGGGTACTTATGGGCCTGGATGTCATCGTCGGTATCTGGGGTTCCGAAGAAAGACTGGCAAGGAGCGACACTAGGGTCGCTTACGGGTGTAAGTAATGCCCGAATGTCGTGCTTCAGAATCTGTTCGGTTGCCCGCTCAGCGCATCTCGGAATGTTTGCTTTCGAAATCATTTCCTTGGGGTCAATCAAGGTTTTGAAATCGAACCACATTTGATTCCTATTGTCAGGGTGGCAGAGCCAGGCAGCTGCGGCGTTGGCGGACTGGTTCACATCAAGCATGTGTCGAAGAAGACTGCAGAATATGTTTGCCGGGATTAAACGTGCGAGAGAAACGTGTGCGGGCTGGGGTTTGAAGGTTTCCGTAATGTGGGGAGTGAGGCGTTGCGAGATCGAGCTGAAAGCATCCAACACTAGCTTAGGCACGACCTGCGTGGTTAGCGGTGCCACGAATGCAATCATTTTCTGGTACATGAGCCAGTCACACTCTTTGATCCACGGAGCAATATCGGGGTGCGTGAGAAGTTTTTGCACCGGAACCGTCAGGGTTCCATGAAAAGCGGAGAAAAATCGTAGAAGGTTGCGCTCTTTGCAATATCTAAAACTGTCGATGACCGATATGCAGTGAGACCGGTATAAAGCTGCAAGGGCTGCCGCCACCTTCAAGTCGGCATTGGGCGGGAGATATGGGTGGATATCAGGGAGCTGGAGAGAGTCATTGTCCACAGAGTAAGTGTCTGCAGAAGGAAATTGAAGCATGTGGTGAACCATTTTCCCGGCGTGGCTACCGACATTCTCGAGGCTCATTGGTGCCTCCAGGTCGCCACGAGAAGCAGACTGACAGGCACAGTTAACAGTCGGCAAACTAGCCGACATGCGAGGAGCGAATGAGGTTGTTGGTGATGGAAACATGGCCGTGTCAGCCGGGGGTGGTGGTACTGCGCCAGCACTAGTGTCCTTGTCAGATTCCCGATATTGGTCATTATGCTTGTCATGTTCTCCAACATACCCCTTTGATAGAGCATCTTCAGCCCTGTTTTCTGGTGGAACACTGGCATTTGATGGGAGCTGAGAGACCAAAGACTGAGGTTTTTGTTGCTTCTCCTCTATGACAGTCAAGTCAACATAGTGATATTTGGATTCCCCGCGAACGCCAAGTCGACGTGTTTGCACATTAGGGAATATGATTCGCACGAGCTTCCCAAAGGAAGCTGGGTTTAGAACTGAGACACGCTCGGTTCCACATTTCTCTGCGTAGCAGCAGTACACGCGATCCCGTCGAACGGAGCCGCTACTCTTTCTGCAATTCTCCCTCAACCTGCAGATACACCGTCAGTACCACATGTGCAAGCCGAAGAACAACAATAGAGCATACCAGATCATGGCAAAGACCTGCTTGACCTTCTCAGCTTTTCCTCCGGTACCCTCGTGTTTCAGAACCTCTGCTGCCATTTGCTTCAGCGAGTAACCTTCGTACTGACGCAACAATTTTCGCAATTCGTTGTCGTTCGCTAACGATGAACTTGATCCTTTTTTCTTCTTTCCGCCACCAGCCTCTGAGTTGTCATTGTCCTCCAACATATGATCCGGCACATGATTCTCAATACCACTGTCGTACAGTGATTGATACTGGGACATGGACACACCGGACAACCCGTGCCCTGCTAGATCCGGCAGCAATGCTTGCTGAGAAATGGCGTGAGTCTGGAGTGCATGGTGTGAAAAATCTTCTGCTCGAGGCATGACGGAATGGTGTGCATCCGGCAAAGTCGGGTCCAACGAAGTACTATTCACGGGATGCGACAGGTTGGGACCAAAACGCATAATAATATCTTCTGGGTTGTTGCCAAAAACATTATGACCCGTGGCCTGTTGAGCCGGGAGGAATTGCGCGAATCCGTCGGCAACACTCTGGTCCTGGGTTTGCTGGGAATGGATACTGGCAGTGGAGCCTCTGGATCTTGGACGACGACTATTTCGCGAGACTACATGTTCGGAACGAGCCCTCATTGGATCCGCAGTCCCAGGACGGCTATGCGGTGGTACTACCTGAGTGGACTGAGATGCGGCACTCGAGGACTGCGAGGCTGCTCGACCTGTTCGGTGGGAACATAACAGTTAGCGAACACAGCCATTGGGCAGTGACGATGTTGCAAAATGGAGAAAATCAAGCAGGGGCCGAATGACAACAGCTGTACCTACCCATCTCTGGAGGCAACATGAGGCTCTACGCGCAGCTCCCGTGGAGGTGTGGCCGGTGATTTCGTGGTTGTTGCTGGGTGGATGGCGGTAACCACGGGCGATGGCGTTTCTTGTTTTGGCGCAGCTGCTGTTTCTTCCAACGCCCACCGTCGGTCGGGGGATCTCACACCGCTCCTGGTGGCTGGGTACAGAAAGGCAGAGAGTTATATGGATAAAAACTCAAAAGAAGAAACGTTATTTGTCGAGGGAAGCCAGCTAAAGAGGGCACATCGCGGCTGGGTGAAGTGTCGTTCGTAGTAGATCGGTCGAGCGAAGGAATAAACAGAAATCGCCCGTTCCTCAGACAACGAAGTGTTGTTTTGCATATGGTCACGTGCGCTGAGTCAGGCATACCACAACAAGCGCTGGAATGGTTGATTTACTGAAGAATCTCAGATGCATTAGAATTCTGCAAGGTCGGAGTAGTTTATTTTAGGATATATATCCATCCTGTTTACTTTGGAGACTGGAAAAAAAGCATATTAGAAATATACAAAAAGAAACGACAAAAAATTATGACAAGAGTGGGATTCGAACCCACGCCTCTTGCGAGAGTGGAATAAAGGTGCTGTTACACATTTATCGTACTCAGGTATTACCTGATCAAGCTCGTCGCTTGAGTCCACCGCCTTAGACCGCTCGGCCATCTTGCCAATTGATGAATGAATTGGGTATATGATGCTATATCAGTAATTATTAATTCTCAGAACAGTCCTGCTTCGTCATTATTCTGCACCCATCAGGACCACCAAGTATTCTGTTCATATTTGTACAAATTACAGAGGAAGCAATAATGCACCATAAAGCTGAGAAATGAAATCTGCAACAAGCGCCACCGGCAGTGACAATTATGGACATGCTGCAAATTGTCTCATACCCTGCAAGGGGCGCTTTGTCTATTTGCGCAGCAGATTAGCGGAATTCTGGCAATATCAGTAGAGCTTATCAGAAAATTGCTTATAGAGGTTATGTATGGAGTCGAAAATGACAATGAAGGTAAAAAAAAAAAAAAAAAGTTACGAGGAAAGAAGGAAAGAAAAGAAGAAAAGAAAAAGAAAAGAAAAGAAATTGTCCGTAAAAGCAGATGGATAGCATTCGGCAAATCGTAAAAAGCAAAAAGAACTGACAAGAGTGGGATTCGAACCCACGCCCCCTGTCGGAGATCAGGAAACTTCAGAGGAAGTTGTATGTTAAGGTAACCTTAACCTGACGCCTTGGACCGCTCGGCCATCTTGCCTCTTGCTGATAGACTACTATTTATTTTAACTGCTCTTCAGCCTTTTCCGCCCGTATACAAATGTTGTCATTCTGCGCACACTACCTCGCTGTTTAACAACCGAATTTTGGCAGCATATAAATATATTCTGTTTCTAAAAGAGACTATGCTAGTTGCTTGTTTTGTTCTCATTCAGGATGTCTAACTTCTCAATTCGTTGCTCCCACTTGCGATCTATGTTAGCGCTTCCGCTCAAATATATATCTCGGCTGCACCAGATACGCTGTAAATAACGTCACTCCCATTAGCCTTATAAGCCATGCAAGACACCCATTGTTCCTGTACTCTGTACCCCGATACGCGAGTTTCCATATGCATCGCCCCATCGCTTCTTCCTTTGCTGCCATCCAAATCTCATACACCACACAAAGTTCTCGGCTCCCTTTGCCGAATCGTCAGTGGACCGATATCCGACTCGGAACATACCGATACAGGTTCGGAGCACTCCGGACCGTCGTTCACAATTCTTAGTTGAATCTATGTCCAATAAGGCACCGCGCAAGTTCTTCATTCAGACCATCGTACTGCATAACAAACAATTTTTTACAAAGAAAAGTATAGCCTTAAGACACTCTAAACATAGAAAAAAGGAAACAGAGAAGTACAGACATGACCAAGTGGGAAAATGATAAAGTAAACAAATGAGCCCGTCTGGTTGATGGGTATATATCCCGGCCCTTCCGTACGCACACAACCACGCATCACTACCGATTTCGGGGTGAGTCCCTCAAAATTGGGGAATCCGTCTTCCACTTCAACGAGTCTAGACAAGGTCACGCTTGACAAACTCGGCAAGCAGGGTCTTGCCCAGAGCAGCAGGGCTTCTCTCCACGACAACACCGGCATCCTGCAGGGCGGAAATCTTCGAGTCGGCACCACCCTTACCACCGCTGACGATGGCACCAGCATGACCCATACGGCGGCCCGGGGGAGCGCTGATACCAGCGATGAAGCTAACAGCAGGCTTGTTGTACTTGTTGTTGGCCTTGAAGAACTCGGCGGCGTCCTCCTCAGCACTACCACCAATCTCACCAATCATGATGATACCCTCGGTCTCGGGGTCCTCAAGGAAGATACGAAGGCAGTCAATGAAGTTGGTACCAGAGAAAGGGTCACCGCCGATACCAACGACGAGGGACTGACCAAGACCGGCCTGAGTCGTCTGGTTGACAGCTTCGTAGGTCAGAGTACCGGAACGAGAGACGATACCAACGCGACCACGCTTGTGGATGAAGCCAGGCATGATACCGATCTTGCATTGACCCTAAAACCCACTCACCTCAACATCTATTCGAACCCATGCGGAGCGTAAAGAGGGATCAAACTTACGGGAGCAATGATACCGGGGCAGTTAGGACCGACCAGCCGGGTTTTGTTCTGGGTCTTCAAGATGTCCGTAATGCGCACCATATCTGTAGGGATCTCGTTAGCTATGCGAAATCGAGAAAGTGACCGAAAGCATACCGTGCTGAGGGATACCCTCAGTGATACTGTGAGAAGCGAAAAGTCAGCCAATCAAGCTTGTACGAGTATCAGAGAAGCACTATTGACTTACCAGACAGCCAGAGGAACCTCAGCCTCAATGGCTTCCTCGATACCCTTAGCGGCAAGCGGGGGCCTGGTGAGGATTAGCGTTGAGATACAACAAACCCATTCCAAGCAAGTATATAGGAACCATACGGGACAAAGATAGCAGAAGCAGTGGCACCAGTCTCCTTCACGGCATCGCTGACGTTGGCGAATACAGGGCGGTCCAAGTGCGTCGAGCCGGCCTTCTTGGGGTTGGTACCACCAACAACCTTGGTACCTAAAGGATTATTGTGAGTATTCCTACTCTATTCAACGGCGCATATCGCCCATGTGTCGCTGTATAGGAAAGAGAGATTTACCATAGGCAATGGCTTGCTCAGCGTGGAAACTGCAAAATGAAGGAAGAGCGACGTCAGCCTCATTGCTCATTTTGATTGCACTGAACCGCACACACCCCACGGCGCTATCACCACCTTGGAACGGATACACCACTTACGTTCCCTGCTTTCCAGTGAAACCCTGGAAGATCACCTTAGTGTCGCCGTTAATGCGGAGGTTAGGGACAGTCTCAGAGTAGATTGCGCTGGCACTGGCATATCCCCGGCGCTGCACAGCAGCAACATTCTGGAGGGCCGAAAGGGTGCCACGGCGGAAGGCCTGCATGGTGTTGGAAAAATAGAGAAAAATCGAAGAAAAAGAAGAAACGAAAGAGAGGAGAGGGTCAAGTTCTGACGGGAGTTTGCTTATAGCAAAAAGAGTGGGAAAGAGGGAAAGTAGATGTTTAATGACAGCAGAAGGAAACGCGGTTTGGGAGAATTCGGGACAAAGCTTTAAGCGGATCCGATTTGTTCTCGGTTGGCAGCCTCGGGGCTTTTCCTTTGAAATTTTCCCTCACTTGAGAGAGAGACGACTATCGCCAACGCAGGCTGATTTGTATTATCGGGACTTCATCTCTCAGTTTCGATTCATTGAACGTATCCAAATCATTTTTCTACGGTCGCATCGCAGTTGCGATCGCGACAATACAACGATGGCGACCATGACTATGACCGTGCCGCCCCCCTCCAACAAGCCCAAGAAGACTGCAAAGCTGCCCCCGGAGAACGAACGATATATGAGAGCGTGCTCTGATATCGCCAATGTACTTATCCAGGACTATGAGAGCCAGATCGACCCTACCAAGCCCAAGAAGGATATCAATTTAAACAAGCTGCGGGGTCAGATTTCGAGGAAGCACTGCTTGAGTAGTCAACCGCCACTGACGGCAATTATTGCTGCGGTGCCAGAGCACTACAAGAAATATATTCTTCCCAAGCTGATTGCGAAGCCGATTCGTATGTTCTTGCAGAGACTTTGAAGTGATATTGTATGCTGACCAGCACAGGGACGTCATCTGGTATCGCCGTTGTCGCCGTTATGTGCAAACCCCACCGTTGCCCTCATATTGCATATACGGGAAATATCTGTGTCTACTGCCCTGGTGGTCCTGATTCCGACTTTGAATATTCGACCCAGTCCTACACCGGATATGAGCCCACGTCGATGCGCGCCATTCGAGCACGCTACGATCCTTTCGAGCAGGCGAGAGGTCGGGTGGACCAGATTAAGTCCCTTGGTCACAGCGTCGACAAGGTTGAATATATCATCATGGGTGGAACATTCATGTCGCTGCCAGAGGATTATCGGGAGTCGTTCATTTCACAGCTTCACAATGCGCTGAGCGGATACCAGACCGATAATGTCGACGAGGCCGTGCAGGCGGCCGAAATGAGCAACGTGAAGTGTGTTGGAATTACAATCGAGACTCGACCCGACTACTGTCTGGACACACATTTGAGCAGCATGCTTCGCTATGGATGCACGCGATTGGAGGTCGGAGTTCAGAGTTTGTATGAGGACGTTGCGCGGGACACCAACCGAGGTCACACGGTTGCCGCTGTGGCCGAAACATTCAAACTCTCGAAGGATGCAGGATTCAAGGTGGTCAGCCACATGATGCCTGACCTCCCCAACGTTGGCATGGAGCGGGATTTGTACCAGTTCCACGAATACTTCGAGAACCCTGCTTTCCGTACGGACGGTCTGAAAATCTATCCCACCCTGGTCATCCGTGGTACAGGTCTATACGAGCTCTGGAGGACGGGTCGCTACAAGAACTACACCCCGAACGCACTAGTCGATCTAGTCGCCCGAATCCTCGCCCTGGTGCCGCCATGGACCCGTATCTACCGTGTGCAGCGCGATATCCCCATGCCCCTGGTCACCTCTGGCGTGGAGAACGGCAACCTGCGCGAACTCGCGCTTGCTCGCATGAAGGACTTCGGCACCTCCTGCCGCGACGTGCGCACCCGTGAGGTAGGCATCAACGAAGTCAAGAACAAGATTCGTCCGTCCCAGGTCGAGCTCGTCCGCCGCGACTACACTGCCAACGGCGGCTGGGAGACGTTTCTCGCCTACGAGGACCCCAAGCAGGATATTCTGATCGGTCTTCTTCGCCTGCGCAAATGCAGCGCCACGCATACCTTCCGCCCCGAGTTCACGGATCAGCAGACCAGTATTGTGCGAGAACTGCACGTTTACGGTACCGCTGTCCCCGTGCACGGTCGTGACTCGCGCAAGTTCCAGCACCGCGGATTCGGCACCCTGCTGATGGAGGAGGCGGAGCGCATCGCCCGCGAGGAACACGGGAGTCGCAAGATCAGTGTTATCTCCGGTGTTGGTGTGCGTAGCTATTATGGTCGTCTCGGATATACGCTTGATGGTCCTTACATGTCCAAGACGTTGAACCCCGTTGAGGACGAGGAGTGATCATCCTTTCCTTATGACTATGCTTCACGATAAAAGTTTCTTTCTTCGTTTCTCTTTGGCGTTGGCATAACCTTTTGCTTGGGAGGCATTTCTGCATCTGTGGCGTTCACAGCGTTGTCATGAACAGGTATATAACTTGCACGAGTTTGATGAAATGGTCTTGAAGATGAAACGTTAAATGATGGGTGATCTATGTATGTTCTTAATGGAAAAGCAGTGGTGACGCAGTAAAGCATATACAACATTGTATATGTACAGAAACGACAATGTCTTAGTCTAAAGCAAAGTAAGGGATACCGGAAGAAAACAACATTAGAAAAAACACCATGTAGCAAGATAAACCACAAGAAATCCAGCCTTTCTTTATTACCACGCACCGTATCTCAGCGGTTGAAAGTTGTCTTGTATATAAGGTTAGGCTGGCGATTTCCGCAACCAGCGAGATCGAGTGCGTTGTCCTAGCCGAGATTCCCAGGCATAGTAATAGAACCAGACAAATCAAACAAAAGAAAAGAAACAAAGGCTTCATAAAAAAGGTATTGTAAAATCAGAATCAATCGGCAAGCTTCTAACTCAGCGATATGGCACCACCCCTGCTAGCTCGGATATGGAGGTAGGCCTGGAAAGCACAGAAGACGAAGAATGCCTATTCCAAAAAAGACAATTAGTTAGCAAATATATCCATATTCAAGTATATTCGACACCGGGTAGACGTACGGCGTATACAATCACGGCGGTAAAAATCGAGGCAGCAACGGCAGGGCCATTCTCCGGGTCGCCTTCAGAGCCGGTGTAACCGGGGTGATCGTGCTGAACAGAGAGAATATCCATTAGTTTCTATAGACGCAAGATGGCAGGATCGCATATCGTAGCCAGAAGGAAGGGTGAATAGACAAAGGACGCCGGACGAACCTGGTATAACGTTCCGAGGACAGAGAGGATGATGACGGCAAAGAACGAGATGACAACGCTGTACCACGAGAAAACCAAGTCAGCAACTATAAACATAAAGACCTTGCACAAAGTAATATATCGTACCATGACCATGCGTTTAGAGCAGACACGATGGGCTTCATCTTGAGGTTTGGCAAACGTTCGATGCGATAAGACAACGGAGTTCAGGAACCAATCGGATTCGAGGCGTTGACGCGGATGGGGTTGAATCAGTTTTCGCGAGACCTGGACGATGTTTGTCGCTTCCTTGATCCCAGTATAGCAGGGAAAGTGCACAGGGTTGACGGTTTGGAGGTGCGATCGATGTTCTTGGGAGGTGAGTTTCGGAATGTTCGATGGCGGCGAAGCGCCTAACCGTTCTGGGCGGTGACAGAGGTATTGATATCATGCACGACGAATGCAACTTCCCACGTAGCAAACATGACTATGTCGCTTATTTTCTTAGTGTTCTCCATTAAATTCTATTAATTTTCTCCTATACCTTTGGACTCTAATGTGATTACCTCATATCAGACATCCGTATATACATACGTCCTCAGTGCGCCCTGTTCCATCCTATACACTCATCAAAGGTAACACCAGATCCTCCAAAAATATCTAACGCACTACCAATGGTTAGATCGACTTTTCCTTGGCTGCAGACATGGACTTTCTCAAGGTCCTGGAGATGCCGCGCACCTCCCGCGTACGTAACAGGAATTGTACACCATTGAGCCAAATTGGCGACCAGATCTTCGTCAACACCCTGCTGCAAGCCTTCCACGTCTGCCGCGTGGATGAGAAACTCAGAGCAGTACGGCTCCAGGAATGAGATAGATTCTTCTCCGACCTTAGCGTACCATACCATTGGACGTAAGGTATTCAACGAATCAGAGTAGACATACCTTGGTTAATCTCCATCTCTGTGATTGTCTGCCAGCGATCCATAGCCACGAACCAAGAATCGTCCTTTCTGCGGCAGCTCAGATCCAAGACCAGCTTTGACCTGTCGCCTCCAAGAGCAGCGAGAACGCGCTCTAGCCGCTCTTGGGAGAACTTGCCCTTTGGGAATAGAAACGATGTGATAATGACCTGTATGGCACACTTAGCATGCGATCTCGAGCCAAACGATTTCGAATTTATCCACCTTCTCAGCACCCTGGTCAATCCAGTACTGCGCATTCTCATCCGTGATACCCCCAGCAACCTGCAACCCCCTCGGCCATGTACTCAATGCTTCCTTAGCTGCATCGTCATTCCCAGGGCCAAGTTTCACAACGTGCCCTCCACGTAGATCATGCTCCTGGTACAAGCCTGCATAATGGCCGGCGGGGAGCTTGGATACATAATTGGTTTTGAGGTCTGAGGAAACATCACTCAGCGTTCCTCCCACAATCTGCTTGACCTGACCAGAGTGAAGATCAATGCAAGGCCTGAATTTAGTCATCTTTTCTCTCTTACTGTTCGTCAATGGATGTATTTTGCGCTTGTGCAAATCGAGGGGTCGGACCCAGAGGATTTATCTTATCGCACGTGACTGAGCGGTGTCCGATGAAAAAACCTCCGTCGGCTTTGATGATTTTCGCGATCAATAAAGAACCAAACGCCCACAATTGAAAATGATTGGAAAAAGGAAAAGAGACACGTCCGTCGTGTCGCGATTTACGAAGACAGAAGAGCAGGAGCAGGATACGTCAGTTCCTACGACACCTACCGAGGTCTCCCATGACTTGTTTCGCAAATTCTTCGAATCCCAGTTCGAGCCGTTAGATATCGGCCCCAGAGTGTCGCGAAAAGAAGAAACAGAGGAAGAGGAGGAGGATGACGATGAGCGGGAATCAAAAGCCGGATCTGACTGGGATAATCTTTCAGGAGACGATAATGGTGACAAGGTGGAGGTGATCGAACACCAAGATTCGTCCGTCAAGACGAGCGGTCTGCTGGACAAGAAAGCCCGCAAAGCTTTTATGGTATGCGTTTTATACTATCTATACGGAGGAACTCGTTGCTAAAAAGTGTACAGAACGCGAAGCCACCATCATTCGACGTCGACACAACCAAATCGGAAACCAAACCTACCAAGGACTCTGGCGAAGACGAAGAGGAAGCTACAGACGCAACGAACCTGAAGAATGACCTTGCCTTGCAGCGACTGCTTAAGGAATCCCACCTGCTAGACTCCGCGTCCGACCTGGCGCCCACCGGCAAGAACCGACATAAGGCTCTTGATATGAGAATGCAATCGCTTGGAGCCAAAGCGTCACTCTACGACCAGAAGATGCCATCGGCACATCGAAGGGGAATCAAGTCTAAGGCTGCGACAAAGGAGGACAAACGGCGACGAGAAGCGAAGGAGAACGGAATCATTCTCGAGAAGCCTGCTCCTAAGAAACAAACCAGCAATAAGCGGAGGGAGCGTGGTGTTGGAGGACCATCTGTTGGGAAATTTACCGGGGGAACCCTGAACTTGAGCCAACGAGACATCAATTCCATTACACGACGGTCCAAGGGATCCAAGGGCCGCCGATGAGACGGACATTAGAAGACATGATACCCATTGAATAACCCTTTTAGCTCAGCCCCAGTCAGCCGGTACCAGCGGAATCCAGCAACCAGCACAGCGGCTTCGGTGGTGATAAGGCCCAATTTGTCGGATAATACTTTGTATAATTATCATCATACTGCCATCGCATGGAAGGTCTGCACCTTCACCAGAGACACAGGTTCACCACGGACCATGACGACGAAACGAACAAGAATGTAAACAACACTACCAACATCAGAACAAAAATACCGATGTAATTCTACAAATAGGGGGCAAGTACTTTGGTCATTCCTCTCACCACCCCGATAGCGGCACCAGAAGTTGATCCGTGCTATTCCAAATTCAACAGAATATCCCTCATTCCGAGACTTTAGAACAACTCCTGATCGTTCAGACTTGCGTTCAGGTAAAGTTAATTAATTCCCCAGTTTCAAATACTCTCCGGGCTCTGGGGGATTCCGAGTGCATTTTTAATTGTTCTCTCGAAGCTCGGGCCTATATGCACGAGAGGGTTTGAACGGATTGCGCTGTTCCATATAGGGCAAAATCCCCGACTGACTTTGGCAACTTTTTGTCCTGTGACAACATTTTCGGTTCTTTCCTATTGAATAAAAGTTTGACCGCCTGCATTTACTGAACTGCCTGTTTGTTTATGTGCATTATTATTCAAACACAGAAAGTAGTATGTGAAAACTACTCTGTTTGTTTACTCTAACAGACAACTTCTTAAACTTGACATGTCAACTGTCACCGGATTCCGCACTGAAGCCGAGTCAAAACCATTGCTCGCAGACCAGTATGAGGCAGTAGTGTACCATTGACTCGTCTGTCATCGTAAGAATTCTCAATATTAGTCCCGGGCCAACTTCGGGCTCAAACATGGCATGCCTCGAACTCGCCTCAACCGATGTTGAATAACAAAATGTTAGCTCTTACGTCTAATAAACCACTTCTGGATTAGTGGATACCATTGAGAGCCTCCGATTGCACATCCAGTTCTTCAGCTTCAGCCTCTTTTGGTATTATTAGCAGTGGACATGCACCATATTCCTGCACCATGACGTGCATAATATTCCGGAGTTTTCAATAATGGTATTACTACATAGTCTACCGGTATTATTAGAAGACACTATGTTTCAGATCTCTTAAGGCCATATCGAAATGACCAGGTCTTAGCTTTTGAATCCGAAACGGCTCCATAGCACAGAACAGAGAACCCTCCATATCCACACGCATGCCCATGACTACACCATGACCATGACCAAGTATCAATGCATGCGTCCGTCCGTCCGCTCCTCTGCCTTCCGCAGTCCGCCCGTCTCACCGATCAATTCGAGATCCGCCATGGCCAAAATGAGTCAAGCAGCGGGACCATAGCCCAGGCTGGATCTAACCAGACTGCTCTGCACAGACAAGCACAGACAGTCAACTTATTCAAATACAGCGGGAAGAGTGGTGAAATGTGTATCAATATTACGCACGTACTAATTATGTACTTTACCCAGCTGAGCTTTGTTCAGGTCAGCCGGTTCTGTCCGGCCCGGTGTATGTTCTGGGGATTGGTGGACAATGCGCATGTATGGAGATGAATATGAGTATGTCAGTATGCCAGGCGTGCATATGCATGCTGTATATCAGAGTACGGGCATGACTCGTTATGAGATGAGAAACGGATTTACGGGCTTGGCTTTTCTGTCTACAATGAGTGTAGTGCATTTTGCCTGTGTATAAAGCAGTATATTTCATGATTAAACAAGCTAATGAGTTCTCAAGGTTGACCGAATCCCAATTTCGAGATTCAGTTGTTCAGGATTTGATTGATTGTACTCTAGATAGGAGAATTCCCATCGAACCCTATAAGTAGATAGAAAGTAACCTGCCATGAAACTCCAAAGTTCTCGGCATTCCCGGAACTTCCATACTAGTGCATGGTGCTCCATTTCCTACCACTCCAAATGAGAGTAAAATCCCCGCACGTTCTGGTCAAAATCTAACCCGACGAGAATTGTAGAGCACAGGTTACTATACAGCTATGAATAGATAGGTAGAGAATGTGGACATGTAGATCCGTTTCAGGATAAAAGAGTAGACTGCTGTCGCACCATCCAGCACGCTGAAGTCCTTCACAGGGCACGCTACTGCACTCCTCTTTATCGAGAGCAGCACTGTCTGCTGATCTGGAACTATGGACTTTTCTAGAGTGTTTCAGGATGGGATGATCAAACAACGCGCCTGCGCGTTTTGAGTTAGACTGCTCGAGACAGTCGATTGATACCATAGAGAGATCCGTAAATTACCATCTGGTGAGGGTTAATATCTGGTTCGTATAATATCGGGTATAGTTCCATAAGACGCGCTAACCAGATTGAGAATTTACTACGACCAGAACAGTGTAGGGCAAAGTTTATTCAAAATTCCGAATGCTGGAAGAATAAGAATAGAGTTTTCATGATTCAGTGTCGAGTTGATTTGTTTCTGGTCCCCTTTTCGTTTTATGGTACTCTACAGAGTGCTAAGTGGCGAGTTGGTGAGGTGGTGAGGCTGTTTGTGTGTTGACGATGTATGCTGTAGCATCTTGCAAAAACCAGTATGCAGCCAGATTTTCTGCAAGCATGACATTGATATTAGCATCCGTACCAAGACCAGCAGTTCCTAACACGCTTGACTAATACCCCTGGTGCCCCGTACTAGTATGGCCTCCTGCAGAACGACCAAGTCGGACAAGAAACCAGATTAGTGCTCAACCAGCAGGGCTCATATTCCAGAAGTTCTAGCTCTTAGACTAAAAGCCCATAGAGCCCGGAAGTTGCAATCGCCATCGCTATGATTACCACCCAGGGGTGAGTACGGAGCAAAGGTCTTGAAAACCGATTGTTAGTCTCGAGTTGCTAATTCTCCGCGTAGATCGTAACCTCGATGATCTTCAAATCTGTCCGCGTGATCACGGGGGATGTGAGGATTGGCCTGGCTCTTGAGATTAGCAGATACGAATCTCAGATCGACATCAGGAAAGGGAAAAGGATGATGCTATACTGGTCAGCTATGCTGCATGCGAAGTTATCATTGCAAAAAGCACAATGATGGCCGGGGTGCTGGGCGGTCGCTGATCATGAAATCCTTTGCAGTCGGGTGTTGAAAGGAGGATATTGAGATGGACAATGGAAACTTCGACGACTTGATGAGTCGATTTGGATGTGCAGGGTTTGCAAGTGAGTTTTGTACTCTGTTTTCTGTACAATACAGCAGATATCTATAGATAATCGCCACTGGTCACTCTTCGGCCGAATAGGTGGACCCATTAATATCGAGCAATCTGTGCTACCTATTCTGTAAATGCACAGAAAGCCCTGAAGGATTGTTATCCCATCAAGGTCTAAGTCAATTGTCTTTATATGCAAAGTCTACTACATACCTGGAGTAGAACATACTTTCGGAGAGGAGTCGCATCCAAGGTTGGTTGAGCCACATAAGCTAAGCTTTTTACCCTTTTCTTTTTTTTTCCATCAACGGCTCTGCAGATCAGACACATACGGAATGTACAAGACGTTGGTATAACAGTTACTGACACTTGATCAATCACTTGCATGAAATGATTGATATATTCCATCATCCGGTTTATCTTAATGGCACGAGGACGTACAAGACGGGCAGGAGTACTCAATACGAAATACGAGATTGACCGGAATGCGGCGCAATGCTGATCGTCATATCACAGTCATGCCAGAAGCAAACGGCTGATGTTTGTTGACCAATGATTGGAGTTCAGATTCTCAAAATTGAGCTGACCTACTCATTTGTAGTCACTCCAACGAATATTCTGCCTGTATGGATGCCAAGACCTGTACCTGACAGATCAGATGCAATGCATAATTTATGTGTATATTGGCTGGTGCGCTTCGTAAGGAGGTTGAATACAGTATGTACGGGGGTTATTCAATGGTGAACGGTCAACGGTCAACGGTCAACGGTCAACCATCAGCCACCTGTACAGGTTGTGATTAATTATCCCACGTAGTGACTTGCCCGTTGTGGTTAAATCCATACAGCATAAACAGAACATCCCATTGGTCGATGTAAACGCCCTCCACTCACCCTGGAATCTGAAACACGGGGCGGATGCTTCACAATGGTCTTGGCATGGGTAGCAGATTTGTCCTTCCGGCTCCGACGTCCTACTCAGCATGCTGCTAATACTCCGTCTCCGTACTCTGTACGTACTTTACTCGTAGTATCCGGATGAGGAGAAGATGAAGCGCTAAAGTCAATCTGCAGATTTGATTACTGTGACCCCTACTCCAGTAAGGATACCGATTATTGCGAGATGCATACTCCGTAGCTTCCATCTCCTTTATGCACGTCCCGAAAGCAAGTGCACTCCGGATACTCTCATATTGACTCGATAACCGGATATGGCGGTATATCCGAAGGCCGGAAGAAACCAGGGAGGCTAGCCCAGTGAACGGTCCAGGTGATGTCGATCCACAGTGTACCTACAAGTGACCGTATTCCGTTGTGTTCTAAGGTGCTTGTACATAAGAGATGGGACCCGTGTGGCAATTGCAAGTATGGATACAATATGATGTATGATTCTTCCAGCAGAAATGGATGATAAACTCCAAATTAAGGTACCAACGGCTATCCAAAGGGTTGTATGAGCGATTCCCATGGATGAAGTGTTTCTATGTTGGGTTCTGGATTTCTACCGGTGGAGATACACCATTCCCTTTTGGGTTGCGTGGGACTGACTCCCGATGGGGCAATCGTTTTTTTTGATCCGGACCCACCTATTACAGTCCTGTACTGTATCAGACACCAAATTCTCATAGTGGTTCGCGAAGTGTGCCTGTATCGGTAATACCATGGGTCCCTGGCGCCTTCAGCCAACCAGTTATTGTGGTGATTATAGCTCCATAATAAACGGTAATATTATTGTACTTGTATTTTCTCTCTCCCCCTCGATTAACCTCAATTTCGCTAACAGCCCGATTGACGTCGTCCAGTGGTATCCTAGAGTGTTCTCTATTCTTCACCTCGACTGTCAAGGAAAATCGCATTTTTTATTCTATTTTATTTTTCCCTCCCTTTTTTCCCTTTTTTTTCTCCCCCTTCTTATCCACCCTCTTCTCCCACCTCCCTCTATTCTTTTTCCTCTCCCTCACTCTCACTCTATCCACCACCACCCACTTACAGGTGCTCCTCCCTTTCTTTCGTTTCATTTTCGCCGTGCGAGAATCACCTCCCCCTACTATCACTTTATTGTTCTATATTATTTATCTATTATTATTGCCATCTTCTTTTTTACATTAAAAAATATTAAAAAACCACATCCAAAAATAGAGACTTGCATACAGGCAGGGCCCTTTTCAATTCTCTCTTTTACGCGCTCGTTGTTCTCCATCGTTGGGACGAGCCACTCTATTCTTCGGTCAGCTCAGCTCAGCAGCTCAGAGCACCTCTAAAAAATATTCCTTGAAAGAGGCTGGTTCCTCTGGTCACCTCAACATCATCCTTCATCTTTACTACTGTCGTCAAGTGCTTCGATAGCATCTGCGCGCTTTCATCGCATTGCTCGCTTGCCGCTTGTTTGAGCGCTGTCTATATATCGGTGGTTGCTTTCTTTCACTTCTGTCGCGCGCGCTCTTCTAGTCAAGACGCTAGCGATCAATTCTTCTTTTCACGCCTGTGGCTGAGTCGGTTTCTTTGACTGTATGTCCTTCTCTTTCATTCTCTCCCTTCTGTGTCAGAATAGATGAAACAGCACAGCGCTGTGCTTATACCCCGACACAAACAGCTTTGCATCAGGCAAACTAACAAAGTCACTTCACAGTGTGCTACATTCCATATCACCATGTATCCCCATCATGGTCCCCCGATGCCTCCTCCGCAGAAGCCGGAGACTTTCATGCTGTCCAGCGAGGCGCAGCAGAGTCTGCCTCACGATGCGCAAGTCGCACTGCAACAAGTCGACAACCGTACGAGCTCGTTGAGGAATCCCGCTTATCTGGACAGCCAGCTTACTATTCAACAGTGAAATACTTCCTTCTGTCGGCTCCTGTGGACTGGCAACCCGATCAATTCGTTCGACGCTTCCTGCTGCCCACGGGCGAACACATTTCCTGCGTGCTTTGGTTAGTGCTGAACGAGATGATACTGCGAACAGTTACAAGAATGGTGGTACTGGAGGAAACCGGCGCTAACATATGACAGGAGCAATCTCTTCCACATCTCAGGAACTGATATCGTCAGATGCCTGGCGTTCCGTTTCACAGCATTTGGCCGCCCTGTCAAAAACTCAAAAAAGTTCGAAGAAGGCATCTTCTCCGACTTGCGAAACCTCAAGGCCGGTACCGATGCTACGCTCGAAGAGCCCAAGAGCCCCTTCCTCGACTTCCTTTACAAGAACAACTGTATTCGGACACAGAAGAAGCAGAAGGTCTTCTACTGGTATAGCGTCCCGCACGATCGTCTCTTCCTCGATGCCCTTGAACGGGACTTGAAGAGGGAGAAGATGGGACAAGAGGCCACCACCGTTGCCGTCAGCGAGCCCGCCTTGTCTTTCGAATTCGATTCGTCCCAGTCGCTCTATGAGCAGCTCACCAAGGCTCAGCAAGCAAATACTTCTTCGTTTGCTGCACACGCAAGTACGACATTTGGCCAGCCCACCTCCCCAATCGTGCGGTCCGTTGACGCTATGCCTCCTCCTCAGATGGCTCCCCAGATGGCTCCCCCGGCGCTGCCTTTCCTACCGGACGATTCGGCCAACACGGCGATCTACAATGCGATCCCCTTGCCCCCTACGCTAGCCCAGAATTTCATTAAGCGTGAGCAGGATTTCGCTCCCATCCAGTATGACCGCAACGGGGTGCCCATCGCCCGCATGCACCAGCGTCACGCCTCGATGCCGACCTTCGTCGAGTACTCCCCGGCCCCCTCCTTCGTTTCCTCCCATTTCGAAGACTATAGCAACCGCGGCCTGTCCTTTGAGCCCGTGACTCCGCCGCAGCATCATGCGCCCCTGGGTCCCGAGCCAGCGTACATCGCGAATGAAGACACGGGTCTCTACACGGCCATTCCGGACATCTCGTCCGCCCCGTCTTTCAACCCCCTGATGCAGCTGCCCCCTTCCAATCTGGCCAGTGCCCATTTCCCGGCCCCACCACGGACGTTCCCCTACTCGGTTATTGAAGGCTCCCCCACCTACAAGCAGCGGAGACGCCGCTCTTCAGTCACCCCGGGAGCCGCCAACGCTGCCATGGCCACACCCCAAACCACAGCCGCTCCTGCCCAGACAATGGCGTACGCAGCACACAAACCCAGTGACCTACGGCGATCCATGTCGAGCTCAGTGGCTCCTGCTGTGACCGAGGGCGGAAATGAATCGCAATCTCAGCGCACCGCGGCGAGCTACCCAGCGATTCTTCCGCAAAAGGACTTGTTGCAGGAAATTTCCCGCCATGGTACCCCGCTTTCCAGTCTTGAGGAAACCACCAGCCAGAATGCTCTGTCCCTGAACAACGTGCAGGATGACCTGGCGGCTTTCCCGACAGATGAGACGGTTGACGCGGCTGTGCAGAACAACGCAACCAATAAGGCTGAGCGATATGTTCCGGGCCCGGTCCGCCGTGCCCGAAGCGCTACCATGATGGAGCTGGGACCCTATCCGCAAAAGTCCCACTCGTGTCCAATCCCATCGTGTGGACGACTTTTCAAGAGATTAGAGCACTTGAAGCGGTAAGTTTTATTGCATCATTCTTCAGGCGCTTGCTTTTCGTGATTTGGTTGGTCCAGTTTGCGATGATCGGCGTGCTGTTAAATTTAATTTTAGCCGCCCAGCTGACACTTTTGGCGCCCAGACATGTTCGAACCCACACCCAAGAGCGACCGTACCCTTGCCCTTACTGCAACAAGGCGTTCTCGCGATCCGACAACCTTGCACAGTGAGTATCCCTAAGCCTGTAATTCTTCGAGTTCAACTGCTTACCAGACCATCAAGACACCGTCGGATCCATGAGGCTCAGCAAGATGGTCAGCCACCGCTGTCAACCCATGAGGAAGAATTGGAGAATGAGGAAAATGAATTCGGCTCGCCAGACGAGGACTTGCCACCGCAAGACACTTCAATTCCGACCTCCATGATGAACATGACCACTATGACTTCCATGCCG
The DNA here is from genome assembly GCA_023627475.1 of Aspergillus sp. S3505. Classification (NCBI taxonomy): domain Eukaryota; kingdom Fungi; phylum Ascomycota; class Eurotiomycetes; order Eurotiales; family Aspergillaceae; genus Aspergillus; species Aspergillus sp. S3505. The sequence goes on along the minus strand of JAMAHJ010000026.1, from coordinate 135,935 downwards.
ACTACCATTGCCACCACCATGAGCATGCCTCCTATGCATACCATGGTTGCTCCGAATATGATTGCGCCCCAGCTCCTGCAGCAGCAGATATGAGCGCCGATATATTAGCAGGATATCACGTTCACAATCAATCGATTATAATACGGCATTACAACGTCTCGTCTTCATCTGCATTGCTCTCCATTTCATCTCTTGACTTATCTAGTCCCATTTCTTGGGCTGATCGTTTTAACTCTTTAACCTGAGGAGTCCTTCGCGGGTTGATGGCCGCATGGGACTCTTCTACATCCTTTCCTATTCCTGTTTCCGTGCGATTGCGGTTATGGATAGCGATTATTCGCTGCATTGACCTTCGCTGCTTTGGGCTTGATGTTCAAAAGCGTCTGTGATAGAAGGGGCCTACACTCCACCGGTGGATGTACATCCTATGTCTTTTATCATCGTGCATTGCCGCTGGCGTTGGACTGTCGCGCCTATGTCTCCTTTTCGTTGTGACTTTTAGTTGATCTGGTTTATATTCTCGATGATTTTCTCACTTCGTGCCAATTATATCTCTGTTCATGTGTTATGCTTACGGAATCTGTGTATTATCGTCTGTGTGTTTATTCGTTTATGGGTCTGGAAAGACAGGGAAGGTGCGCAGTGTGGACTGGGTAAACACGGCGTACGCAGGGAAATACCTTTTGTGTTTGAGGTGCTGGCGTGCTTATTTTTATAGATATGATTTTGGGAAGAGTGTTTCGCCGTACAACAGTGTTGTAGGGACACAAGCATATAGATCAATGATAACAACCTAAACGGACAAACTTTTGATCATCATTGTAAGACATTGTAGAATCTCTCGACATGCTTTGACTACCTGTTTTCAAAGTATCTGAGCTGAGTTAACCAGATAGATCCAAGATATTCGCAACGAGGCATTAAGGCATAAGTCAGAGATCCACATCGGTCACGTGTGGTCGATCCGCTGTCCGCTGACGTCGCTCTCCAATCCCCAGAAAGTAAGATCGGGCACGCAGTCTTCTTCTCATTTCTCTCCCAGTTTCTTATTTTAATACGTTGGTGCCACCCTGATTTCAACGTGTCTCGTTTGGTCTGGATGGAACATGCAGAGTGCTTAGAATCCAGCTGCAGGTTGGATTCGATTCCACCTTGACTGTATTGAGCAGACACCGACTTTTCCTTTCCATATCAACTCAGCATCATTTCACCAGCCTCTTGACATTTCTCCTTCAGCTTCTAGCTTCACATAGTGCGGTGATCGACTTTAGGATATCTATATACCTCAGTGCCTGGCCTATTCTAAAACTGGACCGCACGACATGACCGAGGCAACCAACGAGTCATCCCCTCTTGTGGGACCGGATCGTGATGATGATGATGATGCAGATATTCAATATGGACCAGACGATAACCTTGCCCTACATGGAGAGGATGTGCCGGAAACAAAGAGCAGTTTGTATCTGTTCTTGTTGACGCTGAGTATCGGGGGGTGAGTTGAATTGAAATGCTGCGCGATTATGGACACTTGATTAACCGGTGATAAGGCTACAAGTTGTATGGTCTGTGGAGTTGTCAAGTGGGACGGTAAGCTGGCCTATGTTCTCTTCCAGAGAACGAAAGCTAATGTCGACATTATATAGCCTTATCTCCAGTCTCTCGGGATGAGCAAGGCTTTGCTTGCATTCGTTTGGATTGCAAGCCCACTGGCTGGGACCCTCGTACAGCCTTACATCGGCATTCGGAGCGATAGCTGTCGCATCTCGTGGGGCAAAAGAAAGCCATTTATGTTTGCTGGGGCCGCGGGAACTGTCGTCGCCTTGCTGGCACTCGCATGGGTGCAGGAGATTGTGGGCGGACTCCTTGGGCTTTTCGGCGCGGACCCTAATTCTGGGGGAGTTCGCACAACCATTATTATTACCGCAACTGCTTTGATGTGTTGCTTGGATTTTGCCGTTAATACAGGTATGCGCTGCTTATCGTTAAGAGAAAAAGGTGTTGACCATGCTAATGTGCGTATAGTACAAGCCGGTATCCGTTGCTTTATCGTTGATAATGCACCAACTCATCAGCAAGAATCCGCAAATGCATGGGCCAGTCGAATGACGGGCATGGGAAATATCTGCGGGTTCATATTCGGCTACATAGATTTGCCCAATATCTTACCTTTTCTGGGGAAGACGCGGTTCCAAATTCTCTGCGCAATAGCATCACTATTACTTGGGATTACGCTTTTGATCAGCTGTTTTTATATCAAAGAACGAGATCCCCGGCTGGATAGTCCGCCTGCTTCGAGCAGACTTGGTCTCGTCTCTTTCTTCGAGCAAGTCTTCAAAGCTATCCGTCATCTACCGCCGCAAATTGCCAAGGTATGCGAAGTTCAACTCGCAGCTTGGGTTGGATGGTTTCCTTTCTTATATTACGCCACTACGTATATAGGACAGCTTTATGTGAACCCCATCTTCGAGGACCACCCAAATTTTTCTGACAAGGACATCGACCGGGCTTGGGAGGATGCCACTCGAATCGGATCTTTTGCGCTTCTCGTCTACGCAATTATCTCGTTTGTGGCCAATATCACATTGCCTGTTTTGGTGGTTCCCTCATACAAACCGATTGTCGCCTCCGATAGACAGCATGGAGAGGGACTTCTTGAAGGGGAAGAAGAGTCCGATATAGGGGCTCGACGGATGTCAGCATCTAGCATCCCCTATGGAGCGCCACTTGAGCAGCAGCCTCAAAGCTCCAAGGCCAACAAGGACGGACCAGCATGGCTTGCTTATTTGCAAATCCCAGGCTTCACACTTCGACGAGCGTGGCTTCTTTCGCACATCCTCTTCGCCGCTTGCATGTTTAGTACTTTCTTTGTCTACACCCATCAAGCCGGATCAGCTGTTGTCGGGCTTCTTGGGATCAGTTGGGCCATGACGCTTTGGGCACCATTTGCATTGATCTCTGCGGAGGTCTCACGAATCGATACGGAATATCGCATCCGTCGAGTTCGTGCTGCAAGGACAGTCGCGGAGGGATCTCGCAACGCAGCCACTGCGACCGCTGATAGACATCGCTACTCTCCTCATGAGGACCTGGAGAACGGGCGTGAAGTTCCCCATGTGAAAGCTCCTGGAGAGGAGGATGAGAACCCAGCCCAGGCAGGCATCGTCCTCGGGCTTCATAACGTGGCCGTCTCTGCGCCACAAATCCTTTCCAGCTTGGTATGCAGTGCGATTTTCAAGACGTTCCAGAAACCGCGGGGAGAACCCTGGGATGACAGTGTTGGATGGGTGTTACGGTTTGGAGGAGTTGCTGCATTGGGAGCTGCGTATCTGACTAGCCGGTTGACTGAGGGAGGGAGATGAGTATATAAATAACAGAGATTTAAATAGGATTATACAGTGAATTATTCATTCAATATCGATAGCACACATTTGATACAATGGATATGTTACCGTTGTAGCAGCAGTGGTCTTGGCACCGTTGACGACCACTTGTCCGCATCTTATTCATCTTATCCCCAATCAGATCTCGTCTTTCTTTCTTCAACCCAACTTAACTCCCTCTTCTTTTGTTTGCTGATCGTTAACTATCGGTGTTCTCGAATCATTCCCTTTCCAAGTTCTGGCGCCTCTCTCTACCCCGCGAACCTTGTGTTCCTGGATTATGTTCTGGCGTCAGTCACCTGCCGCTAAGGTTAACCGTCCGATGTTGCTTGGGGTATCTCCTTCCTAACAACGGAAAACTATGGCCGGCCAAATCGTGGGCGATGCCTTTCACCAAGTGCTCAGTATGTTTTATCTCAGGTCATTTTTCCTTTCTCCGCTAGTAGTATATCTGGGGTTGCCAAGATCTTTTACGTTATGCGAAAATAGACTGACTCTTGTTTGCGTTGTGCAGGGAGGGCTGCGGACTCCGATACGGATCCTGATGGTACGCGCATTGACCTTCCTATCTGATTAGCTCCCTACATACCGTATATACCTTTGGGACAGCGTCGCTGGATTTCTAGGACAGTGTCACTGATAACGAATGCGTGGTTGCAGATGTCCCCGAAGCGGGCACCAAGGAGTTCTTCAGCTCCTGGGCACTCTTCATTATGATCATGCTTTTGATGTGTGCGCTTTTTACAAGTTATATTCTACAGCAGAAGAAGATTCAAGCTGTACATGAGACGGTGTTGTCCATTTTTGGAGGTAGGCCCAAGTCCAGGTCCCTCCGCGACGGGTAGGATATGCGGTACTGATGCATATGCGTAGGCATGTTCGTCGGATTGATTATACGACTAAGTCCAGAGTCGCCTATCCAGGACAGTGTGACCTTCGATTACCAATTTTTCTTTAACCTCCTCCTTCCTCCGATTATCTTGGCCTCCGGTTACGAGTTACACCAGGCGAACTTCTTCCGCAATATCGGGACGATTCTGACGTTTGCGTTCGCGGGTACATTCATCTCGGCTATTGTGCTGGGACTCGTATTATACGCTTGGACTCGGATCCCGCTGGATGGGCTGAATATCTCTTTCGTCGAGGCGATCTCAGTGGGTGCGACCCTTTCGGCGACAGACCCGGTTACGATTTTGGCGATCTTTAATCTATATAAGGTCGAGCCGAAACTGTATACTGTTATATTTGGCGAGTCGATCCTGAACGACGCGATTGCCATCGTCTTGTTCGAAACTGCGCAGAAGTATGCAGAGAGTGAGGCTGGATCATTGACCTTCCTCAACTTGTTTGAGGCCATTGGTCTCTTCTTGTTGGTTTTCTTTGGTAGTATGATTGTTGGTATTATTGTGGGGATTATAACTGCACTGGGTCTCAAGTACACCCATGTTCGTCGTATGCCCAAGATTGAGAGCTGCTTGATTGTTCTCATTGCGTACGCCAGCTACTTTTTCTCCAATGGCGTGTATCTATCAGGTAAGTACCTGATGGCTCTAACATAAGATAGTTGACTAACGTAGGAAGGCATCGTGTCTCTTCTATTCTGTGGCATTACGATGAAGCACTACGCTTATTACAACATGTCGCGTCGAACTCAGTTGACTACCAAATATCTTTTCCAGGTGATGGCGCAGTTGTCGGAGAACTTCATCTTCATTTATCTTGGACTCGATCTTTTTGTTGAGAGCAACCTGCAATTTAAGCCGCTATTCATTCTGGTAGCGGTATTGGGAATCTGTCTTGCGCGGTACCTCGCCGTATTCCCATTGTCTAAAGCTATTAACTGGTTCATCCGGTATCGCGCCCGTCGCCGTGGCGTCGAAGCTGCGGATGAGCTGCCGTTCGCTTATCAAGCCATGCTCTTCTGGGCTGGACTGCGTGGAGCAGTCGGTGTTGCTTTGGCAGCGGGTCTAAAGGGTGTCAATGCTCCGGCTTTGCGTGCTACCGTCCTGGTTGTGGTCGTGTTGACTGTTATCATCTTTGGTGGAACTACGGCTAGAATGCTCGAAATCCTGGGGATCAGGACCGGTGTGGTCGAGGAGCTCGACTCAGACGATGAGTTTGACATCGAAGTCACTCATGGAGGCACTTACTATAAACGGGATACGGCTCTGGGATACACCCCGCGTCGGATGGACTCGACCATTCCACTGGACGGAATGCAGCGTGAAGGGCTTGAGAGGACACACAGCTATTCCACTGGCAACAGCCGCCGTCCCAGCCCGCCTCCCAATCGGTCGTCAAGCCGAGGTCACGCCCGCATGTATTCGAATGCCTACGGGCCCAAAGACACCCAGACGCGTCGCGATCGATCATCGACAGCCACTCTCCTTAACAGCGGGACTGGGGGTCCTAGCGATGACAGCGCGGGAAGCGAGGATGAGTTTGGTCTCAAGACGACCAAGAGCACCGGCAAGTCACGAGTCACAGCCGAGCCAGACCCAGATGAGTTCGAGATCGACGTCGAAGAGTCGGAGGATGACCATGGTCTTCCCCCATCTGCGACACCTGCATCACGATTGCGGCGATCGCACTCCCAGCCACAGCAAGAATCTACATCCTCTAGAGTGTCACCGTCGCCGTCGCGACATGAGACAATCAGCGCTCGCGAGGCTCTTCGGGATCTATTCTCGGGCGGACCAACTGGGGATCATGCAGCATGGTTCCGGCAGCTGGATGAAGGGTATATCAAGCCACGATTGCTTCTGGATCAGTCGAATCATAAAGGACCCGGGGCTGTTTGATTGTGTACAGAAACGGAATTCACTGAGTATATTTGTATACTGATACCAGGTGGTGTTAATTAGATTTCTTTCTCTCCTTCTCGTCCATTTGCTCATAGGGAATACTATTAGTCAAAACTAGCTGGGCTTGTTTGATAGGAATGCAAGATATTTCCTTGTTTGTCTTGGTTATCCTATTCTTTCCGGAATGATGTGAGCCGTAATATAGTTACGGTAATAAAACGGATCCCCTGCAGATCGGGTCAGGATGACCGTACTCCCAATACGCATCAGATCTAGATGTACACAGCAGGGTACATACAAAGTAGAAGTAAAGAAGTAGTGTAATGATATATTGACGAGATATAGACTATATTCAGTATAGAGTCGAATGCAATTAGAATCCAGAGTACAGGGCTGGTCATCATAGCTGTGTAAGCGTCTCCTCTCATGCCAACCGAATCCTCAACTCTCGTCCAGAAAATCATCCCCGGCTTCGTTTCGCTTTGCCCGCCACGTCCTCGTTTCTTGTCATCATTTTATTTCTTCTCATCTCTCTATTTCTTTGTCATCCTTTCTTCATCCATAAATCTGGCACTTTATATCGATTCCTCGCGTCATCTCCTAGCACACCCTCCATCGTCAATCTGGGACTGGCTGGATCTCAACGGCTATCCATCCAGTCCTCATTATCAGCAGAAAATCAATCAATCGGCCCTTCGGGCACCCGCGCTGCTATTCTGCAGGTCATAAGGGGAAAAAGAAAAAAAAAAAAAAGAGAGAGAGAGACAAAAAAGGTATGTACACGCAGCATTAAAGACACTTTTGATCTGTCGCTGTCTGTCTGCATTTCCGCTGTCCGTCTTATGCAACCACCCTCTTCTCTTTCTCACGCTCGCTTCGTTCTCTTTTTTTCTCCCTTTCCCACCCTCCAATCTGTCTTCTCCTACATCTCTTTTCTTCCCTACCCTATCTATTGCAACCTTTTCTCCTCTTCACTTCCTACTACTATTACTCTCTTCTCGTCCGATTCGCGATCCTGCTTTTCATCCTTGGGAAGCTACTACCACTGCACTGCGATTACTGACCAGGCCTGGAGTATTAGCAATCATCAGGTCGATTCAATATCTCTCATACCTGTCGGTCTTCCCATGGGTTACGAGTGTCGACCGTGATTCCTACCGATTCTTCCTTGACGCGATCCGTGCGAACCCCCGTCGTCGCGACTGATACCCTTCAGATCTTCGCCGCCGCTCTTCCGGCACACGCGGCCATCATGACGGGGGCGCCCCCATATAATCCCCATTCCCCTACCCAACAGTCTCGCTATCCCGCTTATTCGCCCCCGAGTCAGCCTTCCCACCCTTTCTACCCCGGCAATGAGCAATACCAGCAGCATCAGCCGCAGACGCCGCCAGCCTATCCCCCACACTCCGCGCTTGCCAGGAGCCCTCACTATGCCCACGCGACACCATCCCTGCCAGCCACGCTACCACCATTGAGCAGCGACCCGAGTGCTCAGTACCAGGTGCATTCGGCCGCGTCTACTTCGCAGTTCTCGTTGCCCCAGCCATACTCGGGTTCGATGCTGCCGGGCAACGGCGCATCTCCATATGCTCAGTCCACGCCGTCGCATGCTCCTCCTCCAACCCGGCTGGAGAATCATTCGCAGTCTCCTACCAAGAGGGAAACTGATTCTTCGTATTCAATGGTTGGGAATAGTGCTCCGGGCTACTCTATGATGCGGGAACCGCCAAGGCCGGCTTCTTCTCCAAAGGAAGCAGTATGTCTTTTTCTCGTAATCCTTGATTTACTTCCATCTTTGGTATACTGACAAGTTGCGTCTAGAAACCAGCGAGAGCGGCCGATCCCATGTCGTTTGCCAGTATCCTCTCGGGCCCTGCTGAAGAGGAGCGCCTGCCTCCCAAGAGACCTTCTCCTCCCCCGACACAGATGGCTCCCGTTGCGCCTCCTCCGCCTCCATTTCATATCGCGGGCCAGACGCCAAAAGAGTTAGAACAAGGTCCGGTCTATCCAATGCCAAGGTTCGAAGAAAAGCAGCCGATAAGGGAGCGTCGTCAGAACGTGGAACAAGAGGAGCATCTCGTTGGCAGTCTACCTGTCGCCCCTTCCGCCAACGGCGATGTTTCGGATATTAAGAAGGCTTCTTCTGCACATATTCGGGCTCCTGCGCCGCGTAAGCTCACCGAGCGGGATATGGAGATTATCAACAAGATCACCGCCGATATCGACAATGGGGAGAAGAGCGATGTGGAAGGGCCAGGCTTTGAAGCGGAGTATGAGCGTTATATCTCTAAGGGCAAGAAACGTGCTCTCAGCACCGAAAAGGCCGAGGGTATAAAGCGCAAGGTATGTTTTGTACGACAGCATGGGAAACGAATATGGATTAACAAGCTCTTAGCGTCGACGACAAGATTTCCTTATCAAGCTTGGCAAAACATTTGAGAAGCAATCAACCTCAGGAATGGATCGTTTCAGATATGACCACGAGGAGAAGGTCGTCTTCGAAGTACAAGATAAAGAAATCCAGGATGAGAAGGAACGCAAGAAGGACATGCAGCGGAAACGGCGACGGGAGAACACGGTTCGGCTTGAGATGCAGAGAAAGCTCGAAGCAGAACGAAAAGCGAACGAGACCGACGACGCTGCTACGAAAGCCAAGCTTATGCGGGAAGTCGAACGAGCTCAGAAGAAGATCAAGTCCACCAAGAGAGCTCTGGAAGGCGTTACAGCTCCCGAGGAGATTGGCGAAGTCACTCCCTTGGCTCCCAACCTCGAAGGGGGTACCACCAGTTCCTTTCACATTGGTAGAAGCTCTCCGTCGCGGCGCAAGTCGAACCGTGGGGGCACCACTGCCCGGCCTAAGAAGTCCAAGGAGCAAAAACAAGCCGAAAAGGATGCCGCAGAAGCTGCTTATGCGGCCATGGCTAGTGACGAGCCTACATCTCTCGCTCCCATGGAAGATCCTCGGATGGAGTCGCTCAAGAAAGAAGCTAAGGGTGGTCGGTCCAAGGAGTCCACGCCCATGCCCATGGCATCGTACGACAGCAAGGGCTACAACCAGATCTACGAGCAGATCTGGCGAGACATTGCACGCAAAGACATCCCGAAGGTTTATCGTATCAAGGTCACTTCGCTTGGTACCCGCCAAGAGAACCTGCGCAAGACGGCTCAACTGGCTAGCAAGCAATCTCGCAAGTGGCAGGAACGTACCAATAAGAGCATGAAGGACACTCAGGCTCGTGCCAAGCGGACTATGCGTGAGATGACGACCTTCTGGAAACGGAACGAGCGAGAGGAGCGTGACTTGCGTCGTCTGGCCGAAAAGCAGGAGATTGAGTCGGCCAAGAAGGCGGAAGCTGAGCGTGAAGCCAACCGCCAAAGGCGCAAGCTGAACTTCCTTATCTCCCAGACCGAACTGTATTCCCACTTCATTGGCCGGAAGATCAAGGGCACGGAGGCCGATGCCTCTGGAGATACGGCTGTCGACGGTTCGAATGAGACTGTCCAGCCTGGCAAGGGCCAGGAGCATACTGTGGACATGCCTCCCAGTGTCGCAGATCTAAACACCAAAGTCACGACTAGCTTCGACGAACTGGACTTTGATGCTGAGGATGAAACGGCTTTGCGACAAGCTGCCATGGCCAATGCGCAGAATGCCGTCCAGCAAGCCCAGGATCGGGCGCGCGCTTTCAACGCTGAGCAGGACCAGATGGCAGCATTTGATGAGGGCGAGCTGAACTTCCAGAACCCTACAAGTTTGGGTGACATTGAGATCTCTCAGCCGACCATGCTTACGACTAAGTTGAAGGAATACCAGTTGAAGGGTCTCAACTGGTTGGTCAACTTGTACGAGCAGGGTATCAACGGTATTTTGGCCGATGAAATGGGTCTCGGAAAGACTATTCAATCCATCTCAGTTATGGCTTATCTCGCTGAATACCACAACATCTGGGGTCCGTTCCTAGTCATTGCTCCCGCGTCCACCCTGCACAACTGGCAACAGGAGATTACCAAGTTCGTGCCCAACATCAAGGTCTTGCCCTACTGGGGTTCAGCTAAGGACCGTAAGATTCTTCGGAAGTTCTGGGACCGCAAGCACATAACCTACACCAAGGACTCAGAGTTCCACGTACTGGTGACTTCGTATCAGCTGGTGGTTCATGACGCGCAGTACTTCCAGAAGATTAAGTGGCAGTACATGATTCTTGATGAAGCCCAGGCTATCAAGTCGTCGCAAAGTTCTCGTTGGAAGAACCTTCTTGGGTTCTCTTGTCGGAATCGTCTCTTGCTTACCGGTACGCCTATTCAAAACAACATGCAGGAACTCTGGGCTCTTCTGCACTTCATTATGCCGACCCTGTTCGACTCTCATGATGAGTTCAGCGAGTGGTTCTCGAAGGATATCGAGTCGCACGCGCAAAGTAATACGAAGCTCAACGAGGACCAACTTCGACGTCTGCATATGATCCTGAAGCCTTTCATGCTCCGTCGTGTCAAGAAGCACGTCCAGCAAGAGCTTGGAGACAAGGTTGAAAAGGATATTTTCTGCGATCTTACCTACCGCCAACGGGCGTACTATGCCAACTTGCGGAACCGTGTCAGTATCATGGATCTTATTGAACGGGCGGCCGTGGGTGATGAGGCCGACAGCACGACCTTGATGAATTTGGTCATGCAGTTCCGGAAGGTCTGCAATCATCCGGACCTGTTTGAACGCGCTGAGACAAAGTCGCCGTTCTCCCAGGCGCACTTTGCGGAGACCGCTTCCTTTGTGCGTGAAGGTCATTTTGTTGACTTTGCCTATTCAACTCGCAACATCATCGAGTACGACTTGCCGCGACTTTTGTGTGGCTCTGCTGGTCGTGTTGATATGGCTGGTCCCGATAACAAACAAGCCGGTTTCCGCAACAAGTATCTCGCCCACATGTTAAACATCTGGACTCCTGAAAATATAAAAAGAAGTGCCGAGGAAGATTCAGCATTCTCGTTCCTTCGGTTTGTCGACACCTCTGCTGAAGAGGCCTACGTGAATTCGCATCTTGGGGTCTTCGAGCGGGCATACCGTCGTCGCGGGAAGACGAATCGGCTGTCCCGCCTTAATGTTGTCTACGATGGAGATGAAGATGATGTCAACTCGGTCCTGTCTCATTCCATGTTCAACATTGTCGATAGGAATGACCGTCATGCTGTGGATGATGTCGCTACGGAAGGCTATATGCGCGATTTGATGACATTGTCTAGCTCTGCATTCGAGCGCGACGGTCTCAATGTCATCGAACCTTCTGCGAGTCCGGCAGCCTCGGCTCCCCCGATCCAGGTTTCTTGCTCTAACCAGGCAGCCTACAAGGAAATGAGAGACAGCTTTTTCAACATTCCTGTGCGACATGCTTTGTACGGTATCCCTTCGAGGAGCATTGACGAACAGATCCTGGAACACAAGACGGACCCCAGACCGTTCACAGCTGCGCCGATCTTGCCGAAGCCGATTTCTGACAAGGGACGGTACACGCACATCGAAGTGCCATCCATGCACCGATTCGTCACTGACTCCGGTAAACTGGCCAAGCTGGATGAACTGTTGCGCGAACTCAAGGCGGGCGGTCACCGTGTACTGCTGTACTTCCAGATGACTCGAATGATCGACCTCATGGAGGAGTACCTGACGTACCGCAACTACAAGTACTGCCGCTTGGACGGAAGCACGAAACTGGAGGATCGTCGGGACACGGTTGCGGACTTCCAGCAACGGCCTGAAATCTTCGTGTTCCTGCTGTCGACCCGTGCTGGTGGTCTTGGTATCAACTTGACTGCCGCAGACACGGTCATCTTCTACGACTCTGATTGGAACCCGACCATTGACTCGCAGGCCATGGACCGAGCACACAGATTGGGTCAGACAAGACAAGTCACGGTGTATCGACTCATCACGCGCAATACAATTGAAGAACGGATCCGCAAACGTGCATTGCAGAAGGAAGAGGTGCAGCGTGTCGTCATTACGGGTGGTGCGGCTGGTGGTGTCGATTTCAACACTCGCAACCGTGAAAGCCGTACTAAAGACATTGCCATGTGGCTTGCAGATGATGAACAGGCCGAGCTTATCGAGCAGAAGGAGAAGGAAGCTGCCGAGCGTGGCGAGGTGCTTGGCGCTGCTAAGGCTAGCAAGAAGGCCGCGCAGAAGAAGAAGAAGGAGCTTTCTCTGGATGACATGTATCACGAGGGTATGCTTCATTTTATCGTCCATATTGTGCTTACTAAACACTAATGGTTTCTACAGGCGAAGGCAACTTTGACGATGCCAACAGACAACAGTCTGGAGCAGCAACGCCGGATATTGGCACACCGACATCTACGCCAGCACCTAAACGGGGTCGAGGACGAGGAGGTGGTGGTGCTGGTGCCAAAGGTACATCCAAAAGAGCCAAGACGACCAACGAAAGATTGCGATTGATTGATGGTGATGGAGGGCTGAGCTGAAACTGAATGAATCTGCAGGGCCGTGAACTTTTAAATTACTTGTTGCCGCATGGACATACCGGATCGGAAATCGGAACGGATGGCGTTGACTATCATTTATTACTTTCTTTATTTCTTTTCGATTTCCTTTTCTACTATTATTTTCTGGCAGTACTGCCGTGTTTATTACTACTCTTTTTTATGTTTTCATTTTTTTTTAATGGGTTCTACACGTATACGGACTGGGGGAGACGAGGATATGATGTTAGAATGAAAGGGCAAAACCGGCCAGCATAGACAAGCCGCGGGATTCCTTACTTCTTTTCGTTTCGATTCTTCTGTGTGTGTTGTCTTGCATTAGTGTCTGTGTGTACTTGTTCTGAGTGTATGACTACATAGTAATTTTCATTTGTGCTGAACTCACTGTGACGATCCCCGCACATGCAATGCGGAGGTCATCGTAAGTATAATTACCGGTAAATACCGCGATCTGGCCGGCGTCTGGTGTGTAATGTGGTATCGGTCACCTTACATAACCGCGGCCAATCAGAGCGGGGCCGATCGTCAGCCGAACAGCCGCGCCGAGTTCAGCTTACCTCATCGGGATTAGTGCCGGTCGACTTTGCAGATGGCCGAGTCTTGCCCGGTCTTTCATCTCTCTTATAATATCTCTTTCATCCTCTTTACACTTGTTCAATTCATTCTCTCTTTTTGTTCGTTTTTGCTGTCATATCATTCCAGTTTTCAATTGCCATGGAGTCCCTCCTCCAGCAATCCCGGGCCATGTGCCCATTCCTCAAGCGCACCGCGCCCTCCGCGCTGCGCTCGCTCGCAACAGCCACCCGTCCCAGCACCAGCCCCGGTGGAGGCACCATGTCCAACCTCCAGATTCTGGCTCGCCGCTGCCCCGTCATGAGCAAGGCGTTGGCTGTCCAGAGTGCCCGTATGTCCGGCACCAAGCGCTTTACATCGTGTGCGGCTGGTGTGGCAGGACTCGGCTCCGCTGGTCACGGAAACGGAATCAACGAGAAGAAGCATCTCCGTGGACGACATGCGTTGCACACTACTTCTGGCAATGGGGCTAGTATCCAGTCAGAGATGTACAAGAAGGAACATGGTATGATTTCTTTGTAATATGCTGGGTCTGAGTTGAATTGCACTGACAAATTAGTCCCCAATTTGTCTCAGATTAAGAAGACCCCGTTGGGGGTTGCGCCCGCGATGGCCGGCCCCTGCCCCCATGCCCCTGAGAACAAGCGATTCGATTACAATTCCTTCTACAATGGCGAATTGGAGAAGAAGCACAAGGACAAGTCGTACCGGTATTTCAACAACATCAACCGTCTGGCTCATGAGTTCCCACGCGCCCACACGGCCTCCGCTGAGGAGCGGGTGACAGTGTGGTGCTCCAATGACTATCTCGGTATGGGACGCAACCCCGAGGTCCTCGCGACGATGCACGAGACGCTGGATACATATGGTGCGGGTGCTGGTGGTACCCGTAACATCTCCGGACATAACCAGCATGCGGTGGCGTTGGAGAACACGTTGGCCAAGTTGCATGGCAAGGAGGCTGCGTTAGTGTTCAGTTCGTGCTTTGTGGCTAATGATGCCACGCTTGCTACGCTGGGAAGCAAAATGCCTGACTGTGTGATCCTGTCGGATAGTCTGAACCATGCGTCTATGATTCAGGGTATCCGCCACTCTGGTGCGAAGAAGATGGTCTTCAAGCACAATGATTTGGTTGATTTGGAGACTAAGCTGGCTTCTTTGCCCTTGAATGTCCCCAAGATCATCGCTTTCGAGTCTGTCTATAGTATGTGCGGATCGATTGCCCCGATTGAGAAGATCCAGGATTTGGCGGACAAGTATGGCGCCATTACCTTCTTGGATGAAGTGCATGCCGTTGGCATGTACGGTCCTCACGGCGCTGGTGTCGCGGAGCATCTCGACTACGATATCTACGCTTCGCAGGATACGCCCAACCCTCACAGCACCAAGGGTACCATCATGGACCGTGTGGACATCATCACCGGTACGCTTGGTAAAGCGTACGGATGTGTGGGAGGCTACATTGCCGGATCCGCGGCACTGGTCGACACGATTCGCTCCCTCGCCCCGGGATTCATTTTCACCACCTCGCTGCCACCCGCGACCATGGCCGGAGCCAACACGGCCATTCAGTACCAAGGCCGCCACAACCGCGATCGTATACTGCAGCAGCTGCACACACGTGCCGTTAAGGAAACTCTCAAAGAACAGGATATTCCTGTGATCCCTAACCCGTCGCATATCATCCCCCTGCTCGTCGGCGACGCCGAAGTCGCCAAGCAGGCATCCGACAAGCTCCTCGAGGAACATGGCATCTACGTGCAAGCCATCAACTACCCTACCGTGCCCCGTGGCGAGGAACGTCTCCGTATCACCCCAACCCCCGGCCACGTCAAGGAACACCGCGACCACCTCGTGGCCGCGATCCAATCCGTCTGGGACGATCTGGGCATCAAGCGCACTAGCGACTGGAAGGCGGCTGGCGGATTTGTCGGCGTGGGCGTTGAAACTGCCGAGGCTGAGAACATGCCCATGTGGAGCGATGCCCAGCTGGGGTTGCAGCCGAGTGAAAGCCAAGATTTGGAAGCGGCCGTGGAACGCGAGTTTGCGGCTGCGTCCAAGGTTCGGATGCAGACAGCTATTCCTGCTTCTGCACGGGTTCAGCCGACTGCGGCCATGGGGGCTTCGCCTATCGGTGTTGCTACTTAGTTTCAGCTTGTTGAGGGATAGTTCAGCTGAACTGGCTGAGTTGAACTCAGGTTAGATACGTACATCCGCATATGTATGCACTATCATACTAGTTAGTATGTTATAATTAGCACACTCATTTGGTACTCGTACGAGTACGCTTTTTAAATACAACCACCACATTACAATCTATCATACCCTGTACTCAGTAGTACAATGATCACATGAGTATTCAGTACTGTACTCCATATGTTGCGTAACAATCTATACTCCAACAAAATATCACACTGTACAACAAAAGCAAACACACATGCAAAACCTTTTACCTGACCGACCGACCGGCAACCAAGGAAAAGAAAAGAAAAGTACACAGGGAATCCCACCACAGGAATATCCCATCGGAAAATACGGAATTACTTCCTCCCACCGCGACTAACCTTCGGAAACTCCACGGGAACCTTCAACCTAGCAACACGCCTAGCAGCAGCCTCGGCCTTTCCACCCTTAATCCCCCACTTAGCAAACTCGGTCTCGCGCGGCTTGTCAACCCGACATCCCAGCTCGCGGAAATATTGCGTAATAACCGTATTGTCCAGTCTAAGATCATCGCGCAGATCCGAGGGATCCGTAGCGAGTTCGTTGGCCGAGTTCCCGCCCTGCGTGCTGGAGCCGCCATCCTTGGCTGGCTGCGGGGGGATATGCAGCGACAACGCACAGATGGTGGTGTGCAGGAGAGTGATATCGTTTTTGGATAGGTGCGAGCCCTGCGGGGCGAAGCGGCGGCGGATCGCATCAATGACGGGGTCTGGGAGGGTGTTCTCTGTAGATGTAGGTGCGGGCGCGGGGATGTTCTTTGCAGAAATGGAGCCTGAAGAGGAGGAGAGGACGCGGCGGAGGTCGTCGCGGGGTGGGAGGCGTTTGCTTCCGGGTCCTGCGTCGCGGCCGCCGGGACGGAGGGAGCGGGCAAATTCAAGGAGGAGGAGGACGAAGCGAAGAATTTGGATTTGTGTAGTGTTTCCAGATTTGACGACTGCCTCGACGCGGCGCGATACGTATCGTGAGGTTGTAGTAACTGCGAACCCGGAGCCCACTGTCTCCGTCCACTCCTTGATACCGGGCAACTGGCGCAGCGTCGAGGAGCCATTGGGAACCAGCACGTCCACCGGATACACATCCGCGGGATGTGTAGCAGCCAGGTTTGCCTGAGGAAGAGGCTTTGCGGCCTGCACCTGCGCCTGCACGGCGGCAGTCTTGGAGGCCATATCCGTAACGGAGTCGGCAGGCATGGACGAGAGGAGGGCAGATTCGGCAGCGTTGGCAGCACCGGCGGGGGAATTGGAGAGTTGGGCGTTTTCGGCCATGGACTGAACGACTTTCTTGGATTGTTTCGTACCGAAAGCGTGGGTGAGGGCGGTTTTTTGGGCGCGCATTGTTTGCTGCACAATTAGCATCTGCATTCCGAGGGATAGAGTTGGGAGTGAAGTTACCAATTCTTCATCTTCGCTGCTTTCCTCATTCTCCAAAGGCTTCATCTTCCTCACAGCACCCCGTAGGGTAACTTTGCGCGCCTCGACAAACTGCCATGTCTTCTTCTCCGGGTCAATCACCGCAATGTAATGCTTCAATTGCGAGTCCGCATCATCGTTCGCTTCCCGTCCCACAAAGTCAAGCTTGGGATGCTCAGATGACTGCAACAGAATCTCAGACGAGACGATTCCCTTATTGCGCGTGGAGGAAGAGGTGGAAGAAGTGTTTGCGCGCGGTTTGAGGTAGGGCTGGAGGCTAATGTTTCGGGGCTGGTTGACGCCAGGGGTTGTCACTATGCGTCTTCAGTTAGCAAAATTTTCTTTCCTGGCTCAACTGAGGCAAGAATACCAATAACAGGAGCCAACTCGCTATCGTCCTCGACCAAGCTGGCGGATAGCGGAGGCAGATCCTGCAGTCCAAGAGCGGGTTTTTTGCTGGGGTGCTCGTGGCGGTCTGAGTTCCGCTTGCGCTTTTTGTCGATTTTGTCTGAAGGCATTTTCTTTATATTGAAATAATAATGGTTAAATTGAATTTGGGGATAGTAGAAAAAAATTGAGAAGTCGGAGATTCGGGCTTGGCAGAAAAAGGCGGAGAGCAGCCAAAAAAAAAAAGCAAAGTGGGGCTCACGAGACCAGTGACGATAACGCACAATAAAGTATTCGCCATAGCTGTTCATCACTACAGATAGAATGCACGGATTGCAATTAAATTTACAGCTACAAAATGAAATAGAATTGTCATGTCACCATGTCATATTTTTGGTAGTTCTTTAGATCAGGATGACCTCTCCATAGCTCTAGCACCCCAGCTGCAATAGTAGGCCGGTAGGCGAAATAACTTTGATCGAGCATGAATTGACCAGTTCCCATGCAAGCACTCCCAGGATCAGTAGCAAAGGATCCCCCAACCCCACTAAACACACAATCACCGCTCCGAATAGACATTGCCCGGCGAAAGAAAATCGAAACCGTTAACGAGCCCTAGAGGCTGGAGGTAGAGGAAGACAAGTCGAACGGCGAACTCCGGTTTTCGATCCTTGTCAAAAGACAGTCCAGACAGGCTACCCGATGGAGTGGCTGTCAACGAAAAACGATCGTGAGGTCATTAAGCGTCGTAGTTGTCATGTTCAGCGTTCAACGTGGAGCGGTCACACGAGAGACTGAGATGGAAAGGGGCGAGTCGTTTACTTCCTGTTTCATTTGTTAGATCAGTTCAATCGTCTGAATCCAGGTAGATAAGAGGGCAAGCAACTCACGATCTCGCTCTCATCTTTCTTCGCTTTCTCTTTAAACGACGAACGCGCTTCTTTCTCCACTTGGCTCTCATCTTCGTAGAAACTGTTAAGCTATGTTAGCAGCTAATCAACCAAAGACTAGCCAAGCTATTAGACATCAAAGGAGAACTCACACTTCTGCGAGGATGAAAGAAGATGGTTGTAAGAAAGATCCAGGAAGAGCCGCGGCGGAGCTCTTTGTGTGCGCCATGGCTGAGTCAGCACATACTGCCGCTAAGGGCTCGCTAGTGCTGTGGGATACGTGATTGGCTCGACTGTCATCCGTGCACTGTTAGGTTTACCGAGAGCTAATATTAGTCATCATGATGGGCGGTATTGAAATCCGCGGTACAGTATGAACGTCATGACTTCGATATGGCAGAGGGAGTAGAAAGCTATTATATGTGGCAAATAGTAGAATTGGATTCAATCCTTGCTCCAATTC
Organism: Aspergillus sp. S3505; assembly: GCA_023627475.1. NCBI lineage: Eukaryota > Fungi > Ascomycota > Eurotiomycetes > Eurotiales > Aspergillaceae > Aspergillus > Aspergillus sp. S3505. Next base: position 117,311 of record JAMAHJ010000026.1, on the reverse strand, counting down.
CTAATCTGTGCTACTGGACTCTTTGTCGATGCTATGACCTACATACATACTACTGAATGCTACTATGTAGGATTGGATGTGATATTATTCCAGAAGCAAATCAAACTAATGCCGTATTATAATGACGTAAATTACCAGATAACCTATGTCCAAAATCATCTGTGCTTTTTCATATCTTCATGCGATTCTCAGAGCTTCCCAAGCCCTAGCCCTATCCAACAATATGCACATGCGAAATGGGAACGGGAAGCAAAAAAAAAAAAATAAAGGAAAAAGAGAGATAAGATAACAAAAAGGACGGGGGGGGGGGAGCCCATGATATCATGATATCCGTTAGTATAGGTAGCGGTAGTTGGGCGCCATATCGCCCATGTAAGCCAGTTCGTCCTCAGTTGGCACAGGTGCGGTGCCATTTGTCAGGGCACGATCACGCCTGTGGTTATCCCACCAGCAGGCGGCAAAGTAGCATGTGCACAGGGCGGCAGAGAAGCAAAGAAAGGATAAACTGATGATATACCCTGGTCGGTAGAGGGGAGCATCTTTCTCCAGGAAAGAATAGGTGGATATAATCCCACCGACTTAGCTGCCAGTTAGTTCTGTACCAGTGGCAAAAAGGAGGAGACCTTACTATTTCCAAACCCAATTTGCCACGCGGATCCTACACCACGTCGTCGATGCCCTCCCAAGTTCATCGTAAACCAACATACGATGACTGGCATTGCGCTATAACAGCCACTTGTGACTAAGAAAAGAGCGCCGTACTGAGTGTTTTTATGATCCTTCCCATGGACATTCAGCAGAATGCCGTATCCTGCGATTGCAATGAGCATCGGAACTATCGTAAAAGCATACCGATGCTTCACTTTATCGGAGAGATATGCGACCATCATGGAAAAGACGAACGCGACTGCCCATGGTGGAATCGAATACAGATTCGTTTTGATACCTGGAAGGGTTAGATTCACTCCCTTAGGGCCAAGGACAGTTGAACTCACTGCTATAACCATAGGTCTGGATGATAGTTGGCGCAAAGTACGCATATCCTGCTTACTGTCAGAACCCCTTCTGCTGGAAAATGTACGGGATCTGTCTTACCGTAGGCTGTGACGACCTGACCAAAGTACATCCAACCGGCAATGATAATCTTGTCTGCCACCGGTCAATTTGCTGAAAGGACCAGGGACAATGAAACATGACTCACAGTCTTTGAACACATCCAAGACATCGCGCCAGCCCAATTTAGCATCGTGGTTGGCCTTTCCAACATCCTGAGCCAGCTTCGCACGAAGGAACTCCCGCTCCTCTTCGTTAAGCCACTTGACCTCTTCCGGGAAACCAGGCACGACCAAGAAGCAGATCAACCCAACGACGGCTGTAAGAATACCCTCGATGATGAAAACCCATCGCCAACCCGCAATCCCACGGATCCCGTCCATCTCTCCAATTCCAGCCGCGAGAACACCGCCGAACGCACCGGCCAGAGTCGTGGAGCTGAAGAAAAAGCTGAAACGCTTTTGCGCTTCGCTGCGCTTATACCACATTCCCATCAGATAGAAACCTGTCCGTCTTTAGTCCGTATTCGAAAGTCGTCAAGGAGGTAAGGGTCACGTACATCCGGGGAAGAGGCCAGTTTCGAACATTCCTATCGTGCACAATAATATTAGTATAAGCTGCATTCAATCACTTGCCAAGGGCAAATTCTTACCTAGAAACCAGCGAGTAGTCATCAAACCACCCCAATTCTTCACAAAACCCTGGCAAAGCATAACAATGCCAAAACCGAACATGCATAGCGACACTGTATCGAATAAGCCGGGTTACACAGCCAAGGGGCAATTACAGGAACGTACACCAAACATGCGGCTTCAATTTCTTGAGCAGGAGATTGGACGGAATCTCGAAGATGATATAGGGAACGAAGAAAATGGTCAATGCGGTATTGTATTTGGTCCCGTGCAAAATACCCAGGTCTTCCTTGAGTCCGAGAACCGCCGCGTTACTGATATTGACACTGGGCAAAGTCAGAGAACAGCGCGCATTTAATATCCCAGGCGGAGGCATACCGATCCAAAAATGCCAACAGGTACATCACACATAAACACGGAATAACATGCCAGTCGACCTTGGCCATGAGCTTGCGCTCCGTTGTGGTCGTCAGTGGAGGAAGGTCCGACGAAGACATCTGGATCTGGCTTTCGCCTTTGTCCTCGGGATCTATAATGGACACGCGACGACCGCATGTCAGCGAAAACATTCGAGTCATTGGTAAAATAGGAACGAGTGGGAATGGGAAAATGGTGACACTGGAACACGAACCTGTAGCGCCCATTGTTGGCGACGAGTTATATATACACAGGAGTAGATTATAGCGGAATTCGATTTGACAATGCTTGTGCGACGATGCAGGGCAAAAGGATTGACTAGGAGAGGGGTGCAATCCAAAGAGTTTGCTTAGGGACAAAACATTGGCGCAGGATCGTGGTACAGCAGAAGGACGGCTCTAGAGATAAATAGGAGAGAGAGGGGGAGAGGGAGAGAGGGAGAGAGGGAGAGATAAGAGATGAGAGGACAAAGATGAAATTGAAGAACAAGCTGAAAGAGAAACAGACCAAATGAACAAAAAAAAAAATCAAATCAACCAGAGAGGGGAAAGCAGCTAAAATGACCCGAGGCCAGAGCGAAAAAGGAGCAGCAGTGCAGATCCGAGGGCGCCAGATACTCGTCCATCCGCCAGCGATCTCGGCCCTTGCGCGAAGGCGTGGATACAGGGAATGATCTGTAATACATAGGCAGTCATTCCTGGAATATATGCATAATTTTTTCATCCATAAATAATAATTTCTATGCTCTCACTCTGTAACTATTGCCTCTGGTAGAAATTGTAGTTCTCGAGAACTATTAAGCAGCCAATCACGCCAGATCCTCGGGGCCGGTTAGGCTTCTCCGCAGTTCCAGTGCATGGGGTCGTATTGTGTACCGTGGTATTTCAATAGATACAGTAGTATATTGGCATATGCTTGGATACATCATAGTATACTTCTGTACTCTACAGGAGTATAGATATCATCAAGAATGTACAGTGCAAGCTGTAGCAGTGACAAAATTCAATCTTCAATTAAGCTTTCAAACTCAGCTCAGCTCGACCCACGACCTTCGCCGAACACGGAGGATCTCCGCCATCCGTGGGTCCAGCCGGACTCTTGAAATTTCTCCCCGATCTCATTGGTGATCTCCTCTCTTCACCGAATAAAAGACTCACCAACTTGGAGATACGGCTTCCGACATGATACAAAATAAGAAACAAAGAAATAAAAGACGAACCGCGCTACTATCGCATACTGTCTTGGTCCCTGTTACACGCACACGCGACAGTCAAGCTTCGAGGAATGCTGAGATGAAGTCATCGGACGCTCTATGATTGGAAGACAGATGTGATAAAACATGAAATAGTATTACCTTACAGACGCCCATGAGGTTCATATCGCAACTAGCTAGACAAACATATGGACAAATAGCCCAAGTGGGAAAGTATTTGAGAGGCTGACGGAAGACAAAGAAAAGGGGGGGGGGAAAAAGGACATGTATAACACGCAGGATCTCCTCGGACAACTTGTACCACGTGCAATCATTTGGCATGCTGTGAAACGGGTGTCAATTTTTCTTCTTCCAATTCCCGATATCGGTCTTACTTTCCCTGAATCAACTCAATGATTTCTCGTCTTCTTCCACGGCTTTTCCCCAAGCCTTCTCGAAAGCCGAACCTTGATCGGTCTCTCCTACCACGACAGTTGATCCTGCATCCGCCGTGGGTGGTATGAGCGAAATGGTGTCTTCCTCCTGATCAGTCATCAGTGACTCAGTCTTGATCTTCGGTTCAGAACCTGGCGATTCGAGATCAAAGTTCGAACTGTAAATCACAGCCGCGAAAGCTTCCAGTTCCCGAGCACCCTGGTCCATGGCTGTCAAATACTCATTCGGAGGGTTAGCCCCATTGCCAATCACATGTGCCTGACGCGCCATCACTGCCAGCACATTAGCCAGTTTCGTCTTGCGCTCTGCAATCGTTGTTGTCGAGTGTAACGGCTGGGCAGAAGTCTCTGGGGCCAACGAGGACTTGAACGCATCGTTTGCACACTTCCGCTCAATTAGAGTTGCAAATCCTTCGTTGTTCAATAGTGTCAGAACTTGGCCAAATGTCGGAGACTCGATCAAATCCGCCGTCTCGTCCAGGAGGTGTCTCAGCGTGGATGCTGTCTGGGGTGATGCAGCAGCTGTTACTCCAAGCACGCCGGATTCTACCAGAAGGGTGTCTTCCTCCTCACGTGGCGGCAACAGATACGACAGCCATTTCTGGGATCTGTACGCGGTCAGTACAAGACAATCTTGAAAGTGTGTGTAAAGCATACCTTCGCTCCTCTTCTGTGCTACCCTCGACCTTCATCCGGATCTGAACCGTCAATTCCGACAACTTGGATACCGAAATATCTTCCCGGGGGTTCAGAGGACCAAACGTCTCTGCCACAGCAGCTTGTACCCGTTCCAACAACTGTTTCCACCCCTTATGAAGAAGCCACCAGCTGAAAGCAAGATATCGTCTGTTGGTCTCATAATCGTTACCCAGGGTCTGCGTAGGGTCATCATCGTCATGGTCCTCAAGGCGGATAGTAGATGTGTTTGCAGGGGGTGTTGCCAAAGAGATCACGCTCGACAGGTAGTTCCGTCGGCCCAGCAGGTTGAGTTGAATCCGCGTAAAGATGGTCAGAAGGGACAGGGTGTAGATAAGAGTAAAGGCTCTGGTAATAGCTGCTTCCATTAGCATCAATCGATCTCAATTCGCAGATCCAGCGAGCACAACATACAGAGAATCTTTACATCATTCCAGAGCTGAGCCTTATTCCGCTTCACCCGCGGCGACGATGGCTGCTGCTGTTCTTGTTGCTCTGGTTGCTGCTGTGGCTGTGCATCACCCTCACCAGGCGCCTGTCCAGCCTGGCTAGCATGAGTATACCCTTCGCTGGCTAAGCTCCGACGATCATCATCTGGCAAGCTGGGCGACACCGAGCTCAAATCCGACCCCGTAGCCTCCCCAGCATTCAACCGAGCTAGCCGCTCCGCCCGTTTCCTCTGCAATTCTTTTGTCAATTCCTCCACCGGTAGAGCCTCGAGGATATCTTCCGTCGCGGTGGGCAAAAGTGCAAGAACGGTGTAGGTGCAATCGTTCTGGTTCTGTTCGAAGCGTCGTCGCAAACTATAATTCAACTCGCGTGTCAGCTCTTCCGTGCGCGATCATTTGCTCTCGTTGATAACAGTTTCGGTCGACTAACTTCTCACGAGCAATTCTATCACTGCTCATGCGTTCACGCGCTTCTGAGAACTTGGTCAACACGTATTGTCCCGCGAGGTAGCCGGCTCCGATGACGCCAGCACCGATTGCAAGGCCTTTGCGATTGCGGCGGAACCAGCGCCTTGTCGCACCGATCATGTTGTATAGCCGTCTGGGTAGATTATTGTAGATGAAAATTTCGCATTAAATTAGTATTGTTTATTAGTTCATCGTACTGCGTTCATCAGGTTTAAAAGATAGCTAGGATTGGGGGTTGACAGGGTCGGAGGTCGATAGCGGTCGGGAATCTCTGAGACGCGGCCAGCCTCGGTTAATGATAACGGTGTGGCAGGTGGAAGATGTGACCGCTGAGACTGGTACTGTTTGTGGTTTATATGGGCCGAGTATGGAGTGTGTACAATTTGCTATATGTAGAGATAAATTTCAATATCAAGTTTCTGTCCTATCAGCGTATTCCATCCTGCATGGCTGTAAGATAGGATCTCATGTCCAAAATGACAGCACGTGATACGTCTAATGTTTGCGATCAGTGCATAGAGAACACCGTATCCTCCAAACGGCGCTGGAATAGCGCGATATGACACGTTGATGATTATAATTTACAGTTCTCGATACTTCAGCTACGTGGATAGCTCTCTGTTCTATCACTTGCACTGTCAGGTTGGGTACCTGGTTTGGCAGACGTGGCGGTGGTGGCGGTGATGGGCAATTTCCTATTTGGGATCCGATGTATGTTAGTCTTCACATCATCATCCTCTAGGCTGCATCCTTGCATAAATATACCAGTCCTATTGTTATATCACTCTAAATACTTTTTATCATACCACATTTCACCATTCAGATCTTACCCTTTAAGAATCAGTACCTAGTTCCGCGTTCAAGATGTCAAGTGCCCAAGAAACCGTTTCTCCATCTGAGAAACACATCCAAGAAAACAATGTGGGGTATAAGAGCCTGTTCAATAACCCCCTTTGGAATACTAACCCCGACTTGACCAAGCCGGCGTCAGATATCAATGGTAAGGTCCCCTTAGTCATACATCACAGCGCGAGCTAATCTTATTGAATGTGCCTGGTAGCTGCTGAAGTGACTGGAGAGCCTCCCTCGCAGCCAGAATGGTTACTCAGCCACGGGGAGAGGATTAAAGAGCTAAAATTGCTCCTAAAAAATCCGAAATTCAAGTACGACAAAGAGAACATTCAAGCTGCCATTAAATATCACAAGACGTTCAAACCGGAAGAGCAGTGCGGCAGCAAGAAAGCCTTCTTCAAACACGGCTCTCAAGTAAACGAAGAAGAGTTTAAGCATCCTCAGGAATGCAAATGTATTGGTGGATGGGCAGAGGTAAGTGGTCGATTAACCCTAGACTACTGCTGGCCATGGTCCTAATTAGACTCAACAGCCCCCTTATGAAAACCCGTGGTGTCAAATCATTGATGAAAAAGTTGATGATGATAGCCAACGTGTTCGTAGAGAAACTGAGGCTGAAACCGAAAAGGAAAAGGGAAAAGAGCTTCGCGAGCTGAATAAGGGCATGTTGCATGGGTTGGGGAGGTATAGTTCCATGATAACATCGTACAGCTTCTTTATGCTACTGGTTACTAACTGGCCACTGCTCAATGTTAAGCTTCTTTCACCGATTGACCAAGGCACCTCGGAACTAATGCTCAGAACCTCAGTTACTGGGAATCCACAACTCCGAAGAGGTATCGCTTATGCAAATTCGTCGTGGCTCAATCCATCCCAGATTGGCGTTATGACACCTTTTGGTGAATTGCTTTATTTATTAGTTAGACGGAGTTAGTAGTACTGGGTGCAAACTATACCTGTTTCCAATCGTTCTCTGCCGCATAATATCCCGATAGAGTCGGACCTGGAAATACTCCTTCCTGTCTATTCCCACCACCACCAATTTATCTTCTAGCACCACCAACATTCAACCAGTTTGATTATCAGTCTTACCTTACGAGTAAGCTGTATCACATATCCGCTAGGTCTTGATCAATACAGATCGAAAATGAGATACCGATGGCTCTATCGTCTTTAACCTATCAAGGCAGTGATACAGGTTCCGAAAGTCCAATTCATAAAGTCTTTGAGAATGGCTTTAGAACGAGCATATGGGCTCAATGGGTCTTTTCTATTATAATATAGTGAACGATTCTCATCCCACTGCCGCTCTTGGTCTTTGCTAATTAGGCTAACAGGCCCCATATACCATAATTGAGCTTGACGAGAACTACGATTTTGGCCAGGGACAGCAAGATGGACTCTAGTAACGGAGTGACCTATAGTTGGGCCAAAGGTCTCCGTGAAAAGCACAATCATCCCAAGGGAGGCCACCACGCAGATCCCGTGACAGTGACAACATCTTATGCAATGCTCTGCATTAAAACAGGAATAATTGGTGACAATGAAATGGTTTCGAGAGACAGGTTCTCGGGGCTTCGCCCGACGATAACGTTCGTCTCCATTATGCATTTTCATTTGTGTGGGCCCTAATTCATTGCCCAGGGAGCAGGGCAGTCTCCGAGATCATCGTATAATTAGTGGTGTTTCTCAATAAATCCAGTCCCTCTATTGGTGTCAAGAGAGAATTAAACATATTAGGTGAGTCAGGAAGTCCAAATGGTTAGAGCCGGATTCACGACAGTCAAACTGGGGCTATCATAAAGCAACAGATTGAGTCCTTGTGCTCAAGTCTCCTTTGGATGTGAAACACTCCAGACGCCTCTTCGCATGGAAGATGAAGCATCCAGTACTTTTACTGCTGTGAACATATTGATGGTCACTAAGTAGTTTACATCAATTTACACACCTTCAGTGTTAATTTTACAAGAGTCGGTTATAGCGGTTTAGAGCGCAAAGCGGTGTGGTCTAGTCAAGAGGATTCTAAGCCAGCCCCTTCTGAAAATTGTCCAGATGAGGATCAGTCCAGCCATGTTGGATTGTCAACAGTTGGACCCCTGGCTTTCGGGAAGCTGGGTCGGAAATACTGGATATATGGTCATATAGTAATCAATGCAACCATTTGATCTAACATGCTTCCCTTGAGCCTTTTCGTTTCCATCCACACACCCGATGTCAGCTTGGTTCCACATATTCTTCTCTCGTCTACATTGGATACTGAGTCGGGTGGAATAATTCCAATGAGCGTTGGATTGTTTCCTTTCACCAGGGAAATAGATTGTATTTTAGTTCTCCCGTTGTATTTGAACGGTTAAAGGGGGAATGCCTGTGTCTCTCTTAAATCCGTCCCGGTATCTGATTTGATGGCTCGATCGAGTGATGGCGCGAAAACGATCTCTTTATTGTCGCGAGGATCTCATTTATCCGGCTAGTCGCGTTCGCAGTAGCACAAATAATCGTAGATTCACCCAAGTCACAAAAGTCCTGAAAGTAACGAAGCACCAGGAGGGGTGAGGGGAAGAATACGAGCCTTCGGCTGGACTCTAGTTAGCATTGAGGGAGGAAGAATCAAGTTTTTACAATTGCCGTTCGTAATTTTCAGCCCCGGTACATCTTGCGGTTCGCTAAAGCTGAGTTTATACAGCAGAAGCACAAATAGGCATGATGAGGCATGAGTCAACGAGTTTGTTGAACCCTGGTTTGATTCAGGAGGCCCCTTGAAATACTGTAGAATGGGCCTACTGCAGAATTGAAGTTTACAGGTTGGGTCAGCCAACAGACTAATCAAACTTTAGCATTTTTGGCAATCTATGTGTTTATGAGCATCCCAAGTTGGTGATAACGAGGCGTGCTAGAGTAAAAGGAGCTTGTTAATGGATTCTGAGGTCATCATGGCGATGTCACTCATTCGATGTCCACCTCCCTCAGGCAATCCCACCTTCATTTTTTTTTTCTCCAAACATCTATTTCATTCGCTTATCCGAGCCCAGTTCGTTCGTACTTTTGTCAGCAATCCATCCTTTTTTTCAGACTTAATATATACTTCCAGAATTTACTACATAGCGATGGCCATGCTGAACGCAGACAAATTATCACTACTTCGTCACCCATCGTTCCTGGGACGAATGCAGGCTCCAGCAATCAAGATACCCACGACCACCTACCGTGACTCAGTCGAGTCGAATCCGGTGTAGCGATACCTCCACTGCTGGCTCAGGATAAAGTCTACCCAAGCCTATCAGGCTCTAACAGGTCCATCCACCCTTCACAATCTATACTTGGGCCGAGGACAAGAGCTAGATAACTACAAGGGAGCAGAAGCACTAGGTGCTGAGGACAGCCGGGAGCATTCCTTGAAGTGTGAGAGCATTATGGGGGATGATCAGAAGCAATTAGCGTCGCCACGTTTGGAACTCGCCGAGCAGTTCTTTGCATGCACGTCTCATCATGCTAGAGGGTTGGTGAGCACGATCTCAACAGTCGGGGCAACCAACACTGGTGGGTTGAACGAAGCATCACCACCTTGCCAAATGCTTCAGCGAGTCACTTGCCTATGCATTCCGATGCGTTTGATAGACTAAGGTTCAAGATCATAGAGTAAAAATTCCCCATGCGCTGCATAAAAAAGCTGTGAAGGTCCATTATCCCCGGTGCTCAAGGCCCAATACAGAAAAAAAAAAAAAAAAAGAGAACCAAACTGGACCTTCTAGTGGAAGCATTTCGCCTGGGCGGAATAACATGGATGACATATGCGGAAAGGGAATCTCTAGTTCTGGAACTTTGAAAGCAGCTTTACAGAGCCCTCCCCAGATATGGGTGAGTCAAGGAATGCCCAATCATATGAATGAACGACACTAACCATCCGATCTAGGTAACGTAACTTTACCTGGAGACAACAACAAGGGCGAGGTATACTCGAAATCAGCAGTTGTGAAGGAAAACCAGCCAGGGTATTACCACGCTGGTTGAGACTTTCATATATCCTACCCTTAGAAAGACGGATGTAGTATGATCAAGACAGCACTGCCGTAATCAACCCCAATCGTACATCGACACCCAGAGGGAAGTGGGAATCCTGGGGGTGGGTTGTAACACTGAGGGAGATGGCGGAATCTGTCGATTATGTCGGTCTTATGGCCGGCCACGTCCTCAATGATGCAGCCGGGTTTTTGAATGTGAAAGCTGCATGTTAGGATCAGTATCGCTGATGAAACAAAGGAAGTTGGCAAGAAGATACCAGCCACCAAGTGGTCAGACGAAGTTGGGTTACTGGTCATTAGCAATGATGATATACAGCATGTTCAACGTCAATACGACAACATTAACCCGCACGCATTTATTGGTGATCTCAGAAGCTAAGGGATGCGGTGCTAAGGAACGGCGTCGTGGTGTTCAAGGTTGGGGCAATGACGGGATGACGATGGGACATCTGACTGATGTCAGTCTTCAATGCCCAGGGGGATGGTTTAAAGAAGCGAGCAACCCCCTCTTTGTCGTTCTTTGCTAGAATGGGATTCCGGTGGCATTTCCTCGGAGTACGAAACTGACGACGACTTTGATGATTCCAAAGGTTCGGAGGCAAGTGGTGGTCCGGGTGAAGCGGGTAAAGCGACGGTTGGGTGATGCAACGGCGACGGCAGGTGGTTCAAACAGTTCCGGTTTAAGCGCGTTGGCAGCAAGTATCAATGTCAGTTAGCTTGGTCGAGAGAATAGTCCAGCGTAGATTTCACAAACTTTCAGGCAGTATGGTCTTCGCAGCAGGGCCAGGGGTGACAACACCTCGGGTAAGAGGAGGCTAGTTATTTTATGAGTCTAGAGACTTTTTGCTGGGGAGCGAGGGGTCGGAGATAGGAACTCCAATTTTCATCTTGAAGAGGCAGCTAATACTTTGCTTCTACCCCGGTAGATTGTCAATCAGGCTAATGTTCATCAATTGCATTTGAAAAGTAACTCAAAGCTACTATGTCGAACTTGATCAAACCCGATACATACAGAAAATGGAAGTAATCGGCGGCCAGCATACTGCATTTTCCTCTCACTATTACAATAATAGAATATCAACAATATCAATAGTCTAACCTATGCTCCTCAATAGTCATGCATCCTTATCAGCTGACTAGTGATGACTAACCCCTGGCACATTCCATCCCCATTCCTGGCGTCACATCATTCATCATCACTCTATCTCCAACCTCCCTCGAACTACTCCTCAGCATTTCACAGACAGGACTTTCTTCCCTCAATATATACGGCCCAGCTGGCCGTATTTTACAGCCAAAAAAACTGGGTCGTTATTAATCTACCTCATACTAATACAAACGAACGATTACATACCCGAAGACCTTCTCCAGAGTTCTAGCCAAATGGAGCCCCGCAGAACCCCTCCAGAGTACTTTCTGGAGATTTTCGCAGACTCCACGACCGTGAGAGATGTATTAAAGGGTATTCCTCCTGTCTCCAAATCATTTTGCGGCATACTGTTAACAAAAAATACGAAAAAGGAATCCTGAACCTAATTTTCTTCCACCGATACTTCCCCTCCATCCGCCCTACCACCTTCGACGTCCTCGACTTCACCCTTCCCGCCATCAATGACGTCGATCTCGAGACCCTCATCGACACCCGCGTTTCCTCGCTCATCCGTCAACACCTCTCCTCCGCTGCGGGCAGCAATAATGTTCTCGATGGTGGGAATGGCGGTGTCCGCGGTCGGATAGCTGTCGAGTTCTATGAGAAGAAGCGAAGGAGGCCCGGGATGTGGTTTGGGGGGTTGGCGGGGATGACGGGGAAGGGGGAGGAAGAGGTTTGTTGGGAGATTTGGTCGTTGGATGTTACTATTGCTACGCCGCGGACTGAGTCTGGTATGTTCTTTTCACCTACTCGCCCGGGTTCATGGAAAGGGGGTATATTCTGACAGGGGTAGAACGCGCAAAAGTCCGCAAAGCGATGGAGAATATGCTCCAGAAAGCAGCGTTCAAGATCCTCGCGGTCGTCAACAGGGATAAGGACCATATCCCGCCCATCACGACTAGCGAATCAAATCCGTTCCCGTATCGCATCGTGCTGAACCCGCGGAGCGACAGTTGGCAGAATCGCATCGGTATTGGGTTGTATTGATGCGAGGGGATGACGGATTGAAGTTTTGTTCAAGCGGTCCGGCTCATACATACATGCGTGCATTTTGCATATGGCGATGGCGATTGGCGATTATATCGGGCTACTATACCCTTACATTAAACCCGCCTACTTATAAGTTTGTAACAATAATGCTTCTGATGCTGCGTTGGTGTTGTGGAGTTGCATAGTCTCTGGAATGATTTTAGGGCAACTGTACAATATATCTTACCTTAATAATATAACTCTTTGAAGACGAATCTCAATATCAAGATAATTGTTGAAAAACGTAGGATATAACGATAAAACCGTGAAAGCTTTTGCATCAACAATAGAATTCAACGCATATGATAGCAAAACGACTCAACGCAAATACCATTCCCGAGAGATTCAAGATATGGCAAAATAAATGACACGCAAACGTAGCGAAACCATCATAGCTCTCTATTCCCCTTCGTCCTCACCGCACCTCCATTCCGTTTTTCTTCTACCCTTCATTCCTTCATAACCAAATCTAGCGGTCAATCAATTCGTTACCCCGGGCCTTTGGACATAGATAATCGACTTGGTTTATGGCTGGACGAGAACTGGCCATGAACATCTAGATCCAGGAGGCGAATAAATTCTCCGGGCAGTCGCGTTTACTGAGACTTGGCGGCGGCCTCGGCCTGAGCACGGAGGTTTGCCGAGGTCGAGCCGTTGTTGAAGAAGCGGCCGAGGACAGGCTGGAGGAAGGAGTGGAAGACAATTTGGGCACCGCTACATTATGTTAGATCATCGCGATGGGTTCCTGGGACGCGGAAGAACTTACTTGGTCTGGGGAAGAGACATCCAGAGGACAAGGACGAACTTGAAGATGTAGTAGAAGGCTAGATAACTGGTCAGTCATGGCACTTTCAATCCAAGTCAATAAAACTTACGGAACCAGTAGGCGGCGCTGATGGCACTCTCAACAACGGTCAGGAGAGCGTAGACAACCCAGTACTGCAAATCACATCATCGTCAGTCGGGTTCTGCAACAGGGATAGGGTCACGTGAATATGGGGTGGGAGAAAAGCCGCCCGTGGTTCCCGGCAGATACCATGGTGGGCTTCCCGACAGCAATAGATGAATAATCCATTCACAATTGATCGCTGTGTGGAATTCTATCGTAGCCAATTTGGGTGAAGAATATCACAAGAAACATACCGTCAACCACTATATCGCGAAATCAAATCATGTCAGCCGACTCGATCACCGCACAGAAAGAACAAAACTCACCTGAGTATCATCGCGGGTACCAGGCGTAAACAGGGCGTTAATAGAGTAATAACCGGGGATAAGGAAACCAGCGAAGTTGACGAGGAACTCGCCAGCGATGTTAAAGAAGACGAGGAAGAAGTAGACGCCGACGAGACCCAGGATCGCATACACCTTGGGGACGTTGGTCTGGCGCTCCAGGTTGTTAAGGATGGGGTACTTGGAGAGCTGCGATCATATAGTAAATTAGCATGCATTTCTAGATGTCTTCCCAGTGCCTTCATAGTGCCAGGCCGTCGAAGACACTGTAAAAAACGAGCACACAAATCTTACCTCCTTGTCGAGCTGAGCAACCATGTGCTGGGCACGGTCCTGGAAAGTGGCCATTGTGGAAGAATAAGATGGTACCTAGCAGAAACAGATAGAGTGCGTTAAATTTAAAGGTGAACAGGTGGGTAATGAATCGAGAACGATAGAAAAGTTGGTGTGAGGAAGAGAGATCGGTAGCTGAAAGCTGGCGTTAGAGATGACGGTGCGGTATGTCACGTGATTGGTCATGACGTCGGAAGGCGGGTGTATTGCCCTCTTTTTGAGTCTGCCTTGTACTCTGTACGAGACCAGCCATGGCTTACTTTGTCTTTGTAAGGCTAACTATACTACTGTACTGTCTCCTATTTTCATGGACTCCCAAGTTCCCAGAATCGACCGCTTGCTGGCTGTGCGGTTATACCGCTCTCTGCTCAATGCTTCGAGTTCGTTCGTGTCCGGTGCTAAGCCAATCAAGACACCGAGTCCAGATGCATCCGTGCTTCCGCATGTACAGGTGCAAATGTCCCAAGGCCTGACTTACTCCGTGCACCATATAGCGTAGAAATTGCGCACACCGACCTATCACTCAGGAGAAGAGGGTAGACGAAGAGATAGTGATGTATCTCACCGGCCAGTCATATCGCTGGTTAGCGAGAGCGCCGGAGGGGAAGCCGCCCAGGTGCACAAGTACCAAAGTACGGACAGCTTGGTGAAAAGCCAATCCGAGGCTCCGTTTGTAGTTGTATCGCAATTGTCTGCATCACCTTTGGTGTGCGACAGAGCGTACAGGTACAGCGTAGTTGGGTGCGCTTTTACTAGTACACACCCCTCACAGGCACGAAGTTGATTGATCACTTGTCTACCTTCCTCTTGCATCAAAGCAGTGTGCGCTGTCTCCTCCCATGGCCAAGCTGGTCCACCCTCTTGCATCCGTTTGAAAGGGGTTCTAGAATACCTGGAATCTACCTTGCCATCCCACGGAACACGCTGAATACTACTGAGTCAGGACACTACAGAACATAAAATAAAACCTAAGACCCGCCAATACTCAGCATCCAATTACGCAACTCAAAAGCGTACCTTTATATTAACGTTTAACAAATCGTGAAGTAAAAGTTGATTTGGACTACTCTGATGGATCAAGAAACATAAAAAATAAACAATAAAACATCAAAGGCAAGATGGCCGAGCGGTCCAAGGCGTCAGGTTAAGGTCACCTTAACATATAACTTCAGCGAAGTTTCCTGATCTCCGACAGGGGGCGTGGGTTCGAATCCCACTCTTGTCATACCTTTTTGCAAGTTCTTCGTTCAAACCTTTTTTTTTTATTTCTTCGGGCTAGATCAAGCTAATCGCGGCGAAGCAGAGAAAAGCATTCTTGGTCCATATTGGATCTGTAAAGTGTTCTGTACAAACCCGGTACGGGATATACAGAGTATCCCGAAAAGACTCCGAATTACAATCAATTGATTCCGAATGAACAGTCACCAAAAGACCAAATCGTAGTTGGTCAAGTTCGGATCTAAAGTAACAATATCCTCCCAGACAAGACAGTAAAAGGCAGATCTCAAAAGACAAATCAGAAGTGAAAATACACTCGCGGTTAGACCATTTTTATACTCTTTCTTTTCGTAGAAAAAAGAAAGAACTCGCTCGTTGATAAACAGAGCATTGCGCCATCAACCATCATTTCCGTCACCAAATGAAATCACTGAAAACGCCTTTCGGATGAGACACACGTAAGGATAAGACATAAAAAGCAAGCATTGTAGAAGATGAATAAAGATACACATAGTGAAAGAAAGAGACGAGAAGGAAGATAAATCCGATCTTACTCTTCGCCAAATTCGGCAGCCCCATTGGCACCAATATTGTTGAATGTAAGCTTCAACTTCGGTTGCCCAGAAGGAGCAGCGGCAAATGGCCCATCTGGTAGATCACTGGTGCCCTCATTGATTCCTGGGTCGTCGAAGTTGGCGAATTGAGGATGATTCTCGGTTTGCTTCTTCAGTTCAGAAACACATTTGGCCTGTTTCCTTATTAGTACCATTCATATCCACAGGAAAAGAGAAGATAGAAACTTACCTCAATGTCATTTGCATCTTGGAACAAGATACTGCCGTCCTCGTTGTAGGTCCGAGCATTCTGGCACATCAACCGGATATCGTCAAAGAAAGCCTTGGAGCTCTGGTACTCCTCACGATTGATCTTCTTCCGAATCATTTCCATGGCAATCGGGTTTTGGATAATCATGTAGTAGTCAGGATATTGCGACTTCGGAGGCGGCTTCATGAACGGATCGATAACAGCGCGAGTAACAGGGCCATCTTCGCTCTCAGAATCTTCTGCCGGTAGCTCCTGCTCCATCTCCATGAGAGACTGGTAGACGTTGTTGGTGATATCCTGCAAAGCGGCTCGATCCGTGCTGCTCAACGTCTCCACGGGCTTGGCCTGACGGCCTCTCTTGCGCTTAGGCTGTGGTGTTTCCTCTACTTGTTCTTCCGCCTTGCGCTTGGGTGCTGGTCCTCTGCGGCCACGCTTCTTAGGCTGCGGAGTTTCGGAGCCATCCCGAGATGGCTCTGGGGACGACTCGACGGGTAGCCCCTTACGTGTCCGCTTCTCCTTGTTCACCCGACGACGCTCAACTCTTGCCTCCTTACGAGCAATGGCATCTTCAATTGAATCATCATCGGCATCCACAGCCATGAGCCATTGCTCTTCAGTAAGACCATCGTCGTACCGAGTAGTCTTGCGCTCACGAGCACCGCGACCAGCCACTTCAGCCTCGACCTCTTCCGTGACGGGGTTGTCTTCGGCCATGTAGATTTCCGGCAGTTCATCCTCGGCCATCAAACGAGGAATCTTACCAGGACCATAAGGCTCGTTCTTCGCCCGGTCTCTGTCTATAGCCTGGAAAGCAGCCAGCTCGTCTTCGGAACGGGACATGATTGCGTTCAAGTCATCATCATCCATTTCATCGTGGTCGCCAATTTGATCCGCAGCTTCGGCAGTTTCCAGCAGGGTCCGTAGAAGAGCATCGCGTTCCTCGTTGGTGGACTTGTTATCGAATTTACCAGCCTGGATGACCTTGCCGTCCATGTCGAGTTTGAACTGCGCACGCTCCAGGATCTTCTCTTCAACAGAGTTGGAACTGATCAACCGCAGAATACGGACTTCGTTCTTTTGACCGATACGGTGAGCACGATCCTGAGCCTGCAAATCCTGGTGAGGGTTCCAGTCCGAATCAAAGATGATAACCGTATCGGCGGCCTGAAGGTTGAGACCCAGACCACCAGCACGCGTCGAAAGCAGGAAGCAGAAGTACTCCGAGTTGGGGTCATTGAACAGCTTCAAGAGGTCTGAACGGTCGTCCGACTTGGTGGCGCCATCAAGACGAAGGTACTTCAAGGATCGCAGTCTCAGGAAATCCTCCATAATGTTCATGATCTGCGTCATCTGGAAGAACATCAAAACACGATGGCCAGTCGCCCGGAATTTCGGAAGGATCCTGTCCAGAAGTTCGAATTTACCCGCCGTTCGCCAAAGGAGGTCATTCGAGGTTCTTGAAGGATTCATTTGGTCCTCCACGGGTTCGAAAACGAAAGGATGGTTGCAGAGCTTCCGCAACTGCATCAGCATGTTGCTGAGACCACGCATGCCAGTCTTTCCACCTTTCCCATCACTAACAACCATTTTATTGTGGGTGACAAGCTGCCTGTAAAGCTTAGCTTGCAAGGCAGAGAAACGACACTTGATGACACGCTCCTGCTTCTCGGGTAAGTCCTTCTCGACATCCTTCTTGAGACGTCTGAGCAGGAAGGGCCGCAGAACCTTGTGGAGACGACGAATAACGAGCAGCTGCTCTTCTTCACTCAGCTCCATGCGATCCTGACTCCCGGTGTTGGCAAACGGCGTGTTGAACCATTCATCAAACGACTTGACTGATTTGAAAATGTTGGGCAAGACGAAATTCAGCAGAGCCCAAAGTTCGGGAAGGTTGTTTTGCAACGGAGTACCGGTCAAAATCAGACGGTAGCGACAGCTGTAGTATGTCGAAAGGGTACTGCTTAATTTCGACTGTGTGTTCTTCATACGGTGACCTTCGTCGACAATCATGTGAGTCCACTTGATCTTGCTCAGGATCGGCCGATCCTTGATAATGTACTCGTACGTGGTCAACAAAACCTGGAAGTTGCCATAGCGAATCTGCTGCTGTTGCTGCTTTCGTGCATTCGGAGGTCCCTTATACACGACCCTAGACACAGCAGGTGCCCACTTTTCGAATTCCAAGTTCCAATTTGTCAGAGTACTGAGTGGGACAATGACCAAGAAGGGACCGTTGTTGCGCTTCTTTTCAATAACATAAGTGATTAAACTGATGGTTTGAATAGTCTTTCCGAGACCCATTTCGTCTGCCAAGATACCATTCAGGTTGTTGTTGTAAAGCGAAATCATCCACTGCAAACCACGCATCTGATATTCTTTTAGGGTGCCACCGATGAGAATCTTAGGCTGATCAGTAACCTCTTCGCGAATACGGTGTGCCACAGCGTAGTAATCTATCTTTTTCTTGCCGCCACCTTCGTCGTCATCCTCGCCGGTAATCATCTCCTCCTCTTCCTCCTCGTAAAATTGCTGCTCATCTTCACCATACCGCTCAGCTTGGCTCCGCTGTTGTTCACGAACCGAGTCGGCGAGCTGCTTAAGGAAGTTGTCCGTCTGCCGGAGCAGATGCGAGATACGCGAATCCTTGGCCTGTCCCAAGAGCTTCATGTAAGTCTCCTCATCGTTAGCCTTCAAAGCCTGCAGACGCTGCTTGGCAGTCCGCTCCACACGCTTCTGCTCCTCGCGCTCCATGTGCTGGTGGTGCTGGAGCATCATGCGACCCAATTTGTGCATGCGACTGCGTTGCTGTTGAGCAGCGTTTTGAAGCTCGATGCCGTGGTTGAGAATAGCCTGCAAGTGGTCGTACTGCTTCTTCTTTTCTCTGGTCTCACGAGCATCGCGCTGCTGCTTTTCCAATTTCTCGGTGATCCTAGCTTCGCGCAGAGACTGCTTCTTCATGCGACGGTGACTGGAGCGATTGGCGGTCATTCCCAAGTTGTCGTAATGGAACATTTCGTTCTGGATCTGTTTGCGAAAAAGTCTTTGCTTGGGCAATAGGTTGAGCATCTTGTACTCAATCAAAGCCTTCAGCTTCAGCGAATCGTCACCCGTCGGCGCGTCGCTGCGACTCGTGTCCCAGACACCGAGATTGGCAGGCAGTTCTGCCAGTTCAGCTTTTCGCGCATTGATCTTGTTGTACAGCACCGTTTCCCTGTCCTCGCGCACCTGCTCTAGATCGAGACCAGCAGGTAACAAAGCCGGAACGCGCGCACGGTTTGCACGGAAAGCATGGTCTCCATAGGTGATAGACTTCGCTAGCGAATCGTATGGCGACTGGAAGCCGTCGTAATATTCCCTTGCCGGCGGTGTAGGCTCCGCGCTTTCGGCGGGTTGGCTCGTCTTGTCTTGCGCTATACTGTCAAGAACGGACTCGGCCGCCGAGACGTTATCGGCGTGTGCAGGTGTTTGCGGTTTCTTCGATGCGAATAATTGTTGCTGAACACGGGGAGGAATTGCGAGGTTCTTTGACAGCATCTTGAACGCTAAGATCTGGTTTCTGAGCGTGGCTAGCTGTTCCGCGGAGAAACTGCCGCTGGTGACAGACGCATTCTGGGCAGATGAAGCTTGTCCAGAAGGCTGCGACTGAGCGCCTGTTGGTGTTGGAGCATCCTGAGATGCACCGGTAGAGGAAACGGAGCCATTTCGACCTACATTACCAATATCTGTCAGTTATCAGGTCCCAGTATCGTGCTTGTTATGCGACAAATAACGCGGTTTGTGGAGGCCTCCTTACCGTGGCCGTTCGCGATTGCATCGGAGGGGGTGCCATTCAGCTGTTGCTGACGTTGTTGCGCTTGAAGCTGTTGCTGTTGTTGCGCATACCGTTGCCTATGAAAGACTTGTTGTCGTTGGACGGCAGACAGGAAATTATGAGCCTTCAGATATTCCGGATCGTCAGGGCGCACGCCTTGTTCTTGCATCTGCTTGAATTTCTGAAATAGATGTCAGACGGAGCCCATTGCGACTGCTAGCGACAGAAATGGACAAGAACGGAGTGGGAAGAACCGAGACGGCATGGTAAGAGACAAGGAGCTGCACAAAAACACGTTACCTTGATAGTTTCTTGGACAGTTGCCTGAGTCAAATTTGGCGGCAAACCCATATTACCAGTCGCCATATTTGGCGTTGACTGGAGAGACGCCATGTTTTGGTTCTTCAGCGCGTTGTTACGGTGTTCATAAGCGACGTAGACACGTTGGGATGGCAGACGAGTCGATACGTGAATGCGACGAAGCGACTGCTGTCAAGAAGAAAAACACCTGAAGGGCAAAGAAAAAAAAAAAAAAAACGCGAAAGGCAAGAAAGTCAAGGTCGCGCCTAGTATGAGGAAAAAGGCGCGTCAAACTATTGACGGGGACGGGGAAGAAAGATTCCTTTGTGTGGATAACAACGTATATCAGATTCCTTGGCGATAGGGGAAAGCGTGATGGTTGCGAGATGCACCCGGTCGGGGATGGTTTGAGAGACCGCGCGGGTAAGGAGAAAGCGAGAGAGAAATGAGAGGGAAGGGAAAGCGCGATGGCGACTGGGGAGTAAGCCCAGTGGGAATTCGCCGGAAGCACAGGGCGCGTGGAAAGAGAGAAAAATATACGGGGGATGGGGGATGCAAATGGCAGAAAAGATGATGGATGGATGGATGGAGATGGAGGAGGGGACGGACTGGACTGTTCGCGACCTGTAACTGTTGTTGCTGCTGCTGTGTCGTGGTGGTCGGGGGCGCTGGCGGTGCTGGAACGGGACACCGGCAGAAGTTTCGTTCGCACGTGACGAGATGACTCAGCGATCTTGGCAGACATTCTGGACATTCTTGACTGCTACAGTAGGATCAAGACACTACTAATTCTCACGCATAGACAAATAATACACGTCTTTCCAGAGACTAATACCATTAGTTAATGTACAATTGACTATACTCCGGTTTGCTTCCGAATAACCCAGCCGAAACTCCTGATCATACAATATACGCTGTGAATCCAATTATGCACCACCTGCGAAAACAGGACGCTTCATCGGAGGCGGTGGCGGCGGAGGCTTCTTCGCACGCGATGGCGGCGGCGGTGGGGGTGCCTTCTTGAAAATCCCGGAGCCGTTCATAGAACTGCCTCCCTGGTCGAATCCATTGCCATATGAGGGCGTTGGAGAGGATCGTTCACCGTAATATCCATCAGGGCTGGTGCCGGTGGAGTAGTTATCCGAATGATCAGTATACGGGTCAGAAGCGACTCTGCTGACGGGTCGGAGTTGAGAGATACGAGCACTCAAATTCTCGCTTGTGGTTCGAGATGGATATGTGTTGTTGTAGACTGGCTCCTGCCGTAACTGCGTAGTAGGCCCCTCGAAAGTCGATATTCGGCTGACGACGGGTCGCTGGGTGTCAATATCGGCCGCATAGGGGTCGCGCACCGGCGATTCTGGAAGCGCAGGTTTGCTCGAACGAACGATGGGAGTGGGTTGCAGCGTGTTTGCATTCTCCTCGTGAAGAGGCTCAAAGCGCTCGTGGTACGAATGCGCCGTGTTGGAGCGGGTACGTCCTATGCGACGGCCGTTGTTGGGAGTACGCGGAGAGCTTTGACTACTGTAAGTATGAGAGTCAGCGATTGCTCTGCAATCCAATGTCTTGTCCTACTCACCCGCCAGGCCACTCGTTTTTCAGCTGGAGAAGCGCCTCCGTGCATTGCTCGTGGTACTTCAGCTGAGCGTCCAAGAAGGCTGCCATGTCGATAACACCTTCACTCTCGGTCTCTTTAACATCCTGCATCCGTCGACACACGTCGTCGTTTGACTCTTCGTACTTGACTTTCTGTGTCCGCAGTTCTTCTTCCACGCGGTAATCCTCTTTCTTCGCCTTTTGCATCTTGGAGAGGGAGGTATCGTAGGCTAATCGGCGGCTATCAAGCTTCTTGCGAGCATTCTATCACCCAGTTAGATTCTGTGAGTCATTGAGCGAGACGGTGGGTAATACCTGGTAGTCTTTCATTTGGGTCATGGATCGGTCGAGAGACTCCAACCAGGTAGCGTTCGCCTGCGCGATATAGCTTTCCTGCACACGTGCGATCCGTTCTTCGGTGCGTCCAAACACTATTCACAAGAATATTAGCCATGCCTCCTCGACTAGTGTAAAGAATTGCGGTACTCACTCGTGAGACAACGACCGTACTCAGAATACGCGTCAAAGTCCTCCCCATGGGTGACCATGCTAGTTCCGAGATGACCAATTGGCAGTGTCTTCTCCTTGTCATCGCCTTCACTGCGCTTCGAAATGGACTTGAGGTAGGAAGCCAAAGCTTTGTGAATGCGATCGAGACCTTTTAACTGTTAGCCATGATAGAGAGCTGCCAGTGGCACAATTGCCTACCCTCGTGTCTGACATTCATCTCTGTTTCCATCGCCTTGAAGTCATCCGACAAATTGGTTCTGACTTCATTGCCCATTCTCTCCCCCGCCCACTGCCTGAAGCGATCGAACTTTCGGTTCATTGTCCTGGTTGTGGTTGTATGGATGAATAGTTGTAGAGAGCGGTGGGATATATTATGCTAAATGATTAAAGACGATCCAAAGAGCGTTGCGTTAAGAGGGAGAGTAAGTTGGAATGCGAAACGAAAGACAATTAATCAATGCCCCACGAAACGAGAAGAATGAGAAGGAGGGGAAGTCTGGAAATATTAAAGGAAGGACACGCCACCCGAATTTAGGTCAGGTAGAAAGACAGGAGAAGAGGCAGTGCCTGCCCCTTTCGGCATCTCAAACTGGTGCTTCAAGTCGACCTGAAACTCGTTGCTTCTGATGGGCCCAGAACCGAGTCTGATTGTCCGGTGACACGCGTTGGTGGGGCAGCGGTGGAGAGCACTAGGTTTGCCACGGGTGTTGCTATTCTGGGAATGTCAGTATGCATACGGCGTACCTACACTATATACTACTACATAGTAGTACTACTATTGTATTTACATTCTACGCTTTAGACGGAGAACGTATCTATGTATAGTTACAATTGTCCTGCTTTTTTTTTTTTTTTTTCCCTTTTGAGAGTATGGGATGTTACATCCTCAGAAGAAGAAAAAGAGTACGCCATCAGACGTGCACCCTGCAGATCTTCAACAGTGCGCCGTTCCCTAGTGAGCATGAAATCATGGCGATTATCATTAACAAAGGAGTCGAAGAGATTTGTAACGATCTTTCCTGTTTTATTGTGGTTTTACAGAGACAATTTGAAGTCGAACCAAGGTACGGCTGACTCTTGCGTGGAATCGTAGATTTCTGCCGTCCAATATATGTAATATCGTGGTTTACAGGCAATTGCCCTCTCAAAGACTCAAATTTGATAGAAGTAGTATACCCCGTAGTACGAGCCAAGCTGGCATGTATACCCCGTATGTACCTTGTCCTTAGCCGTTTCTGAGAAGTAGATTCGCTCATCCTTATCTTATCCATCGTCATCTTTGCTTCATGATACGGAGATATTTGGACAAGTACCCGACGCTTTAACATCTTTTACTTCCTTAACCACCCGATAGCAGAATTGATATGGACGCTGCTTCACGACAGGACCACCATGTGTGCTCTTGCCACTGTATGCCTGCGTCAAGGGGTCCATACAGTCAATACGCTACAGAAGATGATATACAAATTGTGTTTTATAAAACAGCACCTCAATGATCTTGGGACAGAAGCACAAGCAATGGACCGTTCCACTTTAGCAAATATATGTTAGATCGTGCTAGACGGCGGTGCGCTGAACACAATCTCAAAGAACGAGCCATCAAAATATTCAATTGGCAAGAAATTTAGATACGCCTTGTTGAAGACATTTCAGATCATCTAATCAGCAAAGGTCTCATTTCCTATAAGTTGATGAAAAGATTGCCGAACGGGCACTGGCTGGTCATATCGATAAGATTGTGGTTCATATATTCAACCGGTTCAATGAAGTTCCCGAGATAGCAGGCTTACAAAGCCGTCCATGGGATGACGGTTATATTGATATTTTCTTTCAAGATGCCTATCAACCGTTATTTCGGGCTCTTGCATACAATCAGCTTTTCGAGCCGGATCGCTTCAACGTCAAAAAGGTACAAGCTGCTATTGTCCAATTTTCTCGCAACTCCTCTGGAAGAGCAGAGAGAGTTTGATGGTCTGGGAATTGCAACGCCATGTAGTTTCATACGATTGTCTGAGATGTGCTAGTCTACGATGTAAACCCACTGAAAAATCAGTAAGAGAAGATACCTGAATACATAGTACTCAGTTAATATCTTGGCAGGAACATCTTGGTTTGGAGTATGAGTCTTAGAAGACCATGGAATAATGAAAGATCAAACTTGCTAGAATCGAGTTTTGTTTCCTGTAGAGGATAGCTGATATCCTCTGCTCCTGGCAGACCTATTTTCATGCCACTAGATCAATGTATGCTTTTGCCCCCTGCTACGCACGTACGCATAGGGAGTACTGAGCAGAAGTACCACCAGCTACTCCATACTCGACTCCTAGAAATTGTCACCGTGAAGTCCAAAGGTATACCGTATCTTGCACAGCTATCAACCCAGTCTGTGCTAGAGGACGACGCTGCTTTGTGTACTCCATACGTATCCTCTTGCGTGCGGGTGAACGTGATAGGATTACGGATTGATTAAGTAGCGAACTTTTCCCAAGGGTTGGCTTTCATACTTCCTGGCTTCCAGAGAGAATTTAAGTCATTTGGAATATTATCGGCAAGTTAAAGCACTCGAGGCGATCGGATCTATCAAGGCATTAAATTCATCAATTATAAAAGTAGTCATAATAATCTAAACAGTTTATTTTCCCCCTCAAACCGACTGGAAACCGTCCATGACAACGTCAATCCAGGCATGGTAGCACGAACCAGAGCCTGATAATGCAAGCTAGCAGTAGAAGAAAGGGGGGCTAGGGAAAAAATGTTATATCCGATGAGATCCTGTCCTCCAAACGTTTGCTAAGCGCACACAATCGACAATCCTGGCAAGTCCTACCACAAGATGGTATATAGCCTTATCTTTCAAATCATGTTCATGGCCGCTGCCTTTGAAGACATACCGACACATGTTTGCCAACGCCGCTCGGTTGAGATCTTGGGCCAGATAACCCAGCTCATTAAGGTAATCCGTGACTATAAGAAGATCAGGATCGGCACCAACATCCATTTCCGTCTGTCCCATCGGGACCATGCGTACCGTTATCATTCCCATTGGCGGCACTGTGGGCGGAACCGTGCCTGATACCCGCGAAATGCCAGTGTTTTCCACGATCGACGCGCATCGGCTCAAGCACGTCGTTGGTCCTCGTGTTGATGTTGCCCTGATGCAACATTCTGAATCGCTGTTGCAAGGGCAGAGGAGATGATGAAGTGGGAGATGTGCGACAGCCACGATCTCGTACTCGGAACTATGCTTTAGTTTATTCGTATAGTGCTTAGGAGGGGAACTAAATCTAGTTCTTCCTCAATTCGAGTTATGTGCTGCGAAACGCGACCGTCCGGATGAACAGTGGTATCGCGCGTCCACGCGATCGCAAAGAGTGGACAGCGACAATGGCCGGATCCAGAAAACCAGTTCCAAGCTTTTTCATCAGCCTGTGAAGCACATTCAACAAGAGCATCCCGTCCGACTCCTGCCCTAGAGGCAACATCCGTCCAATGACCAGAATGACACGCCTCATTCAGAATCGTAACGCCCTTAACACGAGAAAGGAGGTTGAGCGCAGCGACAGTCTCCGACTTGGTTAAATTCGGACCGACTCCGAGTAACAAGTTTCAAGTTGCCGCCGTTTTCTTGACCGTGACTCACGAGGACGATGACAACACGGTTACCAGGGTTTAAGAATTTGCTGTGTTGGTTATCTAGGCTGAGATATCATTCTTGAGTCCGCTTTGGCTTGCCAATTGGTAGAAAGGAGTAGCTGCTTCGCTGCGGGTGTACACTTCGGTTCGAGAACCAAGTTCTTCAGGACCAAAGGTTAACAGGAAATTCACGATTGCCATGACATACTTTAGATGGGTCCCCGAAAGGCAGGTTGGTGCAACCCGTCTGCTATCAACTTTTTCGAGATGGCTACAAAATCTGTCGCGAGAGCATAGTCATATATTGATACGCCGAAAATGACCAATGCGTGCGTAACGCCGGCTTGAGGATGACATGACTGAATTCGTTCAACATAATGTCCTTCTTGTGCTTATAAAATATCAGCATCGAGCGCGTACACAAAATTAAGTTAGCAACTGTACATAGTACGTACGCCGAGGCCGGTCAACTTTCCCCGCATATACAGATTCACGGATAGGAGTCAAATAATTGATGACCTTTGGCACAGAAGCCGAAAAACGAAGGCACTGATGAGACAAAAAAAATAAAATATGTTTATTTGCGATTCGAGGGTAATGAAAGGAATAACGTTGTCCAGTAGATGCGCTGAGCGGGAATTCTGTTCCTCGGAGTTTGCGGAGTACACGGTTGTCGATCATGTGACCTACGAATTGTCCAGGCCACAAGACCAGAAAATCAAACGTGCTAAAGTTGAATCTTGTTTCGAGTAAATTATAGCAGACACCCTTCGCAGGTTTTGTATCATGCCGTATGTTAGTTATGTCCTGGGTATATACGTGTTTAATAGGGGGATGCATTCTAAACGAACTTGATCTCTTACGGCAACCATACTACTGTAAATATTTTGCCCTTTTCGCTAGTCTGGCCAAAGTGCCCATGTCGTCTAGAAGTCTCCAAAACGGTGTTATGGTTTTTATTGAAGAACTGTTTAATATTAGACCACATGAACGATAAGACTTGGATACTAGGAATCATGCAAGGCACAGCTTGTTGAACTAGTAACGAACAATTCCCATTTTGAACACCATAACGCAGGTTCTTTTGCTATGATAAGCCCACATAATACAGACTCTCGAAGAGTCATGAGATTTCCACCCCCCTTCCTTTTCTCTGGTCGTTGATATAGAAAGTTGGTGGCCACAACCTTAATTCGCTAAGGACGTGTATCCGCAGTCGCCTAAGTACATTTGTCTCATAGCAAAAAAAAAATTTTCAACCCGTCACAAACAAAACCCACCCATTAAAACTCTTACTCCTTGGTCTTTTGGGTACCACGAAGCAGACCGGTTCTCCGGGCAGCAATAAGACCGGCCTTTTGACCACGGGCAGCGTACCGGGACATGGTAGAGGCCTTACCAATGTGCTGGTGGTTACCACCACCGTGAGGCTGAAGAAAATTATGTCAGAGATCCTGTTCTTGCAATTGTAGAGATAGAGAAAACATACGTGATCCACGGGGTTCATGGCAACACCACGGGTCTTGGGCCACGAGTTGCGCTTAACAGCGAACTTGTGCTTGGCGCGAGAAGCCTTGAGCAAAGGCTTGTCGGTACGGCCACCACCGGCAACGATACCAACCATACCACGCGAGGTGTTCTTCACAACCTTCTTGGCACCGGAGGGCAGCTTGATACGGGTCTTGCCGTCCTCGGGGTTCTGGCCAATGACGGTGACGTAGTTGCCGGAGGTACGACCGAGAGCACCACGGTCACCAGACTTCTCCTCGACGTTGGTGATGACGGTACCTTCGGGGACGGAGGCGAGAGGGAGGACGTTGCCGACGGTCAGAGTGGCGTTCTTTCCGGCGTAGATGAACTGGCCAGTGTACATGCCCTCGTTGGCAATGAAGGTCTCGGTGACCTGCTTGAACTTGTAGGGGTGACGGAACTGGACCTTGGCGAGGGGAGCACCACGGCCGGCATCGTGGACGATCTCCTTCACGACACCACGAGTGTATCCATGACGCTCAGCGTAGTCGAGCGTACGGAACTGGGCGGGAGCCTTGTTGAGACGGGTGTGGGCCGCTGGACGCAGAGAAAAACGAGTCTCGTCAGCAATTCTGTATCTCCTTTGTTGCTTTCCTGCCTGTCGTCTTTTCGAATTCAAAAAACGATGTTTTGGCTTCGTTCAGGTTTTTTTGCGGTCGCACTCACTGAAGATGGATCCACGTCCCTTTCTCTGATTGCGGATCACACGACCCATGGCGACTTTTTATCTGAGGACCTGAACGTTAGTATCACGAAGAAGTCCGCCTGATGACCGGGTGGTGGGAGTGTTCTTGAATGCTCGTACCTCAAAATCGGAAAATGGGCTTGTCGGGTTGGTTGTTAGGAGAGAATTCGTCGGAGAGCGGACTGTGTGGGCTTTAGGGCGGAATCGCTAATCTAACCGAGTTGGCACTAGTGCCCTTTTGGTTGCCCTTTACGGTAGACCAAATGAGCGTTGATTCTAGGTTTACTTTGTATTTCAGTTAGGCTAGGCATTAAATATCAATTAAAATCGAATTTACTATTATCGGCAGTCTTATTTCTATTCTGATATGTACATCTCTCGTGGAATTTCTCTATGATTCCAAGTTGGCGTGAGGATTCTGCCGACCCTAACTAGTTAACTAGCCACAGCTGACTAAGCCAGAAGTCTTAAGTTAAGTTAGTTAACTTGACGCAACGCGGTTAACCTCGCGCAGTGACAGGGACCTGTTATTTGGCTAAGAACCAACTCATATGCAAGCGCGTATGTCGCATCGATACAAATAGCTTGAGTGATGGAAATCGCCATCAACCCGATGGATTCTGTCAGGCAAGCCAATATGTCAATTCTAGTTCTCAAATTTCGGCTCTCCTGCAGAGGCATTGACTGAATATCGAAAGGGATAAGACTGACGCAAAGCATTTGTTCGCACGATCGCGCGAGGATAATTCTGTTAGATCAGCCCAGCCAGAATGAGATATATACAGCTGCGCCTGTCGTCAAGCTACCCTTGAGCATACGGCGTCGATGTCGACCATATCACCCAGGCATGTGTCTATACAGAGAGAAAGAGCCGACGGAGAATACGTGATTGCGATTGTCTTGGGAACAAAAGCGCGAAGAATGAAGATGGTGCCATCGGTTTTCCGTCTGAATTCGAGATGTGTGCACGAGCAGAGCATGAGAATCACGCCGGTGCTAGCATGGTCTCCTGGAAGATGTCCGGGACTGCTCCTCATTTGATATATTGGTGTCTTGAAATGACTGGCTATTTAGACCAATCCGTTCCTATATACACTCATTTCGACTGCTGTTTTACAAATTCATGCCAGCTGCCGGCCAAAATTGATCTGTACAATTTACCAGAGTACTTTTTGTGTAGTTTATAGTAACCCGGGGCTTATCGATGATGCCAGATGGACCAGGCGCGTAAAAGCCGCGCATCAACCGAGTTGAACTTCGATGCGGCGCGCCCACTTAACTTTCTCCCTGCGTACCATCTTTCTTTCCCCGGATCCAGACCACCGCTCGCGCAACAACCACGCCAAGTCGAGCATGTCGTCGCTTTCAGACTCAGACCTGTCGTCGCTATCGTCAGCACCTCCTACTGATGATGAAAATGCCCCCATGGCCGTCGATGAGCCTGTTGGCATCACCAAGTACTTCAAGAAGGAATCCGAAACTCCGCCGCCGAAACGGGAACCCTCACCACCGCACGAATATGTGCTCGCAGACAACCCGGATATTGCTGTAAGTTGGGGATGAAGAGATTGGTTCATTCAAAGGCCTACATGACGCGTTGCTTGCTTGATTTGACACGCATGCTGACTTGTCGCAATCGTGTAGTTCATAGTGATGTTTCGAGCGCGTTTCAACGAAGTGTTTCCCCGATCGACGCCTCACTACGGCCCGCAAGATCTTGAGCGAGGAGCTGTGGAATCACCACCAGGGGATTATATTGAGAGATTGTTATGTGCGCTTCTGGGCTTGGTATTGAACAGAAAGAAGGATGTTGAGTATGGCCGCCACCCTGTGCCCAATCCACTCTACCAAGGAGGACCGACGATATTCTCCGTTTATTGAAAACAATCAATTATACAGGGTACAGTCTAATTATTTGTACTTGCGCAGGCGAAATCACTACCAGCGCCCTCTGGAAGAAGCAGTTCAAACACATGCGTCTCAATGGCCCAAGGCTTGGCAAGGCAAGAACCCCCTTCATGGAGGACGCAACTTTGCGTCTATGGAACCAAATGAACGGGTAAATCGAACACTGTCGAGCGGTTATAGTACAATTCTAACGACTTCTCGCTTCTAGTTGCTACTGCTTAAGTCGTTGATCCTCTGGGCCCTTTCCTCCTCCGAAGCCGTCCAAGCGAAGATCAAAGAATCCTACAAGCAAGCGCGCCATGATGATGACCTGAATCAGCCTCTCTCCGTGCAACCATGGGGCCGCGATGGCCTTAAGCGTCGATACTGGCTTATCGAAGGCATGGACGATACACACTTTAGGTTATACCGGGAGGGTAACCCTGCACTGAAGAATGTCACTTGGTGGAGTGTTGCAGGAACCATTCCCGAGCTGCAGGGCTTTGCCGACAAGCTTGGAGAGGACAAGAGTGCCCATTCGAAAAAGCTCAGCGAGAGAATCAAGAATTCTATCCCTCGGTTCGAGGGCTCCGAGGAGGTATGTTTGCATGCACTTCTTCGCTTGTGGTATATGGTTAGCTGTGCTCACATGGTATTAAGAAACGTAAGCGACGCGACTACAGAATTGCGCGCAAAGCTGCCTTTTCTCGACCGGAACCAGGTTTCTCGCTCTACGAGGGTCGTACTCGCGGGAAGAAGCTCAAATACACATACTCTGAAGATGAGGAGATATTCTCTGATGATCAACCCACAACGCGAAGATCCACTCGAAACGCCTCCGGTACCGCCACCCCTGCAGAAGTCGCTGGTCCTCGGTTTACAGCAAGCGGGAGGCAAATTCGGAATCGTGCTGGGGGTTTGTATGGTGAAGCCCTGCTCGCTAATCAACGTGACGACATTGCAGATGGGGAGGACACTGGAAGACCCCAAAGAACCAGGACCACTCGCACAAACGGATATGCTGGTTATGACATAGATTTTGGCTCGGAAGGAGGACAATCCAGCGAAAACGAGTGGCAGGGAGGCGACGACGAAGAAGAGGATAATGATTTTGAAGGCGATGATGAGGAAGAAGCGAGCGGAGACGAATCAGTGGCTAACGGCGAGACCCCAAGTCTCGTGGTGCAGCTCCGGTATGGAAAGGGCAGAGCTTCGAACGATTCAGAGGCAGAACAACAGGGATCTGGTGTAAACGGAAATGGACCTCCAGATACAGCACAGGACTCTAATTCCCAGATGCAACTGGATGACAAATCAACGTCAGCGGGACAGTCGCTTGAATCTCAAAAGGAACAACCCAACGGCTTCAATCAAGGTCCTCATGTCACATCCGTTGGTCAACCTGCCACTGTTGGTACTGAGACAGGATAGCGGTTAGAAAGTTGATTATCTCGAAGGCTTCATGCTACTGAAGGGAAGTCTACGTACTAATAGTGTTTTGTGTTCTTTGTTTTTTTGATTAGAGACCACTTGCTGTCTTCTCGCAGGATATGTATGGGGTAGAACATGGAGTTTTTTTCACTGGCGTTTGTAACATTAGAAAACGGGAACATGTCAATTCAAAAACATCTTGAGGCTATTGTAACAACTTATATGAAGGCGTTTATCAACGCTCAATCAAATCTACATCAAGCACATAGAATGTGGGCATCAATTCTATACATAACTGCCCTTGAGAATGACCTGTACGGGATCTGATAAATACCAACGGGTCTTGCAGTTGATGCAAATGAAATGAATGTTAAATTCCAACGCCATAAGCCTATTAACTCCGATTATGCAAACCCAACAGCCGGTGTGGGAGGATTAACAAAGACCTTCAGTCAGAACCAGCGTTTGCGAATTGAGTCTTGTAGAACTGTAAGAACTCGGAGAGTGTCAGCCTTTCCAATTCACACTACAACAATCAATGAACTCGACATTAGATATCATAGAATTGGAGACATTGATGACACAGTAGCGTGGGGCGCACTTACATCTTCAACCTGTCCCGCGAATCGGGAATCCCTTGTAAGCTTCAACGGAGGAAGCTTCCAGTTGTTGACCTCATACCACCACCGGCGTATCCTGCTTCCCAATGTCCTACCGCTCAACGAGGCATTGCGGTTCCAGTATCGCCATCCGGAGAGGGCGAGAGTCCAGAGGGTGCCCTGGATTAGCGGGAGAATGACCTATACGAGTCATTATTAGACATGCTCTTCTGGTCTTCTCCAATGAGCACAAACCAACCTGATCCCTAATCGTAATCCAAGCAACTCGACCCCAAGTATCAGCATCTTTCAAACTAGCCAAGTAGCTCTGCTCGAACCGCAAATCCGGCAACGGAGGAAGATGCTTCTGCCGGACCACCGTCCTCACCATTCGACTAGGGTCAACTACATCAGACGGGATGCTGTCCGTGTCGTCGGTGATTGCGGATTCAGGAACATGCGACTTCTTCTCCGAGACAGAGATGGTTGGGTTGATGTCGTGGGCCGGAGAGGGATCGGGGTTCACAGAGGCAGTTTGAACGGTCTCCGCGATTTCAATCGTTGGCTCGGCCATGATGACGGTATTCGTGAGGTAATTAGCAGGCGATAGTAGCTGTTGTTGCTTTTGTTGATGGTGATGGTAGTTGTATACGGATCTATTCTCCTGACGCAAAGCGGAGAATCCAAAATTACATGACCTGTAATAGTGTGACAATACATACATACCCCTCCAGCCAAAGAGCCTCCCCACCTTTTCCGTCTTATTCCTGATTCTCACTTCTCTCACTTCTTCTTTCCTCCTCCTTCACGCACTCCTAAACCCTGCCTTATTCAATTCAATTAATTCCTGTTCTTATATATTGATCAATCAAAATGGCCGGATACCCCTTGCTCTGCTTGGAGAACCCTCTCCTTGGTATGTTGACGCCCATGAATAGCAAATCATCGGATGCTAACATTGGACTTTTACAGACATTCAGGCTGTCGGGTACGCTCAATTCACTGACTCCATATTCGACGGCGACTAATGCCAATTTTAGTGATGCCACTCTCCTGGAGAAATACGGACTCAAAGATAACGACGCCATCCTCGCCGAGGACAAGCACATGGGTCTCTACGATGAGCTGATGAAGCTTGATGCTAAGCTCATTGCTGGTGGTGCTGCTCAGAACACCGCTCGTGGTGCTCAGGTAAGCCTTAATTGCAATGGCCCGCCAATAGAATATCGGATTCTGATATTGTCCAGTATATCCTCCCCGACAACTCGGTCGTCTACATTGGCTGCGTTGGCAAGGACAAATATGCCGATCTCCTGAAGGACGCTTGCACCAAGGCCGGTGTCCACACCGAATACCGTCTCGACGATGTCCAGCCCACCGGCAAGTGCGGTGTCATCATCACTGGCCACAACCGCAGCATGTGCACCCACCTTGCTGCCGCTAACGAGTACAAGCCTGAGCACTTGAAGCAGCCTCAGATCTGGGATTTGGTCGAGAAGGCTCAGGTCTACTACGTTGGTGGATATCACTTGACCGTCTCCGTTCCTGCTATCTTGGCTCTTGCTGAGGAGGCTGCTGCTAAGAACAAGGTATGTGTACATTTTAATTGGCACTGGGCGTGGTCAATCTAACGCAGTGGCAGATATTCATGCTCTCCCTCTCCGCTCCTTTCATCCCTCAATTCTTCAAGGACCAGCTCGACACCGTCCTGCCTTACACTGACTACACCTTCTGCAACGAGACTGAGGCTCGTTCCTACTCCGAGAGTCACGGCTGGGGTACCGACGATATTGTCGAGATCACCAAGAAGCTTGCTCAGCTCCCTAAGAAGAACACCAGCCGTCCTCGTATTGCTATTGTCACCCAGGGTACCTTGCCTACTGTAGCAGCCTCGGTTAAGCCCGATGGTCAGGTCGAGGTCAAGGAGTTCGCTGTACGCGAGATCTCCAAGGACGCCATCACCGACACTAACGGTGCTGGGTAAGTATTCAACGTCTGCAGAAAAGTAGCTTACTTGAACTAACTTATCTTGTAGTGACGCTTTCGCCGGTGGTTTCGCCGCTGGTATCGTCCAGGGCAAGTCTCTCGAGGAGAGCATTGACATGGGTCAATGGCTGGCCAGCCTCAGCATCCAGGAGTTGGGACCTTCGTAAGCAGTCTTCTCCTTTTCCCACAGATAAAATTGATGGCTAACCCTCTTCTCAGGTTCCCTGCCACCAAGCAAATCTACACCAAGCAATAAATAATTTCATAACCCTGCCGCAAAATAAAAGCCTTCAACATTAGCTCCGTCAAACGACCACGGGGCTTATAGCCTACTGCAGCTATAATCCTTTTTCTTCTCTGATTGTTTTCAACCTATACCCTATTTTTGTCTTGACTTTAACGTCCTAGACCATGTTTCTCAACATACGCAATTTGCATGTAACGGTTATCATGAGATAGATATGACGTTCTCAACAACGATTTATGAATAGAATTGGTCAATATCATATGGCGTATTTTGCAATGAAGACAATAAACCACATAGATCATGTTTGAGCTAGATACTTCCTCTTCGCCATCACCAAATGAAGGAAATACATGTGATAACTGCTCATTCCTTCCCCTTGATTGCCATGCTGTCCCTCCCCTGGGCAAATTGGCATGTGATGTAACAGCTACAGCTTCAGATCAATGCGAGTCAGTAGGCATCATAGGATCCAACTGCCCACATTCCTCCATTCCCATCATCACCAATAATACAACTAAAGCATGGATTTCCCGTATGGCTGTCCATTTCCGTCATTATTCCTCCCGTTTCTCTCATTCTTCCCCGTAGTAAGGTAGAGTGGGACAGGAATGTAGTCAGGTTGTGCAGCCATAGAGACAACAAATGTTGCATGCATGCAAGTAGCAACTGGATTACATCATTGGCGTGCCTGTTTGGGTAGGCAGAAAAGGTACAATCCATAACTCACTTTATTTAAGCGAGACAGTAGGAAACAGGGATCAGCCACCTTGTCCACAAGGCGGCGTCTCACCAACAGCACCAAGCTGCGTTCCGGATCTGCGACTATTTCCGAATCCCGGACTATACCCATGCCCACCGGGGTATCCCATCGAAGAAGGCGGGAAGTGACTGTTGCTAACAAGGAAGGCGTCATTGGGCCAGGACGCATTTGCTAGTGCCCGCGCACTGGAAGTCGACATCGCATTGCTGGATGCGGGTGCGGATGGCCCGAATGGAGCTGGTGCAGGGGAGGAGGCAAGACTGTCCCAGCCTGCGCCTAGCCCCGAGGAGCGGGCGTGCATGGGCATGCTGCTGGATGGTGACGATGGGGTCCATGGGGAGGGTGACAGGGGAGTAGTTCCGCTGAGATGGTTTGGGTATTGGTTGCGTAGTAACTGCTGTTGTTGTTGGTAGAACATAAGATCGCGCGTTACGGATGATGGCGAACTTTGGGATGGGCGGAAACCGGGAGTGGTCATATTCATGTTTGGCTGATACATCGAATTTGGCTGTTGGTCCAAACCAGGAGGTCTGGGAGTTCCGAGGGATGAAGCCTCTGCGGATGAGGAAAGACTGGTGTTCCAAATGCTGGGCAGAATCGAGGGCAGGGGCGTAAACGACTGCGACGATGCTGGAGCAGCAGAATTGGCCATTGGTAGGTTGAGTCCGGGCGGCGCCATTGGTGTGCTGCGGGGAATCAAGCTCTCTTTCTGCAATGCAGAAGAGACCCGATCAGAGTCAAACGGATTGACAGAGGGAGTCGGCAGTTGGCTGTTGCTGAGGAAGCCCGGTTGTTCGGACACATTGGGCGCATTCTCGTAGGTGTCTGACTCGACTAGTTTTTCTACGTCTTCGACGATGCGGTGCATCTCAGACATGGAAGCTGAGGCGGACTGAGAGCCACCATAAACGCTCCTGGAGTCAGCAATGTGATTGGAATCCTGTACTGCCCGTTGAATATCGTCCCGTCCGATGCTCGTGGACGAAAGCGTGTGGTGATGACCAGATGGGCTGGCGAAGAATTGGGATGGAAGTCCTTCTTCCTTGTAGATGAAGCTCTTTTTGTCGTTGTCGTCCACCAGTGCTATCGGAATTTTCTGAATGCTGTTAATATATGTTGACTCAACAAAGTAAAGAGAGGGAAAGCAGGCATACATTTCCCACAACAAGATCAAGACCGTCAATAACGAATTCACGAATTCGGTAAAGCATTTCAATATTCGGATGGCTCCGTTCCACTCCTTCATTGTGCATTCGCGGTTTGCGCTGTCCATTGGCATCCAAGTATCTACGAGACACAGCTTCCTGGTCCAGCGGCGCAAAACCGAGCGTCTCCTCGTCTTCCTCCAAGAGGTAATCAATGTCCGGAAGACTAACCACTTCAAATGTCAACGCAAGCAGTGTCAGAGTGTTGGCGTAAATCTTCCAGAATTCGGCAATCTGGACAGACAATGGCGTATCTTTCTCCTTGTACGCAACCAGTAGACAACTGACAGTGAGGAGCCAGGAGCTGTAGTTACGAAGAGCGGGTAGGACGCGACGCGCGACAACAGTGACTTTTTCAGGACTGGGCTTTCCATCCTTGTTGCTGGGGTCCTGTTCTTCGACGGCGAATCGTTCCAATTCAGCCAAAAGGATCTGAAGCAAGGTGAAGAACGTTTTCACATTAATCCGCTGGAAAAAGAGGCGTGCGTTGGGTGAGGAATCTTCTGTATTGAGGAATCAGTCCTGTATTAACATATAGCAATGCCGGAACCTACTGTCAGAACGTTTTCTGGCAAAATCCTCCGCGGCGATGTTGACTAAGCAGAATTTCTGGAGAGTGCCCTCAAGAGAACGCTCCTTGAGGTCAACAGCAAGCTGACTGAGAACCTCACTCTCCAACTCATCGTGTTCGGGAAAATCAATACCCTTGTAGCATTGGGCGTGAAGATACACAAACCAAGGAGCCAAGGCCCTGCCGGGAATACCGGCATCGTCAGGACGGATCAGTACTCTCTTTGCCCACGCACTCATCACTTTTCTGAACTCGATCTCCAAATTTCCCCTAGCAGATGGATGGGGCTCGTGAGCGGACAGTGCCCTGTAAAGATGGTAAGTGGCCCTAAGGTGATTGCCATCGGCAAGCGCAATGACAGCCAATTGGTTATGCGATGCGCCAGACGCCGGGTAGATCACCATGGCCAGGTCATAGTATCCGATAGCAGGACCCCAATTGCGATCTTTGGCGACAAGCTCGGTCTCACGGTAGCGCGAGAGATCACCGAGACGGATGAGGGTTGCATGGCATGATTGGAGGATACGGGTTCGAAGGCTCTCTTCCGCCGTCTTGGGCGCGGACTGCACCGACAGGTCTGATATGATCTTAACAAAGACTTCCTTGGAAGAAGTTAGAAGGCAATGCATGCTCACTTTCATGGTTAAATTTCCGCGCAACTTTCTCCAGTTCAGGTATGCCCCCGAAATGTGACGATAGCTGTTGGATATACCCCCGGTAGAATCGCTGGCTGGATTTGATGAATTCCAAATAATGTTTCTCAAGTTTCCGTTTTTCGACTGGTTTCTTTCTCTTCCCGTTCTCCTCGCGACACTATCGTATATCGACGACTTATTAGAACAGAGCATGCAATGCCAGACTTTCCGGTCCGTGTGTATAACTCACGCGGGAGAGCAGTTTGCGAAACCGACTGTTTATTTTGAGATGCGCATCCCATAGGCGACCTTCCACATCGATGGAGCGTGCGGATTCGAAGTCTTGTAGTATGGCATTTTGGCAAGCCGCGCGGAGTCTGTAAGGAGTCGACCGAGGGTCAGATCAATCACGGCAAGCGAATCATAGCATTATGGCGAATACTAACATCGAAAGGTAGTGAGTGATCCCAGCAAACGTAGGCTCTTTCTCAGCGAGGCTTTTAAAAAGCTCCCTCTCGGCTTCGAGCGCAGTCCTGCATGACACACAATTCAGCCTGGACCAGGATGGAGGGGAGATATTGTAACCACTGACTGCCACGTATTCTGAAATTCGGACGCCATGCTCGTGACCAATGCAAGATAAGTCCCAAGACCCGACTCACTCCACCGTTTACCTCGCCCGTCAGATGGCTATGGCTGGCTGGAAGTCTGCGGGCGACAGAAGCAGTAAACGATCCATCAGTATATTCTATCAGTGCTGAGCGCGCAGGCGACGACCAAGGATTTCCAGGAGCGGGAGATAGACGAGCCCTGAAGAGAAACAAAGAAAGAACGACAAGTAAAGACAACGAGGGTGAAGAGGCCGCTCGTTGGAGAGAAAATCCTCGTTCCTTCACATCCGCTTCGGGAACTTTTTGACGCCGTCCGAAAAAGGACTAAGAGGGATGCCCGTGTGGCTGAGCAGGCGGTGATTGGATGGTGGTTGTGGCTGGTGCGGGAGAGTGTCCGGTAAGCGGTTTACCATACGGTACGATATGACGTACGGATAAATTACCGCTGGGGATAGTTACAACAATCGTTGTTTATTCCAGTTGGTAGGACGAGCCAAGACATTATTATGAGAGAAGAAAGACACTCTTGACATGTAGTAACACAGACCACTCACGCAGCATCTCCGTCATTGTCCATACTGTAAGTATACAACCTGCAGAACCAACTCAAGCATCCAAACTGACCTATCATGTACAGCTCCTGCGTTAGGCCCAATCCAGCATACATAACCACCCAGAAATCCTATTTAATAAGAAGAAAGCAAGGACAGCTCAAGCAATGTCCAAGCGATCCCGGAGTATCTCCATCTCCCCTCCAATCGACCAGTCTCCGCTCGAGACCCGGGCAAGATCCTCTCCTCCAGCGACACCTCAAGGACGATCCAAACAGCTCCATCTCCAGGACACTATCAATTCCACTGTCGAGGTGATGCGATGTTCCTTGCCGCCGCATAGGGAGACACTCTCATTTGCCTCGTATGCGGATTATGAGGTTCATTATCGGCAAGCGCATGTGAACCGGTGCGTTGAGTGTGGGAAGAATTTCCCGACGGATCTGTTTTTGAATCTGCACATTGAAGAGAACCATGACTCTTTGATGCTTGCGAGGAGAGGGCGGGGGGAGAAAACTGTAAGTGTTCACTCCTATCGATTTCGCATCTTGGTTTATCTGTTATGTGCAGCTAGCTGATTTATTCGAACAGTATGGCTGTTTCATTGAGGGTTGTGAACGGAAGTGCTCAACACCTCAGAAGCGTAGAATGCACTTAATAGACAAGCACATGTTTCCAAAGGTAAGGCATGGAATCTGCCTCGATGAATCGTCCATAGGCCCTTGAACAGAACTAACATTCCCAGTCCTATAATTTTTTCATAGTAAATGACGGAATCGACAAGCAAACATCCCTGTTGCGACCGATGAACTCCAGCAACAGACGTCGACTCTCAAGCACTCATACATCACCAAAAGAAGGACGTCTAAGGAACCGTCAGACCTCCATATCTCAGCAAGGGAGTCAACCAATTCCAATTTTATCAACAGGAGAAGCATCGCAAATACAGAGTAAGAAAGATCCGGATGATATGGATATCGCGGATCTTGAGAAGTCCATGTCTGCATTGCGATTTGTGCCCACGAGTGTCACGAGGAATCAAACGAAACCTGGAGGTCGGGCCTGATACATAGACGAGAATAAGAATACTCCACGAAACGATAAAAATATTGCATTTTAGAGAACATTTTATCATATAAACAAACCCATAGAAATTGATGACAGAGAAATATAACTAGCTTTGAAACCTCCCTGTAAACTCCATAACCCCCTCCCTCCCCTCCGAGAATATCAATTCCAAGCCCACCAGTGGAAAAAGTACAACGCTTTTAAATAAACAACCAAAGCAAGAGGTAATAGATATGGGTATACAATAGCAAACCACATAAAGATCACAAAAGACCTATAATGTAGCTGGAGGTACAGGTCATGGCTGCGTCTCTAAGAGATCAGAATAGGCATCCAAGCTTGACCCAACCAAATCAACAATAGCCCAGCTGGTATTCCCCTTGAATGTCCGTGCCCAGACACGGACAATAGCAACACTAAGCTGTCTCGCTTTAAATGGATTAGCCAGGAAATCCATGTCTGGGGCTCCTGGAGGATCGACAGCCATGTCCGTTTCATCCATCATACTCTTAATCCATAAGAGCAGTTTCCGTTCATGGTCAGTCAGCCGTTGCTCTGCTTGTGTGACTGGGATTGAGAGCAGCCAGCGACTTAGCAAAAAGGCGCATTCGAGGCTGCAGAGGGAATGCTGAATGCTCCAGAAAAATGAGTGGGTTCGCGCAACGAAGTCGATTCCCAGGCGCACTGGGATCGAAAGCGCATGGGCAGAGTGCAACAGTGCCATTATGAGACGGGGACTTCGTGCTATAGGTGGGGAGTCGTTCAAGGCTCGTGCGATCTGGATCGGGTCCTGTGTGATCAGCCTACGACAAGGTCCCATGTCGACATGTAACCTGATATAAGCCAGGCCAAGGAGAGCCGTGGATGTGAAAGCAATTGGGCCGGCTGGGTTTTGCGGATCGATACTTGACTCCGGGGTCCGCTTCCATAACGCCTTCCATGAGCTGAGGGAATGGTCTAGGATGTTGAGATCTTCCTGCCTCAGACTGGTCCCGTGCATAGTCGGCGCTGAAAGGCAAAGCTGGCGAGCAAAGAATATCTGTTGGATAAGGGCATGTATAAGGATATAGTTTCCTAGAGGAGAGATTGGCGCAGAAGAACTCGATATTCCCGACTTCAGGAACAGCTTAGCGAACGCTTCCTGGAAGGAAATCTCTGTTCCACTTCTAGCGCGATGAGTCCGACGCCATTGGACTGCGTTGTTCGCTTTCCACACGTCAGGGGAACATGGCATGTTCAAGTGTAACTCCGCGTTCAGGAGCAAGGGAGGAATATTGTACATAATAGAATGAAGGTTGAAGAAGCAGTATACAATGAGCTTTGTGCGCCTGTTGCCTTCTCCCCGTATCCATTCTTCCCAGCTGCTCGGGTCTGGACTAGGGGTTGGCTCAGACAGACCATGCTCTCTAACGAGTCTTGCGAGAGTGCTCTGTAACGAGAGTATTTCTCGCAGTAGTTCAGGTTGTCTTTCCCAAGAAGCAAACACTGTGAGTAGTAGGAAAGTGCGAATCACCTCCATATGAGCATCTGAATCATCAGGAATATATTGCGCATAGTCCATTGGATGGCCGGCCATGTGCTGATGATGCTGAAACGGGCTACCCGCATGATTGGAGATGATCGACGAGTCCCGAGAGTTATAGAAACCACCGGCATTGGGAGAGTAGAAGTTCCACGTTGGACACGCCACCTGTTTGCTATCCCGTCTCCGAAGTCGTTCCAATAAAATGGCTTTTGCCGCGTGGAAAAGCTCGATACCCCGGCTGTTTTCGAATCGATAATGTGACCCTGCGGCGGCCAATGCGAGCGTAAGTTCTGGGGAGCACTTCGCGACTGATAATGTCGGGACGTGGATGAACGGAAGATGCTCGTTCAGTCCATTGATATAACCAGCAAAGAAGCGAGACAGGGCATGCCTTGTTGGTTGAACAAATCCTTTGGGAAGGACATGTGCGAATTCCTCTAACTTTGAAATGAAGACTAGTCGATCCGAATTCGATATGTCCCATGCGGGCCGCGGGCTTTCATCGGTAAATCCGAGTCGATCATCCACTTCGTGAGGTTCTGGTTGCAAGGAGGGTAGTCGAGATCCAAAATTTGAGAAGGATGGGGCGTCATCTGCGGTTCTCGGATCGCTCATTACATCTGGCCCGAGTCTCGCTGGTGCCGCTTCGCGTATTGGTGTCTTTGTATCCATGGGGACACTGGTTGGTAACATGGGATCTTCAACGGAAGAAAATACCCCGGAGTCCCAATCAGAGGAGAGGCCAACACTTTCCAAGAAAATAGTGAAATCTTGAACCGGGTCTCCTAGATCCGTTAAATCAAGGATTGATGGCTCCACACCATAATTGTCTGTGATCGCCCGGTCTGGGGCCGAGGGAAGTGGTTGAGAAACACTCTGCGTGTGCGGAGGTTTGCGTAACGACTCAAGTTCCTGTTGTCCTTCTAAGGCAACATGGCTAGCGGCATGGGACAAAAGATTCAAGTCATAACCCCACGACGGGTTAAAATGCGTTGTGTCAACGATGGGCTGGTGTTGGACATGCACCTCCGGCTCCGGCTGCTGTGAGATTGGCTGCGATTGGACCGGCACTGCATCCGCCAGCTCCAGCATCCGCGAATCCTGAGGGGCAGCGGCAGGGGGAGGGATCAGAGAGGTTGGTGTTGGGGGAACATCATGGTGGTGATGACTTGTGTTGTTATTGGTGGAGTTATGACCATTGTTGCTGTTATTATTATTATGGCTCCGCTGTTCTCGGCTCGCAGCAGCTTCTGACGGGTGGACTAATCGTTCATGGCGCACAAGCAAATCACTACACAGAGTTTTTTTTTTCCTAATTAGCATGGCCCCGTATATGTGTGAAGTGGCTGTTTATTCCCCTTACCTTCTGGCAAATGATTTGGAGCAAAGGTCGCATGAGAACGGTTTCTCTTTCGTATCTGTATTGTCAATATCCAGTTAGCTTTGTATCTTTTTAGCCCTACCCAGGGCCCATCGGGGTCCAGGGACACTCAACGGGTGCGGAGATGGCGTTGGAGATGCTCGAGACGCGCAAACGGCCGGCTGCAATACTCGCAAGTAAGAGACTTGCGGTTGGCGGGAGCGGCTTTCTTCTTCGCTTTGCCGGGTGTATTTTTCTCTTCGTCCATCACGAATTGCGTAGGAATTTGGAGTCTGTCCTCAACTTGGGAGAGCGGCCGAGCGGGGAAGAAAACCTGTGGGGGGTTGGCATGAGGGGGAGGCACGTGATTTGCTGCTTCTGG
Source organism: Aspergillus sp. S3505 (assembly GCA_023627475.1). Classification (NCBI taxonomy): domain Eukaryota; kingdom Fungi; phylum Ascomycota; class Eurotiomycetes; order Eurotiales; family Aspergillaceae; genus Aspergillus; species Aspergillus sp. S3505. Next base: position 74,407 of record JAMAHJ010000026.1, on the reverse strand, counting down.
CAAATGGCAGCAGAGCATTACTACGACGCTTACAGCGGCGATACATAATACTAGAGCATATCTCTGGTAAATCGGTTCTCGACAGGTGCGATTTAGCGAAGGAATAAGATTCCCTTTTGGGCTTATTACCAGGATCCGGTGTCATATATATCTGGTTCTCTGTATCTGAGCCTGGCATCTCAAATGGGCGGTATGTATGCATCGATATGCTCTCCAACACCCCACTGGTGCGGAGACTGCAGGTCTGTATCTATGCTGGCATACCCGATTTTGTCTTCAGTTAATACAAGTATCGCGTATCTCCTCACCCCGAGAGTCTCAGTTAAGCTTATGTCAATTGGTGTATTTGGTAGGATGGTGTGCTTGACTTTCGAGTCTCAGCGGCAGACAGTGCAGTTACATGATCACATGTTCCAGAATTGTTTACAGTTTCGCGGCTTAAAGATAACATGATGAGCCTCGCCGGTGTACGAAAAACTGGACTCGGACTCTGGCTATTGACGGTGCATGGTCTATTTATTATTCTCATCTATTTAATAGGAAGCCACCCTCTACCAATCAGACACTATGGCCGAGTGGTCTAAGGCGGTAGATTAGAAATCTACTCTCTTCGGAGGCGTCGGTTCGAGTCCGACTGGTGTCGATTTTTTTTGCTCTTTTTTGTTCTTTCAGTTTCCGGTCCCGTAGGAGAGTGCTCATGAGTGACAGATAGCGCTGGGCTGGAAGAAACGGATGGAATCCGTAGACATGTTACGACGAACATGCGAGCGCCATTCACACATAGATGCAGTTAAAACCACCTGGAAAGTCCGATGTATCTGGCTAGGTTGATAACGATAGATATTTGTTTGATGTCCGAATGTTGAAAGACAGATAACTATAAGTCCTTGGTAATGTCGATGCCTGCAGCAGACACTGGAATCGGATTACTTGTCTCGCCCATCGTGTAACGAGACAATCGGGTCACGAAACATTGCGACTCGAGATTTGGACCAAGGACAATCTGATATATTTAACAGATCATCCAAAACCGCCTAGGACAACGACCACCCCTAACGAGCCAATAATATAGCAGCTGCCATGCATAGCGCATCGCACCTCTTAAAAGCTGTAAGTCCTGGGTAGGCAAAGACTTGTGTGCACTACTTCGCAGCACAAGGCTTTCATAACTGCTAGACGGTAATAGAGGCCAAAGTTCAAGGGTTGTCATTCCAGACGTCGGACGTTCTCAGTGAAGGGGCAGGTATAATAAAAGAACAAAAAGAAGAGCAAAAAGAATCGACACCAGTCGGACTCGAACCGACGCCTCCGAAGAGAGTAGATTTCTAATCTACCGCCTTAGACCACTCGGCCATAGTGTCTGATTGGACTGCTTGATTTTGATTTTTTTAATTCTTGGAAAGAAAGATTAGAACCATCCCACTCCGGTTAGCTCCTATGCCATTCGGTAGCATGTGGGGGGCATGAGAGAAACAATGGTCGATTGCTTTGGAATTGAGTGAAGAGATTTATCACTGCTCACCAGACACGAGACAATGCATGCCATTGATGCTTTATCGTCGAGCAAAAGTTCGCGTTAATTTTGCGATCCAAGTATGCGTGATATATAATCGAAAGATCGACGGAGAATCAGTCAACGAATGTTATTGGAGGACATGAAACTAAACAAGCCTGCCCTATCGTCACAGAATTACATATCATGATATTGTCATGCAACTAACCGTCCTAGTGCCTTGGTTCGATGTCGTTGCTCGCCCTAACCATCCAACAACATGCCATTGAGTATCAGGAATAAACAAGTCTTAATTCGCCCAAATCAAAAGCGTAGGTGTTACGAATAAGAACCGGATTAGCCTGCTGACACATCCATCCCATGACTCTATAAAGTACCGATCACCTGCATAGTCGTCAGAAGTATATCCAAATGCATAGACTCGATATCCAAGAGCAAATGTCCCAGATTAGCCAGTGGCGGGCCCTGATATTAGAAGGAAATACAGGGGTACTTGGAAGACGCCTGGATTCTTTGGGAATGATGCCCCTGGATAACGCAGACTCCTCCCCAATGACTGACTCCCATCAGTCACGCATGAAGTTGGATATTACAAACCCCTATTCACCCACAACAGTACTTTCGCTAACCGGCAGGTGAAATCCATGGGCTGTACAACAGCGACGCCTTGCACCATATACTTAAACATTGGCCTAGCGTAGCCATGGGCCACGCTAATTAACTCAACAGAGTTGCACCGTCATCGAATGGCGAGGATCTGGAACGTGAAGTGAAACACCGGCTCTGAATAGAATCTTAAAGTCGCCGGTGCAAAGAGCTAAGGGGGCGATACTGGCACGCGGAGCGTTATGTTCGGGCCCCAAGCCAACCTGAAGTATGGAAATAGTCTGCGTACCCATACCACGAGCCAAAAAAAAAAAAAAGGAAGGGGGAGTATGGAATACGGGGCCCTAGAAGGGAAAAAATATCGACACCAGTCGGACTCGAACCGACGCCTCCGAAGAGAGTAGATTTCTAATCTACCGCCTTAGACCACTCGGCCATAGTGTCAACTGATATTATTTTACAATTCTAACTTGTTACTTTACGAAATAAATCCCCGCGGGTTGCAGGACTGACAGGTTTCACTCCGCGCGATTAGCCACTTACTGTGTATTCTAGTGTGGTGTATATGCATGTCTAATGTTTCTAGATCATTCAATTCTGATTCGTCAATTTGTGGCTTTCGCGCAATAGTGCTTGGGAATCTTCATCAGCCACTACGGACTATTCCACGCCCTCCGGTCACATGACCCACAGACACCGTCCGTCAAACATATCAGCTCACACCGCATGGAAGAATGGATCATGGCACTAAGTGTATGGAGTCTGAATACTCGAATTGGTTCTTCAGGAACTCCTGAACAGTGTATTTTAGTCCACCTCATCGGTTATTGCCTTACTCCTATTGGCTCTTTCATTGGCCCTCCAAGTGTCTCATAACCACAAGTATGGCATAAAGAGAGTTGACCAGTAAGTACCCAGTAGTATCCATATGTCTAAGATCCCGTAATTAAACCCGGGAAGAAGAACTCGTATTCAACAACCGCCCAAACTTGGCGGTGTTTCAGAAATGAGGCGGGCCCAATCCGTGACCCGAGACAACGATCGGTGGTTTGTTTCATATCGCCATGTCGCCCGGCGATCGCTTCTTCTTTTTCCCTTTCCTTCTCCTCTCACCTCTTTTTTCTCACCTTCTTCACTCTTCTTTCGTTTGGTGTTTTGTGTCTATCTCCATCCGCGTCTCATCCTCCTCCGTCCCCTCCTTATTCTCGTTTGGTCAACGGGTGTCAGGGGGTTTTTGACGTCTGTCTGCTGCCGCTGTCATCTGGTCACTTTGAAAAGTTGGATTACCACTGACAACGGTTTTCATTAAGAGGAAAGAGATACACAGCGAAGGGTTAAAGTGTGCCGGCCTATTTCTTTATCTTCTCTGTGAGCGGTTAAAGGGTTAATTTACTGTGAGTGGATAAGGCTATTCAGTCTGTAAGGACATGAGGCATCCCTCGTTTCCCTGATTCTTCCAATCTTCATCCTATCGATACACTCAAGAAAAGCCACAATCTTCTATTCTTTTATATCGTGCATTCCATTCTCCATACTGTTTGATTCAATTGATCACCGGATTCCCGAATCTCCGCCGGCATGCAGAACCGTGAAGCTAACACATGCGTGTAAAATATAGGTACCAACCCGTACCATGTATTAGTCGACGTCCCATCCGTTCTTGCCCTCGCGTTATATTATATCCCACGAAGGGTTGTACAAGAGTCGAAAAAGCTACCCGAAGCTGCTGGCTGGCTGTCACGTACAGGGTCATTCGAGGAACACCGTCCCACAGAACACCCGCAATAATACCTCGACGGGAAAATTTGTCGCAGAATTCCTAGGACACGAGTCCGTCGGATTTCAGAACAACAATGCTGGCGTCCAAACCCTATTCCGGTTCGCTGGGTATGCAGGCATCCCAGACCGCGACACCACCATACAGTGTTGGGTCGTCGCAGAAGTCCATGGGACTGAAACCACAGGAGGGAGCGATGTTTACTAGTCCTACAGACTCAGACTTTATGGATGGCCAGGGTGGACTTGAAGCTGTTCGGTAAGCTCCACTAGAACGTGAGATTCTGATGCCCTGCGCCGTAACTAACGAATTGCTAGCTCTTGGGACGAGAAGCAAGTTATTGCTTGGCTTCACAGCATCAACTGCGGTCAATATGAATCTTTGTTCAAAGGTACATACATAGTGGAGCGTTTCTCCCAGTTCACTGAGCGGAAAATAACTGACGGTGTCTAGCAAATAACTTCAACGGCGACAACCTCATCGAATGTGACCAGAAGATTCTCCAAGAGATGGGAATCAAGAAAATCGGCGATCGTGTACGAATCTTTGTTGCCATCAAACAACTTAGGAATAGGTCCGTCGCTAATCGTAAACAAAAGAACATGGTGAGCTCGTCGTGCCCGTGCTTCAGAAGCTCTTGCTGATCTCCGACACAGATTCAATTGGCCGCACTTGAAGCTTCAACTCTTGGATCCTCTCCGTCACTTCCCAGCTCCCGTCAACCCGGAAAACCATCTTCACGCTCTGTATCGCCCCTGCGAGCTCAGCGGTATGGCAGCCCAGCGGAGTCTGGGCGAAGAGACTATTTCGGATACCAAGTCTCCAGTGGCTCGAACTCTGCGCGGAACCCTGGAACACCAGGTGAACAGACCCCTGGTGTTAAGGGAAACTCGCATCTCAGGCGAAACCCCAGCATGGATGGTTTGACGATGGGTCCTTTGCCCAGATCGCCAGTAATTAGAGTTATCTACACTGGTGGGCAGACGAAGGTCCTGGACATCAAACACTGCAAAACTCCGGATGAAGTCATCCTATGTGTTCTGAAGAAGCTGCAGCTTCCTGAACATCAATATCGCAACTATTGCTTCTATGTATTGGATGGCCTGGACCCGGAACCGGCCAATTGCAGACGACTTTCAGATTCCGAGCTTATGGAAGTTTGCGAGGCATACACCCGCTCGGAGCGTGGTCGCTTGATCCTACGTATGACCCACGCCGGCAAACCTGATCTTGATGAGCTTCGCCGTGCTTCTCAGCTTGCGGTGGACGAAAGCCAGATGACGCATAGCAATGCTCTGCACAACTCAAATACGCGAAATCAAATGAAGATCAAACAGATTACCGGAGAGGACTTGCAGAGAATCATGAGACCCATGTCTCCCTCCAGCAAGAACTCGCGGCTCTCGAACTCAGATCGCAATACGGCATCCAAGCTACAGTCCTTCTTTGGTGCCAGGCCTCCAAGCGAAATGATCATTCACGAGATCCAATCATATTTCCCAAGCCACCACCAGAAGGATATCGAGAAGACGATGCGCATGTCGGTGCGGAGGTCACAACGTCTTAGTCGGGCTGCAAGCCGTCTAAGTGTTGTAAGCAATGCAAGCTACGCATCTAGTCTGCGCGAGGCCAGCTTGCGCGATGCTCCACCAATCCCTAGCATCGCTGACACCTGGCTCACTGGCGCAGGGCAGCCCAACGCACAGAACAATGCGCAGAAGACCACCAATCGTCTCTCGAGGCCGCTTTCGGTATCATCACGATTTAACCTCCCCCAGACGTCATACAGAGATTCCATTGCATCTAGCTCTCTTCAACCTCTTCAGGAGGAGTCGCCTGTCGAGCCGAATCGCAAATCATATGTCTCGTTCGATAGTGCTTCTGAGGATGCCGCTACTTCCCGCCAGAGTCTCATTGACGATGAGAACGCTAGTGTTGCCGCCACCGATGGCGGCTCACTCAGTGAACGGTTGAGCGTTATTGTCGCGGAAGATGAAGAAGAAGAGGACGATGAACTTCAAGATTTTTTGGCCGGAAACAATTTCGCACCAAAGAATTGGATGAAGGGTTCGCTCATTGGTGAAGGATCATTTGGAAGCGTTTTTCTGGCCCTTCACGCAATCACCGGAGAGCTCATGGCCGTTAAGCAAGTCGAGATACCCTCGGCAACTCAGGGCACCGAGTTCGATAAACGGAAGAACAGCATGGTTACCGCGCTCAAGCATGAGATTGATCTCCTGCAAGGCCTTCATCACCCCAACATTGTACAGTATCTAGGAACTATCGCCGACGAGCAATATCTGAACATTTTCCTGGAATACGTTCCTGGAGGCTCTATTGCTTCGATGCTTAAGCAGTACAACACCTTTCAAGAGCCATTGATCAAGAACTTTGTCCGACAGATCCTGACCGGTCTCCAATATCTTCACGACCGTGACATCATCCACCGTGATATTAAGGGCGCCAACATCCTGGTCGACAACAAGGGTGGCGTGAAGATTTCCGACTTTGGTATCTCCAAGCGTGTCGAAGCGTCCACTGTTCTCGGCTCACGAGCCAGCGGAAGTAGCCATTTACATCGTCCCTCACTACAGGGTAGCGTCTATTGGATGGCACCGGAAGTGGTACGGCAAACAACCCATACCAAGAAAGCTGACATTTGGAGTTTGGGCTGTCTCGTCGTTGAGATGTTTATCGGAGCTCATCCTTTCCCGGACTGCGGCCAGCTCCAGGCCATCTTCGCCATCGGCTACAAACAAGCACGCCCCCCTGCCCCGGAACATGCTAGCAAAGAAGCCACCGCTTTTTTGGATATGACGTTCCAGGCTGATCACCATAAGAGACCTGATGCGGATGAGCTGCTGAAATCGCAGTTCTTGTCTTCACCACTTGCATGAGATCTCTATTGTACGAAGTACGATGGCATAAGCGAATCTACCTCAACATCATTAGAGATTTATGAATACCCCGGAGTTCTTTGGACACCAGCATTGATATTTTCGGAATTGCTACGCGTCTATGATCAATAATTTGCAGAAGTCTTGATGGCTTACGTTCGTGTATCTCACGATCTTTCCATTCTATTTTCTTTTTTCTTTTTGGTCTTGTTTCAGATGTACTAGGTTGCATTGGATATCGTTTTGTAATTTCCTTCCTTTGACAGGAAATACTAGAGCTGGCCTTGTTACTTCAGTTCCTTCTACCCTCCCCTCTATGATTGTGCCTTATTGCCCATAATCCACCAAAATGAACAATCGAGGAAGGGATAGATTGGCCAAGTTTTTAATCTACATAATACGAATGATATAGACTGGACTCATGAAACATGAAATATTCGTTCAAAGGTACTAAAACAGAGAAATAATAACAGGACTGAGAAATGCAGGCTCCTATGTTACATGTTTATTGCCAACTGCCAAACCGTTTTTCATTTGCAAGGTGTGCTTCCGTCGGATTAGTCTAGACACGAAGATGGACAAGTCCTTTTTTAGTCGACCAGCTTGCCATGGAACGGAATACCCATGGCACTTAGCAAAAGACGGGCGTCCTTGTCGGTTCTGGCGCTTGTGTGGAGGGTAATGTGGCAACCGGGAATCATCTTGGGCGGATACCTGATCGAATTCGTTAGGAATGAAACGCCTTGGACGGGAGATAGATTGACTCACATGTCGTAGTTGACTTCAATCTCAGGGAAAAGAGCCACATTTTCCGGCTCCAGACCAAAGGTGATGTTTCCACTGCTGTCACCGCTAGTGCCCTTGATACCATCCCATTCCTTGATCCTGGGCATCACGACATCAATCAACTTCCCGAGGAAGTGCTGCATGTTCTCACCCCGTAGCTCCGCCTTGACAGCAACGCTATCTCTACCGGGCGCAATACCCCACGGAGAAACACTAGTCTTAGATTTGAACGTATCCACACGCACATTCGAAATAGCCTGCATCGCCATACCCGCAACATGCAACCAGGATGAGTTCTCTGTCGCAGCCTGCTTCACATAGCTGTGGATCGTCACCCGCTCAACTTCGGGGATGTTGTTGAAGCGGATCGGCTTGCGCAGCAGTCGCAGAACGTCACCACCGCGGGGCCCGCGTAGTTGACGGTTCTTGTGATACGGCGAGCTGTCGTCCCATTCGCGCAGACGGGGGGCTTTTGGCGGGGGCTTGAAGCCGGGTGGATTGTGGACGTAGCAGAGGGTTAGGATGTCCGGGGCGATGGTCGATTGCCATGTCTGCTCGGTTCGGGGGAGGGAGAAGGGGCCTGGGACGAAGAGACGGGAGGAGGGGTCCGAGGGAGGGGGTGGACGGTGAGGGTGTAGCGGGCCACGGTCGTACTTTGGTGATCGAAATTGGTAACTATTAAGTGTTAGACAGTGTGCATGATATGTGGATGAAAAACAAACTCACCGACTCCGTGGTAATTGACCCTTTCGCGACTTCGCTCTTGTGACTGGGTCAAATGATTTCACCACGTCCTTTGGTACTGCAGTGGCCAATGAACTCGACTCCAGTTCATTGAGGTCGCCCGCCGGAGACTTGGATGCCGCATCGTCGCTGGTATTGCGGCAGAAGCAGACACTTTGTGGGCGAGCTGACGGTAATATTGCCCGGGGCAATGACCTTGCCAGGTATCTAGACGGCTCTCTAGCTGCCATCCTGATCTGCAATTGGCGTTGTCGCTGCTGAACCGGACGAAGGCGTTTTTCCAAATTATTTGCCGGGGCGGAGAAACGTTGACTTCGGGAGTGCATCACGTGTAAAATATTTATGCCTGAAATAGCGGGCACTAATTCACAGGCACCAACGCCTCCGCAGCTCCACATATGATCAGCTTCATCATCGCCGCCAACAGCGCCTACACCACCACTACAGAGCACTATCTTGAGCTACGTCCGGGCTATGATCTTCACCTGGCGTCGATCAGCTGATATACTCGCCTGATCCAGATTAGCATTTCATAAATTGCTGCCATAATTCTCATAAACAGGTCACTTCCCTTTGCTTATTCCCGTTTTGACGTCCGATGGTGGCGAAGGCGGTTTCCGGATGGATTGGCAGCTCCGACGTCGTCAGAAGAGCCCGGCACCTGATACGATCATTGATGACTTGGCGAGAATAGTTTCGCTCCAACATCTTCATGCTCGATCTCGGAATTTTAAATTGAATCCCGCAAATATCGATTAATCCAGCATAGATCCCCATGCTTATCCTGGTCCCGCTTCTCGATTCGCATTGAGGACATCTACGGTTCTGTTTCAAAACGATCCGTTCTCACAAATTGAGTTGTCGAAGATGAGCAGCTTTCAGAAGTTGCTCCCAAGTCGTGAGCGACATAGCAGATATAGCAAACACCTCAAGGAAGAAGTACGAATCCAGCTAGTTGTCTTCACTTGGGATTTGACTGACCTTTCTGAACAGACTTCGAATATTCTCACCAGGCCTTTATTTCGCGGTTTCTTCTCCTCACAATTGGCTTCGGAAAATTGCGACAATCAGAATCAGAAGAAGGTAAGAGACAGGCTTTGTAGCTGCCATGGCTCGCAGTGACTCATAAAGTGTGAATAGATAAAGCAACTTGAACGTCGCATTGCACAACTTGGAATCACCGATTTGAAGGAAGAACATATTGGTTATGCGTTGCAATCAGCTCATGCGCAAGGGAATGTTGAAAAGGCGTTTGATTTACTTCTTCTACTGGAGGACTCTATCGAAGGGATAATCAGAGGATATACACCCAGCACAAAACTTCTTGGCGCAGAGAACCGACAGGGTGTTACCTGCTACCTAGATGCGCTACTCTTCGCAATGTTCGCCCGCCTTGACTGTTTCGAACCCATACTGCACAAATCCTTTGAAGATGAACCGCGCCGGAAACTCGCAGTTTTGCTAAGATTTTGGGTCAATATGCTACGTTCTGGAAAGCTCATAACGAAAGACATGGTGTGTTCCATATCATCTTGGTGATGCAGGATTACTGACCCAACCATCAACAGACAAAGTATCTGCAAGATGCGCTTGCCGAGTGCGGTTGGAGGGATGCCTCCACTCTCCGCCAACAGGATGCATCGGAGGCATTTACATTCATCACGGAGAAACTAGAGCTACCGCTTCTAACCTTGAAGATGGACATCTATCACACCGGAAAGGAAGATGCCAACGGCGATCACAAGTTCATCAACGAGAGGCTATTAGAGGTTGCGATACCCGAGCCAACAAACGGGAGGACAGTCACGCTGGAAGACTGCTTGGAGTCCTACTTCAACAATAAGATTGAGGTAAAAAGACATTTAGAGCGACGAAACACCACAAGGTCGGTAGATTCGATGCCAAAAGGCTTCACAGCACACGTGGAAGCTATCGAAGTCGGATCTACTGGGTCATCACCAGTCCGGGGGTGTTCTCCCCGATTGGAAGATGTGACTCCTTTAACATCAATGACGGAGTCTATCGACGAGTCCGCCACAACTTCGTCTACTCTGGATCGACGGGATAGTATTGTACAGGAGCGTTTCGTTCCTGATTCAAGCGATGAAAGTAAAAGTGATGAGGGAAAAGGTGGAAGCGGCAATGGTCGCAACCATACTCGGAAAGGTTCTTACAGGAAAGAGGTCATGATGCCAGCCTGGCAGTTCTTCAGCTTGATACGTGCGTCTCTTCTGAGTTCTTATGCTTCGGGGAATGTGCTGACTCATTTGCAGCGTGGTACACGGATAATACACCGAAGACTGATGCTCAGGTAGCGGAACATATCTCTGTGAAGAGACCTATTCTGGGAATGTGCTTGAAGCGTTACTCGATGCTTCCCAATGGGAGGGCGGTCAGACGCAGCACATTCGTTGATATACCAACTGAGATCGGCTTACCCCACTTCATTCAAGATGACAATATGGATGACGATGCTCCCGTATATGGCAATTTTAAGTTGGCTTTACAATCTCTAGTCTGTCATCGTGGGAACTCCGTCGACTCAGGTCATTATATAGCAATCGTGCGAGGGTCCAGTGCAGGGGCTTCCCCAGCCGTTTCTAATGGTGATGGTACCGAGCAGACAGTTTCGGATGATTCACGATATTGGATGCGTTTTGATGACTTGGCTGCTGAGCGAGTGACTTTAGTCGACATCGAACAGGCCTTGAAAAACGAGTCGCCGTATCTGCTGTTCTACCAGATCCTCCCTATTGACGAAGATGCTGCAAATGCCAACCTACAACATAAGGCTTCCTCTGAGTCTTCAGATGATACCCTGGAATCGGATGTTGCAGGTATCGCTCGAAGACTAAACGGCTTATCCATGGGGTCGTCTAACGCTGAGGAATGCACGGCTGGGCGGCCCAGTTTCGAGATCACCGCTCCGATAATCACGGAGACTGAAGTGATCGATCAAAAAGGAGAGCCACAGGGCTACATATTCTCTAATACCGACCCTTCGACTCAGTCTGGAAGTCTCCATGTACACAACACCTCTTCCACGTCACCAAAGATCGCACCGAAGGATAAAGACGAGGACGCAACGAGTTCAAATCCCTTTTCATTCTCGAGACGCGGTTCTAGGGTGAAAAGTAACCCTGGTAGCCGCGCCGGCAGTCAAAATAGCGAGAACCGAATCAGTGCAACTTTCTCGCGGTTTACCGGACGAATAAGCCGTGACAAGCTCAGCAGTGATGATCAGTCTACGGAAGGTGATGGCGACGAATACGCGGTAGACACTGAACTGGTTGGTTCGAACGGCGAGAAATACGCCCCATCTAGCAATGAAAGCAAAGAAAAAGATAGGAACGCCCGGGGGCGGAATAAGGATCGTGATAGATGGAGAGGAAAGGCCAAGGATAAAACTAAAGGATTAGAGAGGGAATGTGTTATTATGTGATGACGAGGGTAATTAGTGCCCTTGTCCCATTGGTATGACTGTACTTGCATGCTCCCGGCATTGGAGGTCGGATTGATATGATACCCATGAATTACGCCTAGGGCTTATGGACAGTTTCGGGTTATTGGCGTTTCTTTCTACACAGCATAGAGTATTGGCATAGATAGAAAGGTATGTCACTAATATGAGCATACATCAGCATCGTGGTATTGGTTGTACTATGTAGTGACTTTTGTACTTGTTGATATCATTGCCCATTCACTATCCCAAGCTAAAGGAAAGCAATCAGAACGCCAGGCTACTCATTATAACTCTTCTAGTCTTCTGTGCAACGCATATTTTCGTTCCAACCCGTCCTACTTGTCCAGGCTGGGCTCAGCAGATTCAGAAGTATTTGATTCATCTTCAACTGCCTTCCTCTCCTTTTAGCGCGCCTCCTTCCCTTTTACACTCTCCTTCTCAAACATCCACCAACGCGCTATGGACTGAATTTAATCCAACTCAGGCTCCTGAATTGTGGCCACGGGAACCCATCGGCCATCTGTATCATAGGAAAGCTTCGTTTTATCCAGAGGTCGTCCGCTGGAAGTAGCTTGGATACCAACCAGGCCACCAGTCATCTGGGCTTTATAGATAGTGCTGTTATTGTCAACTGTCACAGGAACTGAGGTATATCCGCATGGAAGATCCTCCATACCAATACCGTGAGACAGGACCTCATCGAGCTCCGAATTCTCCTGGTAGCCGCCAAATTCTTTCGTATCAAGAGGGCTAGGGCTAACAGGTCTATCATGATATAGTGGACGGCCTTTCTCGCCCCAAAAGCAGAAAGCAGTGATCCAGCCGGAGAACTACTGGATACCGCCCCCGCCTGACTTGTGATCACATTTGCGCCAGAAGTCTACAACTGCAGGGTCATCTGGGCGATCAGAGGAGGCCACGAAGCCCTCTAGCACTGGTCGGAGAAGTCGAGCAAAAGCCGCAGGCTCCTTTCCCAGGCGAGGAATCTTGTTCAGCTTGGTTACCAGCCGTGCCCAGTCTTCGCGGTCGCCGAGAAATGGCACTGTTGGGGTCCCGCACTTTAGTATCATCTTATATGAAAAGTACTTCTGAAATGTTCCCATCATGAGAGTGACTGCGAATACCCAGTCCGTGTCTGGTGGTGCTGAACGCAGGCATGATCCATGTCCGGAGCTCAGGATCTACGAGGTGCTCCCCAATCAAGCTTGTAATGTCAACTACCAACTAGAGCTCTGGATGATACCTTTGCTCTGTTGAATCTCCTTTAGGTCATGTCTGCTGGAGAAGCTCGTCGCTGGTGATGCATTTGCGCACTGCCCTATCTCTGGGCGGAGGGCTGGCCGTAGTTAGTATAACGGGCATTTTCTTTAGCAACTCGTATGAATGACTGGGGCTGTTATGGAATAGTTCTGAATAGGGGTGTAACGAATACGAATATTCGGTCAAATATACGCAAGTTGGTAGATTAGTCAGTAACACCCTAAATGGTTAACGTGATTCCCAAGCGAGCCGATCACCCGACGCGTTTTTCCACCCGTAAGTGAATTATGAAGGCGATTTTCAACCCCAAAGATGCATTTCTATATAAATAACTAGTTCCTATTGCGTTTAGGACAATGAGTCCGTTTATGTCCTAAAATATTGCAATCACTACATCGTGGTGGTGCTCGTACAGAGCGGTACTCTATCATAGGTGCCGATTCCATAAATGCAGTAGGCACAGCTTCTTCCACCTGGCTCCTTCCCTGTATGAGATCCTGGCCCTCCTGAATTGAAAGGCCTTCTTCAGTAGCTATCTGCCTCCTAGATCACTTGCGCTTTTGAAGCTGCTTTTCATGTGAAGCCCGCAATTCATGAATTTCTTGACGTGCAAGAATAGCTTCATTTAAAGCCATTTCATGGCCTTTGATGATCTTGTCCATCCGCATTTCTAGAACAGATGGGGGGCTTTGTGAATGCCCTTTAAGCAGAGTTTTAACTGTAGATGCCTGCTTTGCTAGTTGCCGCAAGTTATAAGGTGTTTTTGGTGCTGAATTGGTGGACTGACTGCCTGGTGGTGTAGGGGTCTCAAGTTGAATAGTAAAACGCCCAAGCACCTCCTCTGGATTGAATGGGACCAAGCCAGTAGCTCTAAATCCACTTTTGATATTATCCAAAGTAAATGCTTGCTTCCGAGCTTCTGGATATGCCCCAAGGAAGTCAAGTTTATCCATATGGTTGAAGCCCTCCGGCATCCGATTTTGAACCAAGCATCCATATGCTTCCTTTAAGGGTGAGAAGCAGCTCACATCAAGAGGCTGACAATAATTTGATGAGTGGGGTGGCATACAGATGGGAATTATATCATTCTCACTGCATATTTTATCGAATTCAGGAGTCAGATGGCTACCATGGCCATCTAGAACTAAAAGGCGGTATTTTCCAGTTGTACAGCTAGTAGTTTCAGGAATGAAGACCTTTTGAAGCCAGTGGAGTCCAATTTGGTCTGATGTCCATCCATTAGGACTAACTTCAATCCTCCAGTTGTGTGGTAGCTTTGAGTCTTGATACCAGCCTTCAATATGAACTGATCCTTTAAAGATGATGCATGGCGGCAAGACCCATCCCCTAGAGTTGACACACTCAATAGATGTAACCCATTCCCAGTTCCCAGGCTGTATAACTTGACGCCGGCCATACATATCAGCTCTAGTTACTACTTTTGTAGTAGCAATTAGGCCCATTGCATAGCTAGTCTCATCAAAATTGTAGACATCTTCATATGCAATCCCATGCTGCATCATTGTGATGTGTACAAGGTCAAACCACTCTTTAATGATCCTTGGATCCTCACATTTTGCACGCTGGTAGTTGTACCGTCAAGAATAGCTGGTCTTAACCTCATCATGGCGTTTAATGAAGTTGGATACCCAGTTTTTGCCAATGGGTTGGTAGTTGGTAGATCCCCGCCCTGCAAGGAGGATATTGGCCATATCCTGAACATGAGATGGTCGGGGGGCTGCTCCACGTCGGTCCATAGAGAGAATCCAATGTAGAAGTGATTCCTCCCCATTTTCAGTCAATTTATGATTGTTGGCACGTCTCTCAGATCGATTCTGTCTGCCTCTTAGGCGGTTTTGGAGAGTGGTGAAGGGAACTTGGAAACCATCTGCAGCTTTCTGTATAGATTCAACTTGTGACTTTTCTAAAGCAGAAATGGCTAATAAGATCCTTCCTTCCTGCTCGACTAAATTTCTTGAATTTTTATGCAATTTTGGAGGCATGGTGGGTGGTTAAACTGCTTCAGTTTTCCGAACGCGAGAGAGACGCGTCGGGTGATCGGCTCGCTTGGGAATTACGTAACTAACTAGCGCATACCCTAAACCGGTTGGTTTTTTGGTATAGCTTCATATTATTAATCTAATACTATTTTATATCTTTTACCTCTCATTTTTTCAGATTATACCCTATTTACTGATGTGACGGTTAGCAGGCGGCCGAAAAGGGCTACTTCAGCGGCCATTTCGGGCATCTCTCTAACCAGTGCGTATTCGCACGGCCACGGGCTTTTCCTCCACGCCAGGCCCGGTTTTCATGTCCCTTTGTCCTTTGACGCTAGTTCCAAATGGACCTTCAGCATCACCCAGTGAGGCACTCTTGCTGCGGCCGCTGCGGATGGGAGCTAAAAATGACCACCACCCCCCAACCATCATGTCCTCTCCAGTTCCAAGTCCCATCGTATCGGCCGTGTCCTTCCTACTTGCTTCCTTCTTCCCACCAGCGAGCATCTCTTGAGCAGCATCTCGCGTCCCTTTGACGCCCGTGCTCGAGCATGACTGTGCCAAACATGGCGCCTCGCCCCGAACCGATAGGATCTGATGGCGGAGAAAACCAGAGCGATGCTACTTCCGACCTGACCGAGATCTCCTCGGACAACGGATTTGATAGCGACTCTAGTAGCGACCCGGAACTCGATAGTAAAGTGTCAGATGAAGACGAACCCGACGACAATGCCTTTGACGATAAGGGCCAGCTACCTCCTGAACACTACTTAGCCCAAGCAGAAAGCCTAGATGTTACTCAGCTTCGACAGAAGCGGTATAGCGACGGTACTCAGGAAAGGCTCGATGAGACCCGCATGTACTGAAACAGGTAGGTCCTCCTTAGCCTTCCTCCTATTCGGAGGCTCATTGATGGCTCCCTGGCAGATACTGTCGGCATATTGGTGTTGATCCAGCGCAACACTGGCAATGGATCTCGGACTCAGATGAGACGGTCTGCTTCCTATATGCATTTTTCGGCTGGCGATGCGATATCCGCCGTGGCAAGAATGGTCGTCACTGCCCAGGGATTGCATACAAGAGCTCGCTTGAGTCATTCTGGAAATGGTGGCATCCTGTTCTGAAGCAGGAGACGGTGTCAGGACTAAGTAAAGACATAATCATCAAGGTAAATGATGTGAGTATATAATTCACTTTCTGTCTGGCTAAAGAGGAAACGGCTACTGATTAAGTGCAGGTCATCGCTATGGTCGCCAGAGAGAAAGGCTTAGAACTCGACCGGCGGCTGAAGAAAAACATGTATATTGAGGATGCCGCTGAGTTTGCACGCGTCCTCTTGACTTCCACTGAGATGACGTTTGACTGCGGTTGGCAGCGTATCCAATTCCTTTTCTTCTGCCAGCTCGCAGCTATCACTGCAAATCGTCCGGGGGCGCTCCTTAACCTTCGCTATCGGGACATAGCGCTGACTCTAATCCGAGATCCGGAAGGTGGACGCCCTCGGCTGTTCATTTTCTTGAAACCAGACTTCACGAAAAGGTTTCTTGGGAAGAAGGCTCCGTAAGTGTTCTTGATTATTATAACTCCCAGGGAGCCGGTCGGCTGACAGAACCGGATAGGAATGAATTTAAAATCCCAGAAATCATCTTTGACCCAACTCTGGTCCTCAGTCCACATGTATGCTTGCTGAGTATGCTCTTTCACATACAGGGCTTTAAGACGTTTTCTACAGCTGGACCAGTGCTAGATTGCCCGGAGAAACTTTACAGTCTTAGGGTGTTGAATGGCAAGGGACAGCAGGAACTGAAACTCAAGGACGAAATATTGGATAAATCTGTGTTCTGCCAGGTGGAACGGGAAGCTACAGGATATCGAATCGCCTTGGAGAAGAGATTAACAGATTCCACGATTCGATCCTGGATGCGTCGAGGTGGCGAGATTACGGGTTTTGATCAAATCACCCGACCATACCTTCTCCGATACGCTGGAGCCAAGGAATTCAATAGTAGTGGTGAGTATCCCTTAGCCCGCAGGTAGTCGGGTAGCTAATATAATAGATAGCTACCCATGCCACTCTGCAGGCTAGCAGGGAAGTTTGATGCTTTGGCCTGCCAGTCCGTGACTTTTGCAGAATCTTTTGTTTTCTAATTCCGCTTCTGATCTCGCTGGCCCGGCTGGGACCCTGCTGGACCCCCCAGGTTGCCAGCGCTCCTGGCCTTCATTTCGCTCTGTGCTCATGATCTCCACACTGCTATCACTAAACGTGGGCTGCATCGAGGTCCCGGATCGCCAGTGAGTTGGCATTAGGGTGACTGGCATATCTTGTGTTCCGTGAGCTGGGACGGCACGTTGCCCACTTCGGGGGGTGACGCGTGCGATATACCACCACCACAGAGCCTCTGTGCCTCCATGGTGATTTATAGTGCCAGGAGGCCCATAACGGTCGATTGACGCGTGAAAAAGACGTGTTTTTCTTGGGTGTTGATTTTGATGATTCAGGCGCCAAGTTGTTCCCCTTACAGTCCATGGCCTGGGCGGTTTCAAGCCCACTAGAACAACATTTCCTCTGCAGCGATGCATTTTCAGCATGGTTAGCTTCTTGCCAGATCCAATATTCCGGGATAATATCCGCCCCAACTGCAGCATAGTTGATACACCGAGGAGACTAACACAGCAGAGGGGATATATCCCAGCATCATGAACTCGGTAGATTTTGGGTGTGCTGCCGAATTGCCCAGAGTGCGGCTAAAGCACATCCCTGATATGTCTCGAGAAACACTTCATAAACTCGTTTCCTTACCAGAGGTAAAAATGCGAGGGAAAGAAACATGCTAGCGGACTGAAAGGCAGCCTGTTAGCCTACTATAGGTCATATTCTGCAGAGAATCCAGTAGTCCTACCACAATGCCGTAGAACTGAGTGTGATCGGAAGTTACTATTGCCTTGTTTTGGAAGTAATTACTACGTGAATACTGGCTTCAATGACTGCAGTGAAACCAATTGTCCGATGGATGACTCCGTATGTTTTAAGAGTGACTCCCAAGAAGGCTGGCACCGAATTCAGAACCACCAGAGAGAAACACAGGAACAAGATTGATCATCGCCAAGTGAGCTGCACGAAAACCCGCTTGGTGTATGGATTGGGCTCTCCAAACATCGCAAACCCCTGTCCATACCAAGTAAATTATTGCACTAATCAAATGGATTGGTGAGGGTAGCCAACTCCAGGAACCTTTATGAGATATCCGGTAGATCAGCGTGCCTATGAAGAGACGCCGGCAGTGGTCTGTTGAAGAATAATGGTGGAAGTAGGCTGAAAGCATGTATGAGACACCACGGGCAATGCGGCAAAAGGTTAGGATCATGATGCAGCCAAGGACTGAATCATATATTCTCACAACGAGATCCATGATGATGAAAATGCAGAACGCCCAATTTAGAGAACAGTTTACTTGGAGACAAAAAGAAAATCTGACAAAGAATTCATGAAGAATTGGTTTGCCTATATACATTCCAATCACACAGTGTGACTGTTGACTCGCCTTTGTTCCTCCTACGCTGTTGAATTGATCCCAAATGGTGTCGCAAAACTGTGGGTCCCGAGTCTCGCAAATCTTTTTTCTGTTGTCCCCAGGCACAGATCCTACCCCGCACGATGTACGTTTGTATATAACAGCTGTTCAAACAGACATTCGTTCTTCTCTCCAACGAAATCTCTCGCATGATAGCTAGTCATTAGCTCTGCGGGCTTAGCCCTTAACATGCCACGCCCACGATCCGTTACATTGTCGGCGTTTCTGTCTTGTCTGCAATTAGTTGGGATTGGTTTAACTCCTTATCCCTCTGGTCAACATCATGCTACCTCCAGAAATGAATTGAGCGTCCAGACTCCCAGTGTTTCCAACTTCCGGAGGTTCCGGCGTGTTCCCAGCATAGTGGTTCAGCGAATCGCCGTCCTGCCCTAGGCGCTGAGTGTGTGGAGGCCCTGCGCCGCAGCCACTATGGGAGACTGGTCGCCAGCGGTGGCTGAAGTAATATCCTCATGCAAGGCCTAGATGTGAAGTGGAGCATCTGACACACAACGACTGAAGTATTACCCGTACAAGATGTGCATGCACGCTCACTCTGGAATGTAACTTCGTGTCCAAAACTAGTAGTCTATACGCAGTCCGGACGTATTGCACTTGTATATCAATACCAGTTCAAGTTGAAATTGAAATGGTTACAGGTCAGTCGACCGTCGGGGTCATTATTTGGGTCGCGCGAGTGGAAAATGCTTAGTTAACTACTTAATTTGATTGGTAATCATATGACCCACATGACATTATTTACCGGATTGTAATATTTTTTTGAAGCGGGGTCTCTCGAATCGTAGCTCAAAGGGGAATCGGGGAGTCGATAATCCGGACTGCACGAGGCTATATGACGAAGAGTCTTAATTAGAAGGATGTAATATTGAAACGTATGGACACCTTGATAATGGAATGAGTGCTTAATCTACAACGTGTGTGCGCACATCGACTATAAGAATCTCCTGACCTCGCTACTCGGGTCAACCATTTATCCGATCGACGCTTATCATTTTTCACCTCGCATGTGGCCTGTGTACACATTCCCGCTTCTTCTTGACTAATTCCGTCAATATAGGTGGGTTTGTTGGTACGGACCCATACCAATAAAAAGCTAGCACTGGCTCCTTTTTTTGCACATAGCGTGCCATCAATAAAGATGATATTATACAATATGACCGTACAAAGTGGAGTATCGGCTAAGCAGGGCCGCACTGTCCTCCTTACACTTACACAACGTTGCATATGTATTGACTTCGTAGTTTATCCTTTAGTTGACTAGAGCCTAAAAACCATTGGTTGTGTGGCCAAGATAACGGATTACTGGAATTAAAAATCTCAACAGGCAAATGGATTTCGTCTGCAAGGTAGACATAGTCTGCCATAGCCCCAACAATTCAGCTAGCATGTATTTGGCGTACTTCAAAGATAATCCCCCAGTCACTCAACTCTCAGGTTTGCTATCTTTTCGCGGTACAACTTCAACAGATTTACTTCCTATAAGACGCCATTATTTCGGACTCGTGTGTTATAGCGCCAATATGGCAGATACTGAGTTCACAGCATCATCATACTGCTTATTTGCAGTCCTCAGTCTTTCCTTCTGGCTGGTAGGTAGATCGAAACAATAGTTAACACTTTTCTTTCATCGGAATCTGGATCTAATTAAGTCCGGCTTCCTCAGATTGAATATGTCTATGGCCTGATCATCGGGACACTTGCTATTGTTGAAGGTCCTAACCTGATAAACCCACGATCTGAGACTGTTCCCCAGCAGCAGAGACAAAGATATGCATCAGATTTAGTCACCAACTCCTTCTGGAAGGCTCTCAAGCACGTTCACATCTATGCAGGTTGCTGGTTCTGGTTGTGGAGTGGTCTCATTTTCTTCAGCTACAGGATGACGGCAGAAAGGGTGGTACCTCACCTACTTTATATTCTAGGCGGTAGTCCACTTGGAGAAAACCTTGGCTACATGCTTGTTAGCATTATTTTTAACAATTGGCAGATGGCATGGGTACATTTTGTCATTTCCTGTCCGACATCACCAAAGTTTTTCTTCAAGCGGCTCCTCCAGCGCCCCTGTTACCATGAGGACCTGTTTATTTTATTTCTGGGACGAATTTCCAGCTCCATGGTCTTCAATATTGCTGTTGATCTCCAGACCAACCTCCTATCCATGGGAATCACCAGACTTGAAAGCGACTTCATGGCAGGCAGTCTCAATCAGCAGGGCTTTTGGAACTGGGCTATGTACCTGCTCCCTAGGATAACAGAACTGGCCGTCTCAATTCCAATACGTATCGTCTTCATCCGCATGGCTGCGTCTAGGCTGGCGGTAGATGACCAGTCCATCATCTGTCTTGATCGCAGTGTACGTGGGAACAGTTCCTTGGGTATTATCGATGCCTGGGAGACTTTTGATAAGACAGCTCGAGCGAGGGTCTGGAAAATCTACACAAGACTATTCGCTACAAGTATGGCAATCTGCCTACTTGGAGAGATGCTTTTTCCAGGTTTCCATAAACACATTAGCTATCCGCTCATTTGGTTCAGGCCATAGATCTGGATAAGAATATAATGGAGAATCAACTCGACTTTGGAGGCAGCAGCACAGCGACATTTCATTTAACGCAGTGGATGCCTGCGACTAAACTGGGAAGCAGGTGGAATGAAGGCAATGTACTATCCGTCCAGATGTATGATCAAGAAAACCAAGCTAGTATGGTTATATTGGAACGTTTCCCTGATCAGGGTCGGATTGGCACCAGAAGACTCTACTCCCCGAGGTATGCCAATTACTGGCGGTCAGAACTTTTAAGCCAGTGAGAGTTCTAGAGCATATTTAGAGTACGAGATTGGAAGAAAATGTTTGAGAAGAGTGTCTGTATCTGTATCATTGTTACTTGAACTGGTGGAACATGGGATGTGCGTGTGTGGTTTTTTGCGCGAAGTTATCAGCTTTAGAATTAAAATTCAAGGCTTCAACGGACATGCCTCCGTACATTGGCCGGAGGGCATCGTAGAAATATAACGCACAAAATCATAGCACAGGTTAAGATCAGGCAAAGTTCTATAGTACTTTGCACCCGGAGGGAATTTTGTTAACAGGCTTGACATTGGAAGATTGGTTGCCCCTCGTTTAGGCTTTATTGGTCGTTAGGCCTCCTCCTGACTGTGACGCAAATTACGAATCGAAACTCGATATCCATGGCAACGCTTGCATTCAAAGCTGATATCAAATATCTCAGTTAGCAATCTGTTCGTATACTGACGAAATGAGACCTTTCAACATAAGCTGTACTATGTGCTACTAATGAGAATAATATTCCCGGTGTAGCCCCGAGTCTGAGTGCGGAAAGCTCCGAGACATGCTTAGGCCTAATTGTGCAAGTCAGGATCAAGGTCGAGGTCGTGTCGTGCAGGATGGAAATTCACTTGATCCACCACCTGAACTCGTGCGAGTAGTATGGACCTTACAAGGCAGTCGGTTCTATCCGCGCATATAGAGAATTGAGTGGAACTATCAAATGCCAGGTGGTCCTGTTGGAAGCGGTCCGCAGATCTGAAAATAGGACGGATGGAAAGAATCCACTACAGTAGTGGAGTTTGTGGTATGACTTGTGTCTGCCGATAGCACATGCTAGTATGTCTACTTCTGGATCAGGCAGTACAAATGCTAAACTGTTAGAGGAAACCAAAGGCGAAGAATCTGATGCTGCAATAAAGCTGGCTGGGAGCCCCGAGTCCTGTCCTGTTCAGCAAGAACACAAATTATCTTTTCACTTACATTCTTTTTCTTCTTTTTATTTCTTTTCACGACCAGTATACTCGGGCCTAGGGTCAGAAAAAATAAAAAACCAAGTCTTCATACTCGCCATGTTCCCTCTTATATGGAATATGCTTGTGACAACTACATGGGCATATCGCATATTTGAGTACAAATCAGAACGTTGCACAGGTGAACAAGTCGGTGTCCACCGGCTGGCTGGGCCCAGTGCGTGTGACAAACTCAACGTTGGCGTTGCCGAATCTGTCCTTGTCAAAATTGATAATGTTCACGACAACCAGTACCAGGTCATTGTATATGACAACGAAGATTGTACTGGCAGTGTGGTGGGTACTATTGCCAACACCAATGGATGCTTGAACCTCGATGCCTTCGAGCCCCACGTGGGAAAGTCTGGTAAGGTGGTTCCTGTGTCATCGAACCAGCAGAAGCGCGAGTCGATTGGCAATGGCTTTGACATCGGCACTATGTATAACTTCGACGGACATACGAACGAAGAAGAGTTAATGGTTCCTCTCATGCATGGAGGTTTCCATGCTGTCCAGAGATCTAACCATTCGGATAATGGCGCGTACATGGACGAAGCCATAGCCACATTCTATCCATTGACCCTTGAACATCTGCTTGATCTTGAAGATCTTTGGTCTGGATCTTCCAAGTACTCCGAAATGACATCCACGAACGAGCTGAACAATACTTCACCCGTCAGCGTGTTGGATGAACGAGATTTGCGATGGGCGCGCTGCCAATTCAACACACTCTGTGCGGTGGCAGTTGAATTAGGCGGGGATATTAGCAACAGTGCTTTTGCCAACGGAATCAGAAGAATTATGGGAAGTGTTCCTTGGAAACAATTCCACAGTGGGGTGAACTATATCTTGGAAAACACTGTAAACGGCATGACGATCGTCTCCTTTATACAGACCTCGGGAACGCACAATACCAGCTGTGACAGCAACAAATCAAGTGGCGACCTGGCTCAAGATCTTGTGCGCACTTTGGGTGACAGAGTAACCAATGCCAACTTCCAGGTTGAAGACAACAACGGAAACAAATTTGAGCTGGCACTTTATCTATATCCGAAAGGAGAGATGAATGCAAATACCAACAACTGCGGCAAGTGTGCTACTTGCTTGTAATCATGAACTTGAAGTAAGCATCCAGCTCCATGTTTCTGAATTTGATGAGGTACTGATTTGACAGAGTCCTACAAAATCCTCACATACAGAATGAATGGGGAGAAAGAATAGTTATATGTATGAACGTGGTCTGGGAGCTTAAAGTCAGTGGGTGGTTCCTATGTTGCATGAGCGGTAATAAGGATCGATCGGATAAGCTGTTCGGAAAATGTTATTTTTGGCAATACTTCATGGGTTGATGAGTGATGCTTGGTTCTCGAGGTCGCAGCAGATGAAGGAGTGATGTATGAGGTTGACGATAGCCCAGTATTTGTTAATGATGGAATTGAGCATGTTGTAGGTTTTGGATTTGGATACCTGGTGGAAGCACTTGCTGATTCCACAATGTCAATATCCATGCAAGACGTGTACACCTACTTCCCATTAGCACAGAGCGATGTCTTTGGGTGTTGTGAGTATACCAGCCAGCCATGGTCTACTATCTCTGTTGTATTCCACATCCAATACACAGTATAAGAGCTGCCAACTTCTATATTAGGTGGCATTGTGTGACGGCCTGGTCACGTTTGATGAAAGCTGAATAAGGAATGACCGGGAAAATGGTCGGACCGAGTGGCAAGATCAGTATGCATATAGATATGTCGACGTGAACGTATAGATTGAAGATTAAGCACTCATTCTATTGTCAATGTATCTATAGGTTTCAATATTATACTCTTCGCCATATATCCTTGTACAATCCGGATTATCGACTCCCCGATTCCCCAATCCTGAGCTACCCACTCGTTTCAACGTTGGCTGGTTATCACGTGAGATGTGATTGTTTGCTTTGTTGCTTTGTTTATAAATATGGCGCTACCTCCTTTCTTCCTTCCTATGTCAATGATTCCCGTCGATAGCTACCTAGGTAGAACACATGAGTTGATGTTCCATCAACCTGTCCGAGCTCCGTGGCAGCATTGTAAATGAAGAGGTGGAAATGGCGTTAATATCACTATAAGGGGAGTGGACTGCTAAAACTTCATTGTGTCAATTACGGGCTGTTTCTTGTAACGGGCTAGGCCCGAAAGGCACCTCGAATCATGAATGATTCTCGATTGAGGGCTATTCATTCGGATTCGGATTATCTCATACCCGTCCCAGCCAATCTTATCTTAATCCATGGCTATGCGGGAAACACCCCTCCGGCTGTAAGCCGCCGGGGTAGTTTTTGATACTTATTTACATCTATGGTGTGTGCTTTTCTTGAGGGCTCGGGCCCGCTCAGACTCGTGAGAATCCGGGGTTCCCCGGGCCCTCTCTGGTTGCTATGTACCAATGACCTCAGTGCTCTGCCTAAGTTGTTTCCTCCTCGTTTATGGCCCCAAATTGCCCAGGGAGCCTGGTTCTCAGCATGAATTTGGCTGTACGGATTGCTAGCTTAGGCGTGTTCAGGATTGTCCTCAGGTTCCCTCCTCCTTCTAGTCCTCCGCCCGGTTTTACCAGGAACTGCTCTTGAAGATCCTTGAAGATGGGGCACGCTAGGAGTATGTGCTGCACTGTCTGGGTGGCCTTCCCACAGCGGCAGTTCCCATCTGGTATGTCTGGCACCCCACGCTGATAGAGGTAGCATCGGAGCCCTATCTTTCCTGTGCGCATCTGGATGATGACCGTGCTGAGTGCCTGGTGGAGACCCCGATGCATCTTCAGGACTTGTTTGGTTGGGGCCGGTGTCAACTCATACACTGCCCGTCCATGTGGGCTTGTCTGCCAGTCATGTTCCCACAGTGTGTTTATTGCTTCCTGAATTCTGGATTCTACTGCTGTTCGCAAAGCCTCTGCTGAACTGGTTGGGGGGCTGTTGCTGCAGTCATGGCTTCTCCCATCCTGCCTTGATGTCCATGGGACTGTCGCCATCCTGTCGCTTCTTTTGCGGCCTGGCCTGCCCTTTCGTTCCCCTCAACGCCACTGTGTGAGGGTATCCATCGGAAGCTTATTGTGAGCTTGTTTGTGTGTGCTCTATCAATAGCTGCTAGCACTGTCTCCAGGATGTATTGTCCTGACTGCCTGCCTGGGTTTTGGATTGCCCGCAGTGCTGCTTGATTGTCAGTGAAGACCATGGCATGTTGTATTTGGCAGCGTAAAACGAAGACCAGAGCTAGGAGGATCCCTTGCAGCTCTGCAGCATATACTGTGGCCTCTGACTGTTCTCCCATGTACTCTGACTGCGTTTCCTGGTGCTTTGGGCAGACTGCTGCTGCTCCCACTTTGCCGTTGACCCTGCTCCCATCTGTGTATATTGCTGTTACTGGCTGGCCATGGGCCATTACTATGTTGTGTTCTCTGATTGCATTTTCTGTGTTCTTGGCAATGATCACCTCTGGTGGGCTCCAATACGGTGCTGTGATGTATGGCTGGATACACTCCAAGTCCTGAAATCTGGTCTGTCCTAGCCTCCGCATGGCGAGTTCGCTGATTCTCTCTAGTGGACTCCACTCCCAGGGGCGCCAGCCAGGGTGGATGCGCCCACTCCCTATGGCTTCACCTCCGCGTGCTCTCCTCACCTGATCTCCAGACTGGCTTGTTTCAATACATGTTAGCGCTTCCAGTGCCCGTTTCTCCAGGAGACATTTCATAGGTATCTGATGCATTTTTATGTCCAACACTGCTGTTGCTGTGGCTCTGAAAGCGCCTGTCATGGCTGCCATGGCTCTGGTATGGATTTGGTTTAGAATCCGAAGGTGTGTCTGGCGATGATCGCTGTCTGTTTTGAGGGTGTGCCATGCTGAGCATCCATAAAGGATTGCTGGAAGCACCACAGCTTGGTAAATCTGGTGCAGCTGTATCAGACCTGCTCCCCATGTACTTCCTGCAAGCGTTGCCAGTGGTTTCAGGAGGGGAGTTGCTTTCTTTTGAGTGTATCTGATTTGGTCTTCCCATTGGAATGCTGAGTCCAGGATGATGCCCAGGTATGTGGCTGACTTGTTGGGTTTGACCTCTGTGTCTGATTCTCACAGTTTGCGTCACATCGAATCTCAACCTGGAGCGGGTGAAGTGTACAAGCTGGTATTTCACTGGAGAGAATCTTGAGCCATGCTTCCTTGCCCATGTTTCAGCCCTTTGGTGTGCCCGCTTGAGGTTCCGGCAGTTCTGTTCCGCTGATGTGCTCCTTGTGAAGAAGTAAACATCATCAATCCATCCTGTTGTCTGTATATCCTTGTCCCCAGCGGTCTCCAAAAGATCCGCGTTGCAGAAAAGGTACAAGATTGGTGATAGTGGTGAGCCTTGTGGGATTCACACATCCACCTGGTACATGTCGGATTCTATGTCACCCATCCAGATGGTGGTTGTTCTGTTGCCAAGGAAGCTTGCTATCCACCCTACTGTGTCATGGTCTATCCTCCTCTTTTGCAGGTTGTGGAGCAGTCGTGCATGTGAGACATGGTCAAATGCACCTGAGACGTCCAGAAACAGGACACTAGCTATGTGCTATGTGGGGTGGGGTCATTTTCCAGGTTGTATGTATTCTTTCCAACAAGATATGGATCGCCTGTTCAGTTGAGACTCCCCTCCGTCCCCCAAGGTGCTGTGTTGGTAGCAGGCCATATTTTTCAACTGCATAGCTGAGCCGCTTTGCTATAACTGACTCCATTACTTTGTCCAGAGTGTTGAGAAGCGCTACCGGTCGGTAGGATTTCAATTGTCCATAGTCACTCTTTCCTGGCTTCCTGAGCGTGACTGTGATAGATTCCTGGAAGTGCTGGAGGCAGTAGTGCAACTGAAGACAAGCATTGTACAGGCTCTGGAGAGGTTTTGCTATGTATTGTGAAATGCAGTGTAATAGGTGACTTGGGATGGTGTCCTTCCCTGGCGCCTTATTTCTGGGCATGCGTCTGATCGCTCCGGTGATTTCATCCAGGGTGATCAGCGGGAAGTGTAATGGTTCTGGGTAGACTTGGTCCTTGGTGTCTTCTAGGTCAACCTCCGGAAGAGGTGGAAAGAAGGCTTGTTTGAACAGCTCAAGCTTCTTGGTCGCATCTGTTTCCATCTGCCCATCCGGTTGTTGGAGTGGTGGTATGCATGCTGATCGTGGCTCTCTGTTCCAAGCCCACCTCACTGTCTTCCAGAGACCCTCTGTGGAGCTTGTCGCATCTTTGATTTTCCTTCTATGGTAGTCCCGCAGGGTCCTTCTAATAAGCCTTGCTTTGTGGTTCTGTGCTTGACGATATGCTTCCCAGGCTTCAGGTGTTCTTTTGCTTTGATATTTCCATCTCAAGCGTTCACACGTGTTGCTGTGCTTCTTTACATTCTTTTGTCCATCCTGGGACTGAACGTGGGCTGGGCTGTGACCTTGTTGTTGACTCTTTGACAGACTTCAGAATAGCTGCTCCATGCTGTGTGTTGGCCCTTGCACAGCACACACAATGGTGGTGGCTTTGGATCTGATAGCTTCTTCATGCATTCTTTGGTGTTGTGCTTCTCTGCACAATATCCACATTGCTCTTCGGCGTCGCACTGAGGTCCGATGTGGCCATATTCGTGGCAACAGAAGCACTGTTTGAGCCAGCATAACCAGTCATATAGGACATAGTCATGGTGGGTTGCATTTAGTACCAGCCCTTCTCAGATGGCGCGATTAGCGTGATACTTTGTGGTGAACTCCACAATGAGGGAGGAGGTTGTCTTCCTCCTCCCCTCTTTGGTCAGCCATCCAATGTATGTCACTTTTGCGCCTTCATGCAGCCCTGCATTCTCTGTTTCAATTTTCTCAATAGCTCTCTGTTGGTTATCAGTATTGATTGAATCCTTGCCAGTGGCTACTCCATGGACAATCACTCTGTACGTTGGTTTGATTACCCATGCTGTTGTTCTGAGAACTTTGACCCAATCATCTTCAGTGTTCTTTAGTGTCTGCTCCGTTGTGGTTGCGGTATGGAGTACCACATCCCCACTCTTCAGCTGTTTTGCTGCAATGACTCAGGGGGCTTTCCTGAGTAGGTTTATCCGTGATCCTGTGGCATCGTTCACTCATTTGCAAAGGTCCTCTGGCGGTACTTTGCGGAGAACAGCTGCCGCACTTGCATCAAGTTTCACTACCGTTTCTCTGTCTCTGATGCTTGTAGCTGTAGAGGCTCTGCTGTTCGGTGTTGATGGGTATGAAGGTGTGCCTGAGCGGACTACATTTGCCCAGGAGGCAATCTGGGGGGCTGTGTTTGGTGCGATGGGGGAAGGTAGTGTGAGTGCGCTGTTGACTGCATTCTTGATGAGGGTGATGTTCTCTATCATCGGCTGCAAGCTGTTCAGTTTTCCTAGAATCTCCTGCGCCGATGGTTGCTCGCGGGTTTTCTTAGCCAGAGTGATCACACTGTTGAGGAAGGCTTCCAGGGATTGGGATGGTAGTTTGGCGCGTTTGGTGTTGTCGAGCTCCAACAGTGCTGTGGCCTCGGCTATGATTTGGGTGGCGTGCTCGAGGTAGTTGAGGGGCTGGATCCCCAACACTGGCCAAACAGCTCTGGATGCCGGATAACCAGGAAGTTCCCTTTCTCATGTAGAAACTCGGGAACTTGGCGAAGAATAAATCATGAGATTTTGAGATAAAAGATCATAGCAAGGCAGCTGAGCATCCAGGGAAGCCCAAATAGGATGGCATGGCCGGAAGCAACAGCCAAAAACTCAAAGGTCCCTCATCAGCTGGCAGACCACGCATGAAGGGGCCCATAGCTGCAATCATAAGCAGCAGCACAGCATCAGGGGGTGATGTGGATAGGTCGATTTCCAATGAAGTGACAGTAACAAGGTCTCAATGTCTCAATCGTTCAGATGACCGTCGGCCACTCCGGCGCCATACTGGAAAAGGGTAATCGTCGGATAACGCGGCATCGTGGTAAGAGGGCAGTGCAGCAGGCGAGGCAGACAGGAGAGGGAAAAAGAGAAGAGAAAGTGCGTGGTTTTTTGAGGGGGGGATGTCGGGCTTTTATAGATGCAATGGATGCGTTGGAGGCGGCATGTGAGCGGCCCAAAAGCCAAAAGCAGCGCGAGGCGGTGCTATCCCTGATAAAGTAGACGCCATACCGCATAAGGGCAACGGTATCCCCGTCAACAGCAGGCGGTAGGGCTCGGCAGAAGTGTGGTTCAATGGGAGCCGTTTCTGGTGTCCCGCTAACCGTCACGACTTATACTCAATCTTCACGATTTTGTGCTGAAATTATCACTTTGTCAATCCTTATTTAAGTCTTTTATTATTTAGAATGCAAACCAGGGGAATTGGAATTGATTTCTTTGCTTTAAATGATTGTTTAGATCTTACTTCTGAATCAAGTCAGGCAACTGATTCTCAATCGATCAACGATGCAATTGATCCTCGATTGAGTATAGAGAATCTGTCAAATCAATCCCATTTCCAGTCCCAAGAGTTTCAATCACCTTTATCTGAATCAGCTGCTAATTCATTAGCTGAATTCAATACTTCAGACCCTCCTTTTCCTGCAACACCCAGTACTTCTGTACGCTCTCTATCAAATCGATCGCAACCAACTACACCGAATACTATCAATAACCAGGGACAGAAGGGCTGGTTTTGGTCATATTTTGATCAATATAAAGTTGACCGAGATTGGCTTAAAAATGGCAAGAAAAGGATGATAAGGGATCTCGATATATGCTGTTCATTGAATGACCCTTCAACCAATCAAAATTGTCTTTGGAAAACCACTGATTCAAGACGTCATGGCTCTACGACCAATATGGTGCAACATCTCAAGAAAAAGCATCACCTTCACCCTCCAGATCGCAAGGCACATCAAAAATAACCGATAATACAATCACTTTTGAAGCAGCAGCTGGATAAGACAAAGTCTATACAAGAACAAATGGAGTCAAACACACTCCGCTGGATTGTCATGGAGAAACTACCCTTTACAACTCTTGAATCTGAAGCTTTTCAATCAATTTTTGTCAGTATTCCCGATTTCACCTTTCCATCCAAGTAAAGGGTCGATTAATCAAGGAATTCGGTCTGCAACGTGATCAATTGAAGGAGGATCTGAAAAATTCATTCAAAACACTTGCTTTATCACTCGATCTCTGGACCAGCAAGAATAATATCCCAATTCTAGGCATTATTGGTCACTGGCTCACTGAGTCTTTTGAATACAGAGAAAGAGTTCTTGAATTCAAAGACCTGCCTGGCCCACAAAGTGGAGGGAATCTTACTTCAGCAATTGAAGACACCCTTATTGAGCTTGACATTGAATGCAAGGCGATTGCAATTACTGGTGACTGCTAGTAATAATAAGAAATTGAGCGCGCTGTTGTCTCAACGCCTGAAGGAAAGACATGGGGATAATATCCTATTTCGCGATTAGATCATTTCATTGTATTCTAGCTCTTTGGATACAGCGGAGTCCTTCACAATGCCGTGCGTGGCAAGAGACATGCGAGACATTTAATCGATCATCCAAAATGATTCAATATGACATTGATACGCGCTTGAATTATCATATTGAGCCAATGCTGAGCAAGCCTATGGTGACTTCACAACAACGCGCAATCATAAACTTGTATCAAACATGTCATAATGTAGCCCTAAGCACGGACCGAATCATGGCAATAGACACCTAAGGTGTCTATTTATATACCTCGCCGATAAGGCACAAATCATCTCCGCCTCACTCGCATCTTCTGACCGCGCTCTACTTGTACGGCCCCTCGACTCGTGCTGGCCACCATCTCTGTTTCTCCCAGCTATGATCTACACATAGTTACTTGAATTATTGGCGCATTATGGCGCTGGACGCATCCAGCGGGTATGTTGCTCCCAGCAACCTCGCTGAAACCGCCGATTCGCTTCCCATGTTCGATGTCCAACGTGTGCAGCTCCAGTTCCCAATTGCTGCCGACTTTGTCGCAGCGCAGGTTGCCAACAATGTGTTGATTCTGGCTTTGTCGACGGGGAGGATTTTGAGAATTGATTTGGATACGCCGGAGGATATCGATGGTGGGTTGGATTCTGATCGGCAAGCTGCTGCTACGTTTACTGATTATGGGTTTCAATAGATATCGATCTCCCCAAGAAGTCATCGGAAATAGGGCTTATTCGTCGCATGTTCCTTGACCCGTCTGCATCACACTTGATCATTACCACCAACCTAGGCGAGAACTACTATCTTCATACGCAATCGAGACAACCCAAGCCACTTACGCGGTTAAAAGGCGTTTCGATCGAGAGTATCGCTTGGAATCCTTCGATCCCGACCGCATCGACAAGGGAAATACTTCTAGGTACTGCCGATGGAAACGTGTACGAGGTCTATATCGAGCCGTCGACCGAGTTCTACCGCCGCGAGGAGAAATACGTCACCCCAGTTTACAAAGTACCCGAGGCGCTAGCAGTAACAGGAGTATGGGCGGATAATGTGCCATCAAAGCCTGACCAGAAACGAGTTCTGGTCGCAACGCATGGCAAGTTGATGCATTTTTTGGGACGGGTAGGGCGACAAGGACGAGAAGGTGGGGGCTCGATATATGCGGACTTCTTCCAACGGGAAGCACCTGTTGTTCATGAGATTCAAAAGCCGTCAAGCTCTGCGCCGTCTGCTTTGGCTATATCGCCTGGTGGATCTGATGGGCACAATGCAGACGGGCCTTCAGAGAAGGAATTCTCCTGGCTCAGCTCGCAGGGTGTGTATCATGGTCAGCTCCCGTATGCACAGGAGAAAATGCACCGGCCATTTGAAGAGTCGCGGATGCTCCCGCGAACCAAGCTCCCAGCTTCTGAGTCTGTTCGGGGTGGCAGGAAGCTTATTCAAGATCCTATCACTGCCATGACGTTGACGCAATGGCACATCTTGACCCTCGTCGAAGGAAGGATCGTCGCTGTTAACCGGATGAACGAAGAGATTGTTTATGAACAATCAGTACTGGAACCAGGACAGAGTACCCTGGGGTTGTTGACGGACTCCATGCAGAAAACGTTCTGGCTGTTCACTGACCAGGATATTTACGAAATTTCCGTGGACGACGAGGATAGAGATGTTTGGAAAGTCTTCCTCCAGAGACAGATGTTTGATGAAGCACTCAAATATGCCCGTGGAGGCACTCAGAAGGATACCGTTGCGACTGCATCTGGTGACTATCTGGCCAGCAAGGGCCGTTACTTGGACGCCGCTAAAGAATGGGGTAAGAGTAGCAAGGGATTTGAAGAGGTCTGCTTGACGCTGATCAACCGCGGAGAGCATGATGCCTTGCGAAAGTACCTGCTTTCTCAATTGTCGACATATAAACGATCGTCCTCGATGCAGAGGATCATGGCCACCAGCTGGCTGGTCGAGGTGTTTATGTCTAAGTTGAATTCCTTGGACGATGATGTCGCTACCAGAGCCGAGCTGGCCGAGGGAGCCAACGCGGAAGAGGTCCGTGAACAGCTGAACAGTGTGCGGACGGAGTTCCAGGACTTTGTGAACAAGTACAAGGTGGATATGGACCAGAAGACGGTTTACGACATTATCAGCAGCCATGGCCGAGAAGAAGAGCTGCTTTTCTTTGCGGCGGCCGTTAATGACCACAACTACGTCCTTTTGTATTGGATCCAACGCGAGAAATGGAATGATGCGCTCAACGTGCTACAGAGGCAGAGCGATCCCGATGTGTTCTACAAGTACAGCAGTGTTCTCATGACGCAAAACGCGACGGGGCTGGTGGACATCCTGATGCGCCAGACAAACCTGGACCCAGAGAAACTGATACCAGCGTTACTGAACTATAACAAAACAGTCAACGTGCCGCTCAGCCAAAACCAAGCAGTCCGGTATCTCAATTTCATTATCGTCAACCATCCCAAGCCCTCAGCAGCGGTGCACAACACCCTAATATCAATCCACGCATCAAGCAACTCATCCTCAGAGGCCGGTCTCCTCACATACCTCCAATCCCAATCTTCCACACCACCCCCCTATGACGCAGATTTCGCCCTCCGTCTCTGCATCCAAAATCAGCGCGTCCAGTCATGCATCCACATCTACAGCACAATGGGCCAATACCTACAAGCCGTCGAACTCGCCCTGAAACACAATGACATCGATCTCGCTGCCATCGTCGCCGACAGACCAGAGGGCAACAAAAAGCTCCGCAAACGCCTGTGGTTGCTCGTCGCAGAGAAGAAAATCCGCCAACCAGGAACTAGCATTAAAGATGCGATCGAATTCCTGCGCCGCTGCGAACTCCTCCGCATCGAAGACCTGATCCCCTTCTTCCCCGATTTCGTAGTCATCGACGACTTCAAGGATGAAATATGCACCGCATTAGAAGACTACTCCCGCCACATCGACGCCCTCCGCCAGGAAATGGACAACTCCGCACACACAGCGCGACAAATCCGCTCCGAAATCGCCGCGCTGGACACCCGCTATGCGATCGTTGAACCCGGCGAGAAATGCTGGATTTGTTCATTACCTGTGCTTAGTCGGCAGTTCTTTGTATTCCCGTGCCAGCATGCGTTCCATAGTGACTGTTTGGGCAAAGAGGTCCTTGAGGGGGCTGGTGGGAAGAAGAAGTATATTCGAGATTTGCAGGCGCAGTTGGGTAAGGTTTCTGGGATAAAAAGGGAGGAAATTGTCAGGGAATTGGACGGGATTGTTGCGGAGGCTTGGTAGGTCCCCTTTTCTTTTCCTTGGGTTTCGGTTGGAGATGTGGCTAACAGGTATACTGCAGTATCCTATGTGGTGATCATGCTATCAAACAGATCGACAAGCCCTTTATTGTTGAATCGGAGGCGGATGAGTGGGCTCTATAGTGGATTATGGTATGATATGAGTCGATATGAAATGATGTGATGCAATGTGCATAGTTCTCGTTCTTTGCAGTTATTACAAGATTATTGACATTATTGATACCGTTTACTGAATATAACCGTCATGTTATCATTACACGTCCCATATACATCTACTTCTTATCATGAAAGTTAGAACTGGCTATAGAAGCCTTAACAACTCCAAGTCCTGCGCAACAGCCGGACTAAATTGCGCACAGTCCTCGAGAAATCGCCACATCTCGCTGTTCCATCTTTCCCAGCCATCGGGTAACGCATCTCGTAGCTTTTGTGATGATGAGTGTGAGATACAATAGAATAGCAAGATTTGGCCGAAGAATCTATGTCATTATTAGCTTTCCTATCTTATACGGAAGAGAAAAAAGAAGCATACTGCGAACAGAAAGCAAACTTGATCGGAATACAACTCTTCATCTCGCGGAAAATCCCACCCATGACAGGCCAATCCATCGCATTTTGCAGCCCTGTGCGCACCTGTTCAAGATCATGCTCTGTCAGTGACGCGGGGATTCGAAGAGCTTTATAAAGATATGGTCTGCCGATGTGAAATTTGGCGATTTTGTAGCGCCCGCGGAGCATAGCATCTGTCACGGCTATTGCAGGGGAGGGCGGTGGGTCTGTGAGGGTATCGATGGGTGTTGATGTTGCTGGTTTTGCCGGGGATGTTGGTGCTGGGGCAGGGGTGGAGAGGGCCTCATTGGAGAATTGGAGGGCTGGAGGGAGGTTGATGCGCCATTGTTCGAGTTGGTGGAGGAGTTCCGCGTTGACGGCGGGGAGGGGGAAGGTTCCTGAATCGGCTGGGTTTGGTTAGATCTGCACTTGAACCAAGTCGGGGTAAAGAGGGGGTTGTACAGTAAAAGTATAACGAGTGCCGGATGCGAGTCAGGATAATGCGATGCGCAACCTGAGCGAGGAAATGGTACTGGAAGAACGCATCGTCAATCTCCCCCGCCAGACTGAACAAACTTGCCGATACAAATCCCGCCGATTGGAACGGTATAAATTTCGGAATTGGCACGAACTCTTCAAGTCGTGCAAGACCGCTTGGAGGGAGGTGTAGCTCTTGGACAAGGATTGTCTCGTTCATGAGACAGTTCCAGTAAACGCGGGATTTCATGTCGCCTTCCCATTCGTCGAAGCTGACGTCGTGGCTAAAGGTTATTAGTTATTAGTTTATGCGTTGGGTCAGACGATCGCTTACTTGGTAAGCATGGAGAGACAGCATGTCGCGGCACGATGGATCATGGCCCATGCATCCATTGGACGGAGGATTTGGCTGTAGTACACTCTGTTGGGGGTCAGCACCAGGCCTTGTAAGGTTTTGTAATAAGGTTGGCAGGTAACGTACGAAGATAGCAGGTAAAATTGACAACTCTGGATATCATTGTCACACATCAGAAAGCCAATCCGTCGACGTGCTTCGTTAAAAAACCGTAATCCAGGTGGCTCCTCATCAACTACGTCCATCCAATCTGGTGGCTCAAATCCACCACTTCGCGTACCTGGCAAGGGATAATTTCCCTCATGATGAGCCTGAACGGCCAGACACCCCAGAGCCAGAACGTTGAGAAGCAGGCAACTCTCCATCGTATAGCCAAAGCTGCTTTCGATGGCTGCACCAAGGGTGAACGCAAAGAAGAAATTCTTGTCCATAATTGGGGTAAACGGGTTAAACGTGGCGAAGAACGCATCTGCAAGACCCTTGACCATTGACAACGGAAGGGTCTCCAACCAGCTATCAGCAGCCTGCGGAGGAAATGGACAGATGTACATGGGTAATGACGGTCGTTTCATTTCGAGATCAATCACGTAATTCTTCCCCAACTGTTCATGAGTTTCGAGAAGTTTTTCGGGCAGGATCTCTCGAGCCCCAGGCCAGAGGATCACCCCATGTTGACTGAAGGAAATAGACACATGCCCGTTCGAGTCTTTTGTTGGAAGCTCGTCAAACTCAAAGTCATCTGGTGGACCCATGTCTGGCGTGAGACCCTGGGAGAAGGCCTGCTTGTTGCCGTTGGCACTGCTACTATTGCTGCGACCATGAGCTACTGAGTTGGTCTGCTTCATTCCCTGGAGAGTCTGGACCTGACCCCGAAGCACCGGCTGCAAGTCATTACAGACAGTTGACGGGAGATGCTCGAGTTTCGTCTCAAGTCGATGCAGAGTGCTCATGATCAAGCTGAGGGATTGATCCCGTCTTGGCGGGTTAGCAAATCCTCAGTAAATTGATGCGTAAGGGCATACTTGGAAGTCTTGCGTTCATTGTAGATGCAATCCAAGCCCAAAGACTTGCATAGTCCGCATTTCGGACGGGATTCGTCGCATTTTGTTTTTTTGAGGCGGCAATTTTCGCATGCCTGAGTTTTGTTAGCATTAAGCATAGTAATCTGATCAAAGACATACTACAGAGGCGATAAAGTTCCTAGGCCTCTTGGACGGCCCTGACGAACTGTCCTCCTGGGGTGAGAGAAGATCGTGGATGGGCAGTGGCAAGCCATTGTGATGCTGATAAGGGTGATCGGTGTGCTGCGCTGGGCGCGAGCTCTCCTCGTAGGAACGCTTGCTCATTGTGCATGGTTGCTTTTAAATTATGAATGGACTATTGCTTGATCATTGCGACTAGTTTAGTATGGATTTGGTGATTGAAATTGATGGCGATAAAAGGTATTCCGCCATGACTCAGCGGGCAGCCAATCAGAGACGGCCATGGTCTCCGAGACATATACAGACTATGCTTGAATTGGAGCTATGGAGTGATATATAATTGCATCCAGGTTGATCGGGATGAACTAATATGGGCGGTATAGGAAAGCATTTCAATTGTAGTGTGTCAGTGGCTGTTACTAGTGTACATAGTACTCCGTAGGAGGCGATAAGAAGTGGACAGAGCAGTGATCTGGGATCATGCAGGGTCAATATTCCGGTCTGCACTCAAGACAATTCCATTCAGGCATACTATGTAAGCATTGCATTCTGAATGCAGAAGCACTACCCCGTGTTTATGTAGATATCCGAGGTTGGCATGCTGGATGCCGTCGGACGTCAGTCGTCACTGTCAACTGTCTTGACTAGTGAATAGGATGTAAGCTATACTATTATAGTAAAGAGGCAAGTATCGAGGTGCTAGTATGTATTTAATGAAAGAAGGGATCTTTATCTCTCACCCTGACGGAAGTACTGAGTAGAGTGCAAGGTAAATTGAGTGGGTCATGATAGACGCCATCAATTCACCAGCATGCCTATTGGGGGATTGACCAGACAAAAATGGTAAATGAGCATGTGTCAGACGCCAAATTTTTCCATCAGATAATAAACTGCATTCAAGAGCGAAACGCCGTATCCGGGTATTGGCATGTTGAATATCCGGATCGTCATGGAGAATGATAGAATGGCCGCGATTGCGTGTTATCCTGAAACGCACGTCTCCGGATAGTTGACAGTCTGAAGAGTCTCATTCGCCCTTGGCCCGTGCATCCCATTGCAATACTCATGGAACCGCCGGGTATGCGGATTGGCATCACCTCAGCGTTTCGCCGGCGAAGTCTGGACTCGACATGGGTACTGGACTTTGGACACTGAAACCAATGGACGGGTGCGGAGATCAAACAGGGGCTGAGGTTGTTAATAACCGACCAACTGGGATTATTCTTCATCATCCCTGTAGCTGTGAGTGTACAGAGAATAGTACTCCTCAGATGGCTGGTGTTTGGCTGTCAGACGCCATGAGGTCAGAAGGAATGTGGCATGGCAGCCAGAATGATGTTGCTGTGCATTGATTATCAGTGTATCGCTACATACTGCTATCCGAGCACTGCACTGTACTGTGTACAGAGTACCAGGAATCCTAGCAACCACTATTGCAGACGCATGTAGCAGTCTGCAGTCTGACGCAGAGAAGTTAGCTGCGCGATTTTCGTCTTGAGTCTCGTCAGTGGTACCTCAGAGCAAGCAACAATAACGTTGTTGTCAATCATTTAACCAGTATATGCAGTATGTTCTCAGAGTAGACAGTCTCCTGACAATACAGTGACTGAATCCGGGGAACGGAGAGTTTTGCATCCGGATTGGGAATAATGAAGGTTAACTAGAAATTGCGACGAAGATCGTGCGGGGTGATAACTGTAAGTCCAGTATTCTGTAGTCTGATAGGGAACAGGGAATGATCCGAGAGTGTGTTGTCTGATGCACTGTTCACCGCTTGACTGCAGTATCACGGGATCAATAGGGTACTACTTGTACAGAGATACTGAGTCTTACTACATAGTAAAGCACCCTCCATAATGCACTCTATAATGCACTCCGACTGATAGGGAATCTCCACCGCTGCTGGCGTCATGCAGCCCGAGAATAGTGTGCGTGCCTTAGCCCCTCTAATTGGTCAGCAGCCCTCCGCCACCCGAATGGCGAGGCGATCAATTTGGAGAAGTATCGGTACCTGTCCTCGATGCAGCAAGAGTGCAGATATAGTGAGCAGTGCATTCTACTACTGTACTCCATACTCCATGCAGAGTACTACTATTTTGTACTGTACTTGGTCTCAATAATATTCGTTAGTCAAACCAGACCTAGACCACCGAAACAGCTACGTAAGACTTCAACCATCTGGCATCTTCTAGTACTTCCTATCCGGGAGGCCTCGTGGCGTGCTCTGAACCGTGTGACTCCCATTGACAAGTGTTAGAATCAATAATTCAGGGGGGTGGATCTCTCCGGAAACGGCTAGAGTGTCTGTATGTATGTAATGTACTGTAAGTATCGTCACTGCTACTGTCTATCTTATATTATTGGCTATCCACCCTCCCTCGGTCCCATTCCATCCCGGCTATACCCGTTCTGGACTAGTCTAGGCGTTCTTGATTCTCGCTGGTTCGCCCAACGCCCGCCGTCTTCCCCCGGTTTCCCTGCGCCTGGTGGTCCCCATGACAATACCTTACCTTTATTACATACACGCGGCCTTGTGCCTGCTCTATTTTCTTGCTCCTCAATACCATACGTGACAGTACCATCAAGCATATCATCATATCATTGCGCTATCTGCCTTGTCTTGCCTGACTGACTTGACTCCTGTCGATTCATTATTCCTCCTCCCCTCTCTATTTTTTCCTTTTTCTCTTCTTCATATTTTTCAGTTTCCTTCCTTCTCATTTCTTTATATCCTTTCCTCTCACATTCTTCTCTTTCTCTTTCTCTTTCCTCTTTATTCCTATTCTTCCCATTGCTCCTTCCGCTCGCCTCCCTGTTCCGCCTCGGTTCCAATCGCCTCCCTCCTACTTCCCTCTCCTCAACTCTCCTCACTTCGCGCATCCTCCCTCCCTCCTACCAACGCTTCGATCTCCTATAATTCGCTAGAGTTAGTGTGCTATCCAGTAACAGACCTGATTTCCTCATATCTGTTCGATAAACAACGACAACCGTGCACGCTTTCGCTCTTCGGCTTTCCGTTCTCCGCCTCTCCCGAGTGTTGACCTTCCGAGTACCCCCGTGACTCATCCCTCGTCGACAGCTGTCCTTATCGTGCAAGATTTACTCATAAGGCCGCAATTGCTCAATTAATCGAGTGATTCGATTTGGTTCTGGGATCTTCAACCCGGTCATACGTCGTTATCAGGTGCCGTTCTGGACCGGACTTCAACTTTGGCAACCCCGGGTGTCTACTACTGTACACGCTCCGGTCTTGTCTAGTGTCCACGTACCTGTATATACCCTGCTGCTTCCTTCCGTTCGACAGCCGTTCGCCTTCTTGTCGTTCAACCCGCAGATCTCTATGACCTTATAGTTCTCGACTCGAATCTTCCGTCTCGGTCCCGGACGACTCTTCGGTCCTTCGGCCAGGTGTTACGAAGGTCGTCTTCTTTTCTTCTTTTGCCTTTTTCTGTTTATATTCCGCATCAAAGTTACGATATCACGCAGCGTTTTCTCATCTCGACTTCTTTTATCTTCTTTACTTTCGACTTGTGCATCTTCGCTTCTCAACAACAACAACTCAATTCAGACATCGAGTCAATCCTTTCGTTGATATTTCCTTGATCGTTTCCGACCTGTTGGCCGGTTCGCCAGTTCAATTTTCCAAAAAAGAAAAAAAGAAACCAAGGATCCTACATATGAACTTTTAAACAGTCATTACCACTCTTTTTTTTGTCTACTTGCATCCTCTACCCATTGGGTCTCGTCGATTCTCAGTTTCCAGACGCCTTTCGTCCGTTTCTTTTGTCTCACTACTTACCGGTATTTATATGAACCGCTGATTCAACAGTCCGGAGTTCGTTGTTATCCTCTTTTGACCACTTGATATCATTATTCTTCTCTTTCTCTTGGTTTTCTCGGTGTTGTTCTATCAAGGTCTTTGGGAATTGTAGACCTGACTCTTCACTTCTAATCACATCATCAGCCTGGTTGCTTGTTTTGACTACTTTGATTTTGCTATTTATTTTCCCTTCACCAACCCGCTTTCACTTCTCTTGAGCGATTACAAATTTCTTTGCTTTTCCATTTTACATCAGGGCCTGCATCGTGTCAACAGATCCGCCCCTACATACGCTTCTCACGCGTCTCTTCTCCTTATTTTATCGGACAGATTCGTCACCTTTCTCTTCGGGTTACTTCTCTTCTGTGTGAGTGATCATCATCACTATCGACCATGGCATCCATGAAGAACAAGTTCGTCGCTGGGCAGATCTTGGATGGTCGCTTCCGGACCGTGGCACCATTGAATCACGGCTCCTTTGGCATGGTAATTGTTGCGAACGACAACCAAACCGACCAGGAAGTTGCAATCAAGTGCATTGCCAAGGCATCCTCCACGGACACCATGGGCCCCTTGTCTGTCGATGATCGCTTCGAAGAGCTGGAGTGCCATCGACGTCTCCCGCATCACCCCAACCTGGTTAACCTCATTCACTCCTTCGAGACCGACACCCATGTTTACTTGGTCTTGGAATACTGCGCCAACGGTGATCTATACGAGGCTATCCGGCTCAACCGGGGTCCCTTGGAGACCGAGCATGTGCGTGACTTCATGCTGCAATTGGTCAGTGCCGTCGAGTTCTTCCATGCCAATGGCATGTACCATCGCGATATCAAGCCAGAGAACATTTTCTTGACGCAGGACGGTTCAATGAAACTTGGTGATCTGGGCTTGGCTACTCGCAACTCCTGGTGCCATGAGGCGTGCGTAGGTAGTGATCGTTACATGGCCCCCGAACAGTACGACCCGGGGACCACTGGGTACTCTCCCGCTCAAGCCGACCTTTGGGCAGTGGGAATTTGCTTGCTCAATGTTCTGTTTGCACGCAACCCCTTCGCCATGCCCGCTGAGCTAGATGTCTTGTACGCCGACTACGTTCGGGACCGACAGTCACTTTTCGATATCTTCCCCAACATGTCTCAAGACACCTTTGAGATCCTGGGACATGCCTTGGCGCTCGACCCTGAAAAGCGTTCGCTGTCTGCCATCCGCGAAAGCATCTTGCGAACTGTCTCGTTCACCACAGATGATGAGCCCCTTGACGAATTCTGTACCGACGACCGTGAGGTGGTGCCCGCTAGCGCGAACCGCGAGCCGCTACGCACGCCGTCCATTCAGAGCCCGCACGTCAACCAGGGAGATTCCTTCCCTTGGGCCAAGGCGTTGCAGGCGAGTCCCCCTCAACCCGTCAGACAGTTGTCTGCCATTCCCGACAACGACAGCTACACCGAAGATCTCTTCCCTGCTTCCGAGACGGCTGGCACCTCTTGGTACTCGCTTCATCAGGGAACCCCCTCCGTGGAGTCCGTACTGGATTCCACCTTGGGAGAATCATACAAGTCGACTACGCTCCACAAGCCAAACACCACTCAACACTACCCACCGCCTTCAGACCCAGTCCCGATCACTGGCTCATTGCCCAGCCATGCTAACAAGCGACTTCCAACGCTCTCCATGGTGTTTGGGCGCAATAAAAACGACCAAATCTCGAAGAGCTGGTGCGATCTGTGGGATGAGGAAGAAGAGGAGGAATCAGAGAACGAGGATTGGATGGTTTTCCAGCAACAACAGGAGCACAATCCACGAAGCTGGAGCCATGAGAGCCGTGATGTGGACAGTGGCGTGGATATCCAAACCGATTTGCAAGGATCTGCTTCCGAGACTATTGATTCCTCCCAAGACAACAAGGGCGCCGCTACCCCGTTGGAAGACTGCCCCAAGTCTGGTGTGGTGACTGTGGAGCCAGTCGACATCCGTCGCGAGCCTACCCTGAAGGAGACCGCGACGTCTCCTCCCAAGAAGTCACTTCTCGACAAATGGGCAGCGCTAGGTGATAGACGTCGGGGCGCCAAGGCTCGGGAGGAATCGTTCGGCCAGAAGAAATCGACAAGCAACTGCACCAGTTGGAGAAGAGATTGGGGTCTCGGCTCCTCCGGGTTTGACTACAAATCGTGGGCACGGAAAGCAACCCCGACTTGCCATGAACGTCGTCGCCCATTCTTGCAAAAGGACTGGCGCCGTGATACTCCAGACGCCTCCAAGCCGCGACCCCCTAGCGGATATGACGGCAGCGTTGATGAAGATCTCGACCTGGTAGGTGGCTGGCACGAGCTCCATCTATAACCTTACCCCCCCACCTACCTCTTTGTCTTCATCGCTCTCTCTCACGTGTTTCAAGTCAACCTTAACATTGTTGTTCCATCCGATCGGTTTACCTTGAGGAGCGAAACCTAAATGGAAGAAGATACACTTTTTTTCCTTAGAAAAAAGAAAAAAAGAAAAAGGGAATAAGCAAGTTTATATATGGTTGCTTTTCTTTTTCAGGTTGGGTGCAACGGTCCCAACTTTGCGTGCTATCTATCGGTCGGTTCATGGATTGTCTCTGCGCGACGCTCCTGATATTCTGTTTTAAATCTTCCCGCTTTCTTCGTTTTGTACGATTATCGGCGAAGCAAGCAGGAAGCATTGAGAAAAGTCCAATGGCTAATGGTTTAACTTTGCGGGGAAACGTTTGTTTTGGGCAACATGGATGGGCTTGTACCACTGGGCATCGGTGAGAGGAGCGTTAGTATAGAGCAGAAATATCTACAATCGTTCGATTCTGCAAGAAGGGACTGGGTTTCTGTACTGTAGTTAGCAAAGACATCCACATGCAATGGGTGCTACGCAAACAAATAATCGAAAACAAGGTCAAGAGCCATATGTTGTTCTTCTGTACAGAGTACTTGGTATGCTTCGTAAGATTCTTATCAGTGCTTTTGTCCGTAGATAAATACTCTCACTATCTCCAGGCGGTCAGTCCAGGCGGTCACCAGACGGCGTGTCCAGACCGTTTCGTTTGAGAATGCAGTCTTGTCGTTTTCTTTCCTCTCTGCAGGGTTGTCTCTTTGTCTTGATTGAATACAGTCGAGTATCACAATCTTTCTATTCTTATTCCACACCCCACATTGCTATTATTCCTCTATCACCATCCCTGAAACGCTTATCACGAGAGACCTGCGGCCGCAAGGCGCCGCATATGCAGGCCTAGCGCCCTCCTGAACTTGTATTACGCTGCGTTTTCTTATTGTTTTAATTTACCGGAAATGTATATCATCTGAGCGAATCAGCGAAAAGATGCCTTGTGCTTTCCAAACGCCTATACCTCTCAGATAACGCAGCGATCGCTTATCTATAACGTGCGAAATCGAGACGAGAAGGAGACGAGATACGAATCCCCGCACGAGGATATCAGAAAGTTTGATAAAGAGATAGGTAGAAGGGCCCGCGCGCTTTGGCAAGACTGGCAAGACTGGAAGGAAAGAAGGAAGGATGTTGGCGCCGGGGTGGGTTTATTGGACAATATGTGCTTTGTCGATCGGCGTCAGGAGTGTCGTTGGTGATGAGGTGCCCTCGCAATCGATATGTCTAGCCCGAGATGAAACAGATGTGCAACTAGCGACTATTCAGTGGCCGACGTGTGTGGAGGATGGATGGATGGAGCGAAAAGAGGGCTCGGTAGCGTCTGCGACGACAACGGTTGCGGCTACGGCAACAGATTCACCAAGTGCTGGTGGCGTAGGTGAGCAATCTGGCCAGGAGGATCTTGATACCGAATCGCCACTTGATAATGCAAATTTCCTATCATTCGAGGACTGGAAGAAGCAAAATCTGGCCAAGGTTGGGCAGTCAGTTGAGAATGTGGGAGGGAGCCGGCGATCTGGCGCAGCAGGTAAAGAGCTCCGTGGAAGGCCGACGGGCATAAACAATGCGCTGGATTCGCTTGGTGAAGATACGGAAATTGAGTTGGATTTTGGAGGCTTCGGAACGACACAGGAGGCTACTGCGGCGACTACGAAACCTACGTCTTGGGATACGACGGTGCGGCCCGGATCGGGATTTGATGGTGTGGGCGATAGAGAGAGACATATCGAGGAGGAAAATGCTCTGGCACACAGTGTTCCGCGGACAGGTATGTCGCGACGGAAAGACGCCGGCACGACTTGCAAGGAGCGGTTTAATTATGCATCGTTTGACTGTGCAGCGACTGTACTCAAGACCAATCCTGAAGGCATGGGGTCGTCGTCGGTTCTGATTGAGAACAAAGACAGCTACATGCTGAACGAGTGCCAGGCCGAAAACAAATTCCTCGTTCTCGAGCTATGCGATGATATCCTTGTTGACACGGTCGTTCTCGC
This sequence comes from Aspergillus sp. S3505, assembly GCA_023627475.1. Classification (NCBI taxonomy): domain Eukaryota; kingdom Fungi; phylum Ascomycota; class Eurotiomycetes; order Eurotiales; family Aspergillaceae; genus Aspergillus; species Aspergillus sp. S3505. The sequence continues at coordinate 29,418 of JAMAHJ010000026.1, read as the reverse complement.
CAACTACGAGTTTTTCAGCTCCATTTTCCACACCTTTCGGGTTAGCGTGTCGGATAGGTATCCGGCGAAACTCGATCAGTGGAAGGAGTTGGGCGTGTACGAAGCCCGGAATACGCGAGAGGTACAAGCTTTCGCCGTGGAGAATCCATTGATTTGGGCACGGTATTTGAAGATCGAATTTCTCACCCATTATGGTCATGAATTCTACTGCCCCCTCAGTCTTATTCGTGTACATGGAACTACCATGCTGGAGGAATACAAGCATGATGGTGATGTTGGACGAGTGGAAGATGAAATGGACGAGACTTTGGAGGCTTCTGCCATGGTAGACGGGCATGTGAATCATGCACACGATTTCCCGGCCACGTCGACCGAATTGGACAGTAAAGCATCAGCGGAAGCGTGGTTCAATCGCGGAAAGGAAATTGAGAATCTTCTACTGAAAGGACCATTTGGCATGACTGATACGTGCGGCATCCATGCGACGTCGGCTGAAGTAGCTGGTTTTGAAGAGTTGATCCACACTGTTTATTCTGCGGCGCCGGGTTTCAATGACGCTATATCTACTTCTAGTGCTGAGGATACGGCTACTACCTCTGGAACTGATTCAACACCAAAGCAAGTCACGGTAGATGTACAGAAATCATCTGGGTCGGTGACTAGCACATCGACGACATCTACTGTGATCTCTGAGACGGCTCAGCAAAACGCGACAGAGACGGATCCTCAGAAAGAAGATACCGGTAGTCCGTCGCCAGAGGTCGTCCGGTCGACAACCATGACAACAACAACAACACAACCACCATCCCCCAATCCGACAACGCAAGAATCATTTTTCAAATCGGTCAACAAGCGGCTCCAGATGCTGGAGTCAAACTCGACCCTGTCGCTTCTGTACATCGAAGAGCAGTCGCGGATCCTGCGCGATGCGTTCAACAAAGTCGAGAAACGGCAACTCGCGAAAACGTCTACTTTCCTTGAGGATTTGAATCAGACTGTCCTGGATGAGCTCAAGCAGTTCCGGGAACAGTACGACCAAGTATGGAAGACGGTGTTGCTGGAGTTTGAACACCAGCGTATTCACCACCATCAAGAATTGTACGCGATGAGCGGCCAGTTAGGCGTCCTAGCAGATGAGCTTGTCTTCCAGAAGCGCGTTGCAGTGGTCCAGAGCATCATGGTTCTCGTCTGCTTTGGCCTCATCCTTTTCTCGCCCCGGGGTGTCGTGGGAAGCTACATCGACTTCCCCAGTGTGCAGAACATGGTCGCACGATCGTACAGCATGCGGTCGTCATCCCCGGCTTTTGAATCCCCGACGATGAGTCCTAGCTCGACGCGACCGGCCTCCTCGTATCGCCATAGCCACAGCCACAGCCGCCACCGTCGTCAGCATCATCACCATCGGAGAAACATCTCAGAAGAATCACAGAATGATGGACTTTCTAGCCCAGCGATCGCCTATTCTCCGCCTACTCCGACTTCGCCGACGTCGGACGAGGAAAGGGAGGAGCGACGTGATGATGGTGGTGGTGATGGAGATACTGATACGCTGGCTATGTCGCCGGTGGAATCACATATGCGGTCGCGGAGCAGTCCACCTGTTCTAAAAGGGTGTGTTGATGATGGAGATGCTGATTATGAGACTGTGGAATCCCCGGCATCGACTACTTCGCCGACATGATGGCCCCTTGTGATTGGTGCTCTGAACTTACCATGCTAGGCTTGCCGGGCTGGTTCTCGGCATGATTGAGATATACAGACACATCCCGGCTGAGTCTGGCAGATCTATTATCTATCTGTCTAATATAATGACATCTCCATACTCTTACATTGAATGGCTGCAGTGATACTTGCGACGTGATATTTACAATGATGTACAGTACTGAGTTGGCTATACTGTTTATGTGTATTACGGCTGTTGATATGATACCATATGAGTTATTTTTTATTCCAATGTTATTTGCCTCATTCTTTGTATTAATGCTTATGCACTGATGGCATAGAATGACTGATATCATGGCGGTTGCCGGGACAACAATCGCCGCATATTTTTTCTCTTTCCCTTTCTGCCGTCACCTCTCGACCTCCACCACCTCACCATTCCTCTTCAAGCTACGAAGCATTACATCTCAGAAAACAAAAACTTCTTCATATTTATCAATCAGACAAATTACAAGAAAGATTTCACAAAAAACAAACCAACAAAATGGACGCCCAACAACCTCTCGCAGACCGCACCAACACCCACACAACAGTGAGCCACGAGAAGATCGATGATCTGAAGAGTGCGCCCGCGAACCTCAACTCGCTCGAATATCATCGTCAGGTTTTGCAGGGGAAGATTGAGGGTGACAAGTAAGACTCCCTGTGTCTACATTGCACGCTGTCTTTAGATCGTGATTGTGTCGGACAGCGTTGGAGGGTAATTCAGTGCTAACGAGAACAGGGGCCAAGGGAGCTACGTCTCGCCTTCGGATGACATTATGAGTCCTTGTTCGAAGAAATTAAGTGATCTCAAGGGGAAGCGATTTAAGAAGTATGCCCTCCTTCCTTTCACCCCCAAGGGGCCGTCAAGATACTAACGGGTGCCAACAGCGTTGGAAAACCACAATCCCTCTTCGCAAAACTCGGAAAGAAAAACTTCGAATCATCGCAACAACAACAGACGGGGGATACCGGGGAGGGGCAGTAATCTGTCTCGGGGAGACTGGATAGGAGGGACCTTTGCGCTGGTTCGCATTTGATTCAGTTGCTTCTTTTTCTTTCCCGGGTTCTTGTTTTTGTTTGGATTGTTGATTACTGGCCCTCCGTCCGGTCGTTCCGGTTGCCTTTATTGTTTTGTTGTTTGAATTACTTGTTACGGGTTCGGTTCGGTTCGGTTTGCATTGGGGTTCTGGTTGAGTTTTCGAGTTAAGGCATTGTACTGGGAATGCTTGAATGTTTTATTGTCTAATAGGAATGGATGTATTCGATATTTTTGATTTTAATGCTAGGAGTAGAGGCGCGTGTATACGAAATTGATTTTCACAACTTGTTCAAAACCACACCGACAAACATTCTGTGTATTCTCTTCGTCCGCGCATCCGTCCTGCGTCGCCGAGTCGGTCGAGGGCCATCATGCAGCATTCCCGTTCATACTCAGCAACCCACATCATATTGTCCTTAAGTTTCTGTTCAACCTGTGCAACTGTCTTCGGACCGTGCCCGCCTTCTCCGCATTCTCACAATACTCAGGAAAGTTGACGCTGTGAAGATTTTTCTCCACTCGATCCCGAACAATGCTACCATAGTCATTGTACTGTCGGCACATGCTAGGCGAATGCCTGCACATGTCCTCTGCTAGATATACCTGGCGGGCTTCCTTAAATGCAGGCTCACCAGGCCTGGCGATCAAGTAGCTGAGGAAGTGGAAGGAATGCGGGCAGCCGGTGTGGTCGGTCGACGTAGACCGTACCCAGGAGTAGTGGAAAAAGCGCGGCGTCGCAAATCCCGTCGTGCAATCTGCCGCAAGACTCTGAGAGCAGGACCGGACATTGTCTTTGGCGTGAGTGAGATGTGCTAGGGTGAAAGACTTTGAGCTCGCGGCGCAGAGTGCGCTGGACAGACGGAGGAGAGCGTACTTTAGCAAGATGGGTTAGGACGTAGGTGATGAAGCGACGTAAACTTGCTCCTCGTAGTCCATGCCAGGCACGTCGCAATTGACCCCAACGGTTTTCTCATAGATCTCATTGGATTGGGTTGCAGTTTTGCCATTGCCCTCGACGTTGGGTGAAGAGGCGCTCGTCATTGGGGTCATCGCACAGCCGCTCAACAAGGGTACGGACGGCGTCGAGCTGATTCGTCATATGTTCTTCCACCGCGGCCTCGAGGAATTTATCGGCCTGGTAATTAAGCATGGCGATGCTCATCATATCCCACATGAGATCCGGCTCGAGGGCTCCTTCATGTAGGCTGTTGCATATGGTCATATGTTTGCAGGTTTGCAGGGTATACCGCAGGTATTTGTCCTCTTCCATGTTAGTGCGAGGAAAGATATCGAGCCTCCTGGCAGCAAGCCGTGGGAACCACCGAAAGCCTTTCGACCAGTGAGGTTCTCAGTCGCAAGCTGCGCTCGTTAGCAGACGGTGGCAGACACGAGTAGAACTGGGCAAACTTGGAAACAACCTTGAACGGAACGTTGACGAGGCCTTCACGAGTAGGGATTCAAATAAAGGTTGGGGAAATGGCCGTAATAAATGCGCTGGGAACTGCTCCTGATCCCACTACAGGCTACGGACCTGGGCACATTGCTCGGCTGAAGGAAGTGAGTGAGAAGTATGGTACACAGCAGGTATTACAGACTGTTCAAGGCGATGGATTTTTGCTACGGAAGGTCTAACAAGGGCTGGATAGCGTGGTGGTTATAGTATGGACATCAAGCGTAAGAGACTTGTAGTAATGAATGGAGCCAGCTCTGGTCTCGCCGAGCAGTTCCTCGGAGTGCCCAGGCAAAGTGGGAAAATATCTGTCGTCAATGTCGAGCTGGGTGAAGTTGTTCTCTTTGAGATAATCGGGAACTTCCTGGACGTCTTCAGAATTGACAAAGCTCATGCCAAAGGAGACAAGGCCGAAGGTGAGCTTAAGGACACCCATAATGCTGATGACAATTGGTGATTGGGAGTTGAGAAAGAGATGAATGAAACAAACGATGGAGACGCAATAAATACAAACAGCTATGAACCAAAATAGAAAAGCTTCCCGTACATATCATAGTTATAATCCTGGTCGTAAATTTTCATTTTCATTGGCCTGGAAGACATCGAATCGCATACTAGTATAGCTTGTATGCCATCACCACCAATTTGATGTGCGCTGCTGCGTAGAATCGACCAGGACATGGAAATTTGCCAAATCCCCCATCTCGGTCCATCTATGTCGGATGCAGCAAAGCTAATACCGGGCTTTTTCTTTGACCTGGTGCAGCTTGTAGCATCATTATCCGTCAAAATTCTCGGGATAAGGGTATCGTTTGGGATCTCTGCACATGGGATAGGTGGGCATGGAAATAAAGGCCTTTCGGAGAATGCTGATGTTGTTGGACAGAGTCACCGGCTTGGAAATTTGTCAATTGAAGGACACTAAATGGTTAGATACCTCGATACCTCGACCATCGAATCGGAAGATATATGATTACTTACTCAAATCCATCGGCTCCAGACGCTGGCCCTCCTTCATAAACCTATCCAGCTTCTTCAAACTCGCTAGAGTAAAAGCCTTGACGCTACTATGCGCTCTTGTGGTCTCAATTATCTCCTCCACGGTGGCTGGATATACTCTGGTCGATGGCACAGATCCAAAATGCGACGTCGTATGGATAGCAGCCATGTTGAGAAACGGCATCATCCGGAAATGACGAGTACTATCAGTATCAGGACTCTGGCCGTATCGATCAGCCATCGAATCATATCGACATGGGCCTTGCTATCCATGTTTCGACGTTGCTCAAATACCGGGATAAGGATCTTGCAGATCTTGTCGGATCGCCGTTGAAGCTATTTGTATCTCAAACCGAGGAACAATTATAGAATGCAGAAACTTGTCATGTCCTTGCAGGTCACCTGCCACTGCGCCAACGTCGGCTGCGTAGCCACTGGCTGTCGACAGCCATTATAGACCTCTACACAGATCAGGTCTGACAAACATGCGGGCAGTCGAGGCCGCGACGAATTCTAGGATGGTAAAATACGTGGGAACAGTATATACACCTGATATCATCAGCCACCGGATTTGTTTATTGCAATAATCCCCTTGCCATTGACTTCTTTTGCTGCATGGACCTTTCCTTGGAGTGCATACAGATTTTCATCGTAGATTGATTGTGCCAGACGACCTGAAATTTAGAAGCAATTATAAATAAGATAGAGAGAGAGCTAGCACAAACATTGTATACAAGCATGCCTTCATCTGCAATGTCCATTCCAGTAAAATTGCCAGAATGTCGCACAGTCGCCGTCAATCCGAGATGACTGCGAGGCACCTTATTGAACTTGTCTAGTACTTTGCAGGTATCATGACCAGGTCCATGTTGTTCGTCCATAGACAGGAAAGAGAATCTTTGTACTGTGATGTGTTAAACTTTTTTCTTTACAATATACCGTATATGGGTGGTTTACCTTGGCATATCCTTCATTGACCATTTCAATGCTCTTGGTAGAATTCCCCTTGGAATGTGTTGCCCAGCAGTGTTGCCTTTGGTCCAATTAGAGGAATATCTAATTCTGAACCGAGCCATTCTTGGTAAACCAGAACGGTCACAACACTGAGTATCCCCAGCCAAAGCAAGGGAACTGCAGCAGTCAAGTCGACCACGACAGACTTGGAAGTTTGATGGGTCACTCTCGGTGGCGCAGGAAACAAATTATTTGGGCTTTGGTAGCGAGACAAATACGGGGCCAAAATGGAATAACTGAAGATTGTGCCATTGCCAGCTAGTGTCAACTAGTTATTGAGCCCTCCTCTCCTGGACTAGCAATCTGGTCAGATGGATCAAGATTAGAGAATGGCAGGTGCGGAACAGGACTCGCATGGCAAGAACCAGGAGCATAAAAGACCCAGAGTTTCCCATTGGGCAAAGTATATGAGGTTTTTGATACAGAGCTTCTCGGGATTGTTCGAGCACTCCAGTTGGCAGAGAAGATGGGGGATCAAAGACCAGTCACTATCCCGCTGATTCCCAAGCCGCCATTGCGAGGCTGCGACACACCCAGCCAGGGCCAGATCAAGCATTAGTGATCCAAGCCATGCTATAGCCAAGAGACTACACACCCAAGGTCATCAACCCGCTATCCAATGGGTCCCAGGACACCCAGGGTAAGAAGGAAATGAGAGAGCCGACCAGATAGCAAAACAGGCAGCTAATGAGCCACCAGGGAGAGGTCCAAAAGAGATCTCTCTGGCTTTTATCTGCAGAGCCCGGACAGAGGCCATTACAGCACAGAAGCAGAGATGGCTTGCTAAGGAGCTCAACAAGCGATCCCGACAAGGTCGGCGAACATATAGACCACAGAAAAACTGGCGGCTCAACTCTGCAGCCGCAGTGGCTCCCAAGCACCTAGCGAGCCGGTATTTTCAACTGAAGTCAGGACATGCAGCCATTGGAACATATCTACATCAGATCCAGGCCCAAGAGGATGCAACCTGCAGGGATTGTGGCCTATCAAGGGAGACAGTACACCATCTTCTCTTTGAATGCCGAAAATGGCGACACCAACGAAACAAGCTCTACAAGGACCTGGGGCTGGATGGAGTTATGAGACCCACTGCTGCAGAAGAGCACCCACAAGGACGACTTTTGGGAGAGCCCAGAGCTACCAAGGCGCTGCTACAATTCTTAGCCAGCACCAGCATAGCGCTACCCCGAGCACACCTACAGCGAACGACGGAAAGGGCCTGAAGAGATGATGAATGGGGATTGGAAGCATTGGAGGAGGCAATTCGAACAGAAGGATAGCCGGGGGGGGGTTGCCTCAGGAACTTATAGGCCTCGAGTCCATGAATCACGGTCTGTCATAGCTCTAGGGCTCGGTATGAACAGTTAAGTTGATTAAATAATAATAATAATATTGAGCCCTCCTATAGTTGATCAAAACCGGATGAAATACGTGCTTCGGTATTGGTGCACGATGCTGTTTTCCTCCTTCCTTGCCTCACTGGAGCAAGCTGTAACTGAGCTTGAATCATATACAAGACTTACAGAACTATCAATGGGGAAGAACATAGACTGTCCGGTTATGTAGAGGAAGTAGGGTAAGTTGGCATTAATGATGCTACATAGTTGCTTTATGCTCAGCCGAGATCAACCTCGGCATCTCCGCAACCTCCGTCTCCGCAATCGGTATAACTTCAGCTCTCGCTCGATTCTTTTATTCTGTTGACACTCATTCAATATTCTATTTCATCAATCAATATTGTCAATACTGTGAAAATGTCTGCCTCTACCAGGATTCCTCCCATCGCCCAGCCTTTCGTCAGCGACCGCGCCAAAAAGACCCTCGATTTGGTATGACACCACCAGCACCAACCCGCGCTACTACTTCATGCTGACAGCGAACGCGCAGGTCGAAGAATTTGTTGAAAAAGACTGCATCCCCGCCGACCCCCTCTTTCAAGCCCAACTCGACGCTGCCCCCTCACGATGGCAAGCCCACCCCGCCGTCATTGAAGAGCTCAAGACCAAGGCTCGCCGCCTGGGCCTCTGGAACATGTTCCTTCCCAAGAGCCACTTCTCGCAGGGCGCGGGCTTCACGAACCTCGAATATGGCCTGATGGCTGAGTACCTGGGGAAGAGCTCTATCGCGAGCGAGGCGACGAACAACGCGGCGCCGGATACGGGGAATATGGAGGTGTTAGCGAAGTATGGGAATGAGGCGCAGAAGGGGGAGTGGTTGGGACCGTTGTTGGATGGTAAGATTCGGAGTGCGTTCTTGATGACCGAGCCCGAAGTCGCATCAAGTGACGCCACGAATATTCAATTGAACATTCGGCGGGAGGGCAACGAATATGTGCTAAATGGATCGGTAAGTTCCTCTCTCCTTGGATATACCGGATGATGGCTGACAAGGTAGAAATGGTGGTCCTCTGGCGCCGGTGACCCCCGTTGCCAGGTCTACCTGGTTATGGGCAAATCCGACCCTACTAACCCAGACGCCTACAAGCAACAATCCGTCATATTGGTCCCCGCCAACACCCCGGGAATCACCGTTCATCGTATGCTAACCGTCTACGGCTATGATGACGCTCCCCACGGTCACGGTCACATCACTTTCGAGAACGTCCGCGTACCTGTCTCCAACATGGTCCTTGGTGAAGGCCGCGGCTTCGAGATCATCCAGGGCCGTCTTGGCCCGGGCCGTATCCACCATGCCATGCGCACAATCGGCGCCGCCGAAAAGGCCATTGAGTGGTTGATTGCGCGGATCAACGACGACCGCAAGAAAACCTTTGGACAGAGTCTCAGCTCGCACGGTGTGATTCTCGAGTGGGTTGCGCGGTCACGGATTGAGATTGACGCTGCGCGGTTGATCGTGCTGAACGCAGCTATCAAGATTGACCAGGGCAATGCCAAGGCCGCGCTGAAGGAGATCGCGCAGGCCAAGGTCCTTGTCCCCCAGACTGCGCTGACCATCATCGACCGCGCGGTGCAAGCGTACGGCGCCGCGGGTATCTGTCAGGATACACCCTTGGCGTACATGTGGGCGTTGATCCGGACGCTGCGCATCGCGGATGGACCTGACGAGGTGCACTTGCAGCAATTGGGCAAGCGGGAGAACCGGTCACGGAAGGACGCGATTGTGTCCAAGTTGAATTGGCAGCGTGCTGAGACGGATCGTTTGCTTACTGCTAACGGGTTCGGGAAGATTAAGAGCCATCTGTAACGCCGCCGGTATACATAAGATTAGTATATTTAGGTAAATTGTCATAATAACATTATGCATAATGTACTCCGTATCTATAGCCGACTTTTAACATAGTAGCACCATAAAACCAAAGAAAACGACTCGCCCGCGAGCAATAGATCAATAATACTCCTCCTCCGTATTCCCAGCAGCTCTCTTCCCCTTCGCCCTCTTCTTATTCCCCTTGAAATGCTTCTTCGAGTTCCCCTTCACCTCCGAAACATCTACCCCGCGTTCCATCGCAACCATCATCCTCTCTTTCCGGCCCGTCAACTGCTTCCGCATCTGCTGACCTTGCTCGGTGTACTGCGAGTTGAACGGGAGTGTCATGCGTCCCGCAGACGAAGAGGAGCCAGCGAAAAAACCAGTGTCGAGGTTGCGCGCACGCTGACCTTCTTCATTCCGGTTAGGCTTGGAAGAAGGTAGCGAGGCAAGTTCCGACTCTGCATCGTCCAGGTTGTCCGCTTGTTGTGCTTTGGCGAGGACGGCCTGTCGGCGGGCAGGAAGATGCGCCATATCGTAGAGTTCCTTGTTGAAGTCGAGAGGATCGATTGGCTCCTGGCCCTCGGCGGGTGGAGGCGGGTGACAGAACAGGAGCTTTCCACTCACGTAGTCCTTTAGCACGTAGCGTGCTGCGCGGGATTCGTCGGGTTGACCTTGGCCGGTTGTCGAGAAACCGCGGGCACGCGCGTAGGTACGCAGGAGTTCGGAGGCAGTTGGGATACCCGTGCCGCCTTCTTCGATGGGGCGGATGTTAATTTTCACACCGTAGACGTTCTCGACAAATTCCTTGGGGATACGGTGTGCGACGAGGCCAGCGGGACCGGTGAATTCGCGCTGTTGGTCGATGGGGAGGACACCGTTGACGACGAGCTCGGCCTTTGTCGTGGCGAAGTTGGGGAACACGAGACCGGGACAATCGCAGAGCATGATCTCGGGGGAAAGGTAGAGAGTTTGGAAATGTTTGGTTTTACCGGGAGTAGCAGAGACTGAGACCTTTTTGGCGCCGAGGAGGGCATTGATGGTGCTGGATTTACCGACGTTGGGGTAACCGACTAGACCGATGACTGTTTTATGTTTTTGTTGTTCGCCGGCTTCTTGGTTGAGAGGGAGGGTGTCGGGAGTGTTGGAGAGAAAGAGTTCTTCGAGTTCGTCGACGTCGAGGATGTCGGTCCTCCGCGAGTGTTCGCCTTCTTGTTCCTGCTTCTTCTGCTCTTCAATGTTGAGGTCCTTGGCTGCATCGGCCAGGTCATTGGCCTCGCTACTAGACTCGTCCTCCAAAAGCCGCGCCTCGTTGCGCTCCTTGGCTAAGTGTGCAGAAAAAAATCGGAAGGGGATGTTGTTTCGCTCGAAATAGTCCGCCCACATCTCTCGTTGCTGATCCGTCAACATATCCGCTTTGTTCACAAGCAATAAGTTCTTCTTCTTGGGATCGATCTGCTTGACGTAAAGTTCAAGATCTTCGCAACGGAACAGTAACGGGTTTCTCGCATCGACAATCTGCACCACAAGGTCGGACCGTTCAATAACTCGCCAGAGCTGTCTCCAGACCTCCAGGTTGCGCTCGAACGGAGTCATAAGCAGGTCGTGGTTCTCCTGCAAATCAGCAAGACCTCTCCGCCAATCCAACAGACTCTCCCTCTCCATCGCCTCCAACTGCATCGGTGTCGTAGTTTTATCCCATTTCGGCCGTCTCGGAACCGTCAACCGTGCCTTGTTCTTCTGATGCTTCTTCACGGCCGACTTCTCCTCCGACGCAGAAAGGAGATAAGGGTTTTTCTGATCCGCATGGATAATCTTGACGTTGCTCATTTTCTCCGCCGTAAAGTCGGTACCCGCCAGCTCAGCGGTGCTCAGGAATTCATCGAGGGCGCCCTGTTCCGTAACACTGCGCATCTTCACCCACGCAGCCTCCTTAGCACCGGGAGTGACATAGGTCTCTCCGTTCATGTCTACACGTGCGACGGCGGCATTGTGCGAGACTTTCTTCTGGGCTGATGCTTTGCCTTTGCCGAATCGGTCTTTCATGAGGCTGTTGCCCAGTCCCACGGAGTTTTTGGATTTTGCAAGAACCATGATGGCGCGTTCAATTCGTTACCACCAGAAATAGAAATGGATCAAAATCAATGTTCCTTCGCTCGGATTGAAGGTGGCGAAGGGATGTTGAGTGGAAGTTGAATTAATAATTTTTCGAGTGAAAAACCCCGCGTGGATAAGATAAGGCTGAGTAAGCGGCTGTGGTGTTAAACCAGGTGAAATACAGTTCCTGCAGTGACGAGGCAATAATATACTACTTGTATAGTACAGGAATGCTATGGAAAGTATTAGTGCTATGAACATTATCCAGCCCTAGTGTTGCTTCAAGGTCCTCGAGCAAACAGAATCTGAATGCCGATAGCATCACGTGATCCGTATCATCCCACCACTTTTTTTTTTTTTTTATCGCTGAACATCACAGGAACGGCTTGACAATTCCAAAGAAAACACAGTTTGAATCTCTCCAGACTCTTCAAAATGCCTCCCAGGAAGTGGATGTACGTGACTATCTAGCCATTTTTGGAACCATAGCTAACCAACACAGTGACAAGAAAAATGCCGCGACTTACCAACTCTTCCACCGATCCCAGCACGACCCTCTAATCCACGACCCCCAAGCCGACGACCGAGTCCTCCATCAAGTTGGCGGTCCATCACTTCCTGCATCAGATGCCTCAAAGCGTGCCAAGAACCTGCACGACCTCCAAGATGAATTCGGCACCGACGCCGTTCGGAAGAACGAAGGTGAAGCCGCCAACTACGGTATCTTCTACGATGACACAAAGTATGACTACATGCAGCACTTGCGGGAGCTGGGAACCGGCGGGGGTGAAGCGCATTTCGTCGAGGCTTCGTCTAAGGACAACAACAAGGGAAAGAACAAGGGGATGAAATTGGAGGATGCGCTGAGGCAGGTGTCGCTTGATGATGGACGCAGTACAGCTGGCGGTCGTAGCGTGTATGGGTCGCAGTATGGGGATATGCGCTCGACGGCTTCGTCTTATGTTCGCAAGCCGACGTACCAGGACCAACAGAATGTTCCCGATTCGATTGCGGGGTTTAAGCCTGATATGGATCCTCGTCTGCGTGAAGCTTTGGAGGCGCTCGAGGATGAAGAATTTGTCGACGAAGACGAAGACGTATTTGGCGAGTTGACCAAGAGTGCTGAGGAGATGGACCCGGGCGAGTGGGAAGACACCCTGTTCGACGTGGAAGAGGAAGACGAAGATGACGGCTGGGAATCCGACGCTACAGAAAAAGCCCCCGTACAGACGGACACAACAGACATCGCGGACAGAAACGACGCCGACGCCGCGCCAGGAGAACTACCTGATCTCAACGAACCCATCCCAGACCAACACCCCGAGGACCAGGCTTGGATGCGCGAGTTCGCCAAGTTCAAAAAAGACGCCAAATCCAAACCAGCCGCAGGCCCTGCAGCACCACCAAGCATCGTCCCCTCGGAGCAACGCAGCACCCTTGCCTCCACCGTATTCACAGCCGGTGGCACGCCCGTCCGCCGCAAGAAGCGCAAGGGCGCCATGACCAACCCCTCCGCATACTCCATGTCATCCTCCGCACTTGCCAGAACCGAAGGCCACCGACTGCTCGACGACCGGTTCGAGAAGGTGGAGGCCCTGTATGCCCTCGACGAGGAAGATGAGGAAGGCTTTGATGATAGCATGTCCATGGCTAGTGGTATGACCGGCATGACGGGTATGACTGGAATGTCGACCGCCTCGTCGCAAGCACCGAGCTTGGTCCAGGCTAATGGCACTGAGGTGCCCCCGGCGCATAGCTTCAACAACATCATGGACGATTTCCTTGCCGGGTGGGATAATAACACCAGCGCGCAGGTCAAGCGCAAGGGTGTAAAGATGAAGAGAGGAAAGCATGGCAACGAGGCTATTGGTATGAGAATGCTTGATGAAGTCCGGCAGGGCTTGGGACCTGCCAAGTTTAATGGGAAGGTGCCTAGTAGGGCATGAACGATTGCATGATACGATATCATTATTGGCAGGTATTTTGGCTGGCGTTTCGGTCTTTAGTATAAAAAGTGATGATCAATTGTACACGTTCCATTACAGTTTATATATGGGTTTCATAATACTCTATTCTAAATGCGAAAAGTAAAACTACAATGCACCCCCGACTTTCTCGACAATCCACATAGCCAATCTCACATTCCACCTGACCCTCCTTTCCGTCTTTCTCAAGTCTTCCCTCGATATTCCCTCCGCATCCTTCTGTAACCACTGAATCTCTTCACCCATCCTCTTCTTCAATCCCTGGTCATCCGTGACAACCAACGCTCCAACCTCCAAATCCAGACTATAGCTGCGCTTTGTGTAATTACTGCTTCCGACAAAGGTCAAGCTGGGATGTTCTTCCCTGGGCAAGGTCAACCAAAGACCCTTGGCGTGGTATGTCCATCCGCCGGGTTGGCCCACTGTCCCGCGACGCCATTCTTTGAGCTGGATGCTGTTTGTCCGTTGGGCGTCTGCGACTCTGTCTAGGAAGCGGGCCGAGAGATGGGTATATGCTGCTGGGAGCATGCCGGATACACCGGGGGAGCCATAGAAGCCGTTTGCCCAGGGTGATGCTGTTAGCACGGTACCCCGGGTTGTAGAAGCAGTGTGGCAGGCGGACGTGCTATGGATCAAGAGGGAGGAAAGAACGGGGTGAATGTTGAAGTAGCCGGCTGTGAAAAGCCACTGGGCACCGGAGAATGCAGGAGAGCTGGAGAGTAGACGGAGGATGGCTGTGACTGCTGGATACTCCGTTGATGCATCGGGTTTCACCAATGGTGTGAACTGTGCCACAGGATATACATATGTTTGGCTTGAAGATTCTGAAGTAGACGGAAGCGCGGGTTTCTCTCTTGGCTGTATAAGGGGGTTCAGAACTGTTGATGCATATTCGGTGAATTCGTCGGGATTCTCCAAAGGGGATGGCGCTCGGTTGGCTGCTGGCCAGTCCATAAGGTATCCAGAGATTCCATGCAGATCCGGAAGAATCTGGAAACTAAGGCCACAAACGGCGTGATGAATAGCGCCATAATAATCGGCAAGTGCCTTGGAGCTGAAAACATGGTATCTGTCCACGCGGTTTGTGAAATAGTCATTGGACAGATTCGCACTATACACAATATCAGCGTTCTATCTTGCAGTTCAATATAAGCAACCATACCCAGAAAGTATGATCTCATCGTCAATACCATATAGCTTCATATGCTGAAGCCCCCAACCCTCGTTGATCCTCCGAGGAATCCATTTCTTCCTCAACCCGGTCAAATTAGGCGTATGGAACATGCGAATCTCAACTCTCTCTGGCCCATGATTGGCAACCAATGAAGCCAAAAGCGAGGCGCACGAAGCCTTAGGCGTTTCCCGAGTCCCTCTCAGCGCATCCGTTAGAATTGACACCTTGAGTTCCGGATTGTCGCGAAGCGCCTGGTCCAACGTCTCGAGGAGCTCGTGCTCCGCTTTCCCGATATATAAAGTCGAGAGATAGACTCGTCTCCGGGCTTTGCGGATTTTATCCTATTCACCTCGTCAACTCCAGTTCCCATATTTCCGCACACTCGCGCACCTTCAATGTACTGTAGAAGCTAGAAGGAGAGTCGAGGATCGTAATCTGTGAGGCCGGGATCTCAAACCGAGGCGCTATCCGATCCAATTCCACAGCAACAGTGCCCAATGGCGATGCAGACGAAGCAGTCGAGGTCATCGGCGAGCTGGTTGTATACGCGGAGAATCTGCGATCAGGGAGCTTCCTCCGCGCGGCAGGCCTGCGGCCGGCACATCGAAGCGCATGGCCACCAATTCGTCTGAACATCATGGCCCGTGTATTTTCTGCCCCAAACGACACTATACTTTGGTAAGACCTGTTAGCCAATTGGACTCTGAATCTCGAAATTCTGAAGTTATCGCCAATCGTTCCGCGGAGATGCAAACGGTGCAAACAGAATCACCTGCGCTAAACCGCTTTGGGCCGGCGTTGGAACTCGTTGCCGCTTCTCAAGACGAACTTCAAGCACCGCAGAACGACATATTCACCCTCGTACACATCGCCCAGCATGTCGACTATTACTCGGACGCTGCGGAACCTCCGCAGAGTTGGTATCAAGGTTTGTATTCCGGGAGTCATGATTTTAGCGTGGTGGACGTCGTGCTGATTGCTCTCCCTTAACAGGACGCTGCCCACCAGATGCAGGTACGGATCCGGATATAACGGATGACACCCATTGGGATTGAATGCTCACTCTAGGGCTTGTTTGATATAGTACATCGGTATGGCTGGAGATTATTTGTTCTGGAGAGACCCAACCCGACTGACCCATTGCGCGCTCAGGTGATACCAAGGCTGGTACCTTCATCGGAACCGACCGTTACGGCAACAAGTACTTCGAGAACATGGCGGAAGAGCTGCCCCGTAAGCTTTCCTTCCAGATACTTGACTGTTGGTTCGGCTGTTGGCTAATACTTTCTTTTAGTCCGGACACGATGGGTCGACTACAAGCAGGCTGAATACGATCCTTCCCAGATCGAGCCCGGCTGGTTAGCATCTTGCTTCTAGAAATATGGCCAAGTTATCTTTGTTTGCTAATAAATCATACAGGCACGCTTGGATGTCCTACTTGGTCGACCACCCCCCAACCGTCGACAAGCTCATGCAGACCGGTGTCCGTTCCTGGGAATTGCCCGAGCATCGCCCTATTCTGACTCTCTCCCGCGGCGCATACAAGACTTACTCGACGTAAGTACCCTATAATGGTGTTCTGGAATGATTGGGGCAACCTATAGCTAACATCTTGAAGCACCCGCCCCAAGGTCTCTGCCTGGACACCTGTTGCCGCTCCCCGGTAATGCATTTTTCGAGTATAGTCAGAGTGAAAATAAGAATTTGCGGGCTTTCAAGTTTCGTTTCTTCTGACAATTCGTGATATTTGCTTGGCGGAGATTTGTAAATAAGGGAGTGTCATTGGTAGTTTGTTTCCATTTAAATTGTTCCGAATTGCGGCGTATTTTCTAAAATAATTATCTATTGGCAAAATCTATCGACGAGGTATCAAAAACGGCCAAGAGAAAGATACAGATGAAGAATATATAAGGGAAAAGAAAAGGCTTCTGCTAAATACAGGATTATGTAGATAATATGCACACCTAAAGAACATACAAACCAGAGCCAATGTTCGACCAGTGCCGGATGGGCCGTGTATCTTCGAGTTCAATGCACCACCACAGAACCTCCTTCAACTTGTCGACCTGTCCCCCGGCTTCATAGGCTCTGGATAAAGCATACCAAGCTTCAGAGTTATCCCAAGAACTGCCACGCTTGGTCAAAGCCGACAAGAGACCATAGGCGCGGTCGCGAGCGGCGAGACGGTTGAGAAACTTGGGCTCTTCGTCTGGAGAAAGCGAAGCCGATTTGATATCCTGAGGTCTGTGTGACTCGGTGACACCCGGTAAACGAGCAGAGTCGTTTTGCGGTTTCTCCTTCACTGACGGTAACAAGGAGAGTGTGGAGGCATCACGTGTCACTTCGGGCTGGGGAGTCTCTGCAGGCATTTTCTGGTCCCAGATGTCGAGGAGTAGCCTTGCCAAACCGATGGTGGCTCTCGGGTGGTCGGGTTCACGCATCAGTGCTGTCTCAAACTGCTCCAATGCTTCATGAGGCCGTGATTGAGCTATCGAGAGGTACCCTCGTTCAGCTTGGAGGTCGGCCCAGAGCTCTTCAGAACTCTTTGTCACACCCCAGCCGCGGCTGCTGAAGGATTTGGCGGATGCATTCTGTGCTGCGACAAGTGCCTCGATGCGGTTGAGTTGCTTGGAAGCCTCTTCACATGCCTCCTGTGCGTCGTCGAATAGCGATGCCCGCCGGTAAAGTCCAGCAATGACGAGCCAGATCTTGACAAGGATCCCGAGTGCGTGTTTCTGAGCTTGGGAAATTGGGAACCTAGTCACTGCACTCGTGGGTGAATCGAATCTGTAGGAGGTGGGCAGTCGAACGTCTTGCTCAGGCGGCTGTTTCGGATGCCCAGTCGGGTAAGGCTGGTGCGTGTGCTTCATGTTGTGAGCGATAGGCCAGAGGGGTTGTTTGGCGCTCTGATCAGACGTCGGGACGGCTTCAGACACTGCAATTCCAACTGTGGGCTGGTGATTGGCTTCCTCGGTTGGCTGTGCTGTCCCAGTATCAGGTGCTTCCGGTATTCCTTCTCCATTTGCCATGTAATCATGTTTTGGAAGGTTTTCAGGCTTTTTAACGCTACTGGCACGCCTTCTGAATTTCTGCTTCACCGAATCCGACTTCCCTACTCCCTGTCCACTAGAGTCAGGGGGGTGTGTATCCTCGTCTGTGACTTGAATGGAGGGTGCTCCTTCGGCGCTAGGGGGCTGCTCTCTTACACCGTTTGTGTTGTTGTCACCCCCAGACTCCACCCTCCGCTCTGGCAGACGAGATGCCCTGTGCCGTGAAAATATACTTCCGCGGAAAGTCTTCACGGTTCCAGCGGAGCTCTTCGGTGGAACAAGATGATCTGTCTGGTCAGTCTTCCTAGTCTTGTTGCTGTCTTCACCCTCCAACTCAAGATTCTGGAATAGAGTAGCAAAAAGACTAAGGAGCTGATGGCTATGGTTAACAGCAGCCTCTGGACCTTCCATGACCTCAACGAATGCAAGTTGCGTCACACGCGTCTCGATAATACGCTCTTTCTCCCGGCCTCGCAACTGATCAACCAGAGCATGCTTAAGACCTGATGCATCAAATTGATTGTCCAGTTGCTGTTTATGCGAGCGTTTGCCGTGCGATGAAACAGCGGCCGGAAACTGCTCAAATGCGGTTTCGCACGAACGCTCAGCCATAGCAAAATCATGCTTCGCACTTAGCAAAAGCGCAAGTAGATGCCATAAGGACACTAAGTCGCGTTCCCTTGCAAGATCTGCCTGGTTTGTGGGATGAGTGTTGGATGTCAGTGCTGATTTGACGTAGTCGATTGCACCATCCAGGTCACGGTCTTCCGCCAGCACAAGGGCAAGAGTGTAAAGCGATGAGTAATTCAACTCATCTTCGAGTTCTGGGGCAATGCTTTTTTCCAAATATTCAATGGCTTCAGCTCGAATGTCATCTCGAGCCTCGTTAACTGGCGTCCAGTTTGCCCAGCTTGCAAGTCCAATACCGACAGCCCTGTATGCCATGGCAAGGACCGCGGGAGGGATGTCCCCGGAATATGCCGGGCCGGTTGTTCGCGAATGAGGATGCTGGTCAATCTGCTGGACACTGGATTTTTCCTGGGCATGCTTTTCAACCACTTTCTGAATGAGCGCAACCAAATCCCTCGCTTTCTCTGCTTCTTTCTCCGAGCCAAAGCAGCACAGCATGCTAACTCCTTCAGAGAGAGTTCTCAATAGAGTGCTGTCGTCCTCAAGTTCACCAGATTCTGCTGCTTTTTCCGCGCGCTCTTTGGCACTGATGACAATCTCTAGGTACGAGTCGAGAGCTTTAAGCGCGAGATCAAATTCTGCCACTGCAGAGTGGACATGGAACAGGCGCCGAAGAATCAAGTGGGAGTGGTACGTCTTAGTAGCAGCACGGTATAAAATCTAATACAATGATTCTTAGTACGCACAGCGTTGGCACATAGGAATGGCTTTGGCACTTACATCAAGAACATTCCGTGAGACAGCGCTTTGGCCCCCTTCCCCGAGATCTTCATCCCGCCAGTATCCCCCACAAAGTACTTCCCAGTTTGCAATTACTTGCTCAACCCACTCCTCGACTTGCGAATTCGTGCAATTTGCCGTGGGAAACATGATGCTTTGTAAGAGATTGACTTCATAGACCGACTCCACACAGCGCAATTCGCTAGCAAGCTGGGGACGTTCGGGTTCGCTAGTTGCAGGTACATATGGTAGGCCATGTTGTATAATAGCTGTCAAGACGTCGTAATATGATTTCCAGGTAGCGAGCTTCGGCCCTTGGGAAGAGGATGGTTGTTTTGCAACGGGGTGCGCAGACCATAATCGGAATGAAGTTAAGGCGGTTTTCATCAGCTTATCGTCGACGACAACGGTATTAACGCATATTTGATCGCCGGTTAACTGTGCACCCTTCCCTAGAAGCTTCTCTGTCCAATATGAGAGCTGAGGAGTGCTCGAAAATGTCTTGCTGTGGCTACTCAGCCACGGCGTAAGCGAGCTTATTGCTTCCAGGGCATCATTGGGCTTTGAATCCGCGAGCCCAGCACCTAGTTCGCCGTCAGACAGAGATACTCAACTTTCTATTGTGATCGAGTACTTACTTTTAAAGTAGCACCCCTTTACGAGACATACTCGCGTCCATGCGGAAAGCTCTTGGCCGTCACTCGAGATGCTGTTCGCCGTCACTCCAAAGTCGTCTGGCAGACGAGATGCTGCTATCTCCGTTTCATTGAGTGTATAATGTATCCATCCCAGACAAACTTTTGTTTGGAGTATCTCCTGCGGTGACGCATCCGGTTTCTCAACAATCGACAAGAGCGAGGGTACTAATTCGTGTAAATTAGACGAAGACGATTGAGCGGTCGACGGTCGTTCCTTGTCATAGGCAGCAACTTTATATTCGGCCCTGGCAAGCTCTAGGTAATCTGCCGTACGCCATATTAGTTTTCCCCTTGCTTATCGAGTAAAGGGAGTTGGAGGAAGTACATGTCTTGTGAGGTGCATGCTTGGTCACCTTTCGGATCAATTCAGGGACTTCATCCCAATTGTCCTGGCATCGTGCCGCATCCAGGGCAGAGATATACCGCTGCGCCTTCTCCGAATCGCCCTATATACAGATGTCAATGGATTCCTGTTCCCCAAATGACGGCTCGGAACACGTAGCTATGCTTCGCTCCGGGGAAACTCACAGTCATGGCGGCGTAGAATCAAAGATACAATGAGACTCTCGAGGTTGGGATAGTGAAGAAGGAAACATCTATCCCAGGCACGCCCATCCAAGGCTCAAAGGTCGTTACTATTCAGATTGCTTTCAATGAGGCTTCACTATTTCAAATGTCCAACACTTGCTGATTGCCGCGGCCAGGGGAGGGGATGACTAATCTCACCGCCCGATTTATCGTATCATATCGTATATTACCGGTATTACCGATGGCAGATTCACATGTGGTTATGTGGTCCGAGCTTCCGCCAAAAATTATCCCTCTTTTAACTTTTTTTTTCTTTGCGGGTTCTCCGCCAGACAGAGAAGGCAAAGGAGTCAATTGATTTCTTCCTTGTCAGGACCAGACAATCATTAGGACCGCGCCTATCTTCTAGCGCATCGCGAAATCATGGCGACAACGTCTTTGCGTGCGGTCACGCATCGCTTGACCACTACGCCTGTTCAGCAATTGCCTCCAATTGCTTCTTTTTTGGCAACATCATTGAGCGATTGTGGAGAGCTTCTGTCTGCGCCTCAGAACCAGAAGACTGGCAAGTCTGATTCCGACAATGCTATTCAGATCCATAAGCTCAAAACCCGTCTCGGGAGTCTGTTGCAGGACAGGAGCTTTGAAGGCCGATGGACTGGTGTTGTGCTGGTAAAGGCAACTGTGGAAGCTGGACAATGGGAGGTTCTCCGTGGATGCGAACCTTTGGTGCGCAGTTTGATTGCGATTCTGGCGGTGAGTCTCGATATGGTGGCTTGTTGAGAGTGCGATGGCCGCTGATTTTGGCTACCAGAAACCGGACCCCATCACCACGAAGAAGATGTGCATTATCACATTAACGCGCATATTTCACCTTACCTACCAATACCCCACGCTTGTTCGCGAGATCACGACGCCATCGCTCCCAGGTTTCATCACATCCATCCTGAATCTTGTATCCATCAAGCCGTCCTCCGAACCGATTAGAAAGCTGCGACCCAGCACACCATTTCTGAAAATTGTCCTGCATGCGATATTGGAGCTGATCGCGAGGCACCCGACCACCTTCCGTCCATTCTCTGCGCAAATTCACAGCTTGCTTCAAGCTATCATTGGCTCTACCTCACCTACATACCCCGAAACAGTGGTGGAACTTGCGCAGCGATTGTTCATCTCCCTGCACAACTGTGCGCCGAAGAACTCTTCCGGAGATGAATGGAAGAATGCGATCATATTCACAATCTCGTCCATCCATAGAACATCAGACTACGTTTTTAGAGGCATCATTGAGCAGTGGGAATCTGTGGATCCAAATTTGCGACAAGCTGCAGCACCGCAAGATTACACTCAAGAGGTGGGAGACGACGGACCAGACCCTTTGGGACTGTCTGGATGGCGAGGAATCCACTCCGGTGTGGACAGGATACTTGCGCTTTTGCAACTTTTATCTACCTTCTTCTCGACATCTACGGCTTCAGCGGTCTCTATCCCCATGGGTCAGATTTTGGATTTGACATCACGGCTGACATCGGTCATTGTGCCAATAGAAAGCGGGGATGTCCAGGCCAACCCCCAAATTAGTCGGGAGGAGAGGGAAAGTCTGTGGACAGAGCTTCCTCGTATCCACACTGCTTGTATGAAGCTCCTTCAGAGTGCTGTGAATGCCCTGGAGACTGGTACCTTGTCAGTTGCACAGACCATCCTGGAGCAGGGGACCTGGGTCTTCCGCGCAGAGAAGTTCAGCAGAAAGGTTCGTGTGTCCATGTATGACCTAGTCCGTTCATTTCTGCCAATCGTGGGTCCATCCATGACGAAGCAGACTCTTTCTTCTCTGACGGAGCTGTTCCAAACATGCTGCGTTGACCTCTTGCCGCCAGTCGATGATTCAAGCTTCTCGGCAGGATTGGCTACCGATGGGAAGGGGAAGTCTAAAGCGAATCAAGTCACTGTGAACGCAGACTCGTTCTTGAATTCCGGAAAACAAGGTCGCCAGGCAAAGCAGGGTCCTTCGTTCCCCGAACTAAAGCGCGCAGCGTCAGAACTTCTCCCCGTCATCCTCACCCACGTCCCGACAGGGCTTCTTGCGCCCTCCCTACGAGCCGAAATTGACCGTACAACCATCCTGACAGCGGACAAGAATGCCATGCTTTCAAGTGTTCTAAACCCACTTCCCGCCGTGAGAGGCCGCGGAGCAGGATCCAGTATCATACCGTTCTTGGCCCGAAGCTACGCGGACGAAATGGAAGTGGAAAGCCTTATTAGACCACGGATGCCCGTGTTGATGAGCACACCTGATATGAACGGCACTGTTGTAGATTATGATGATGAGGACGACGATGAAGACATGTCTGGAACTGGGTATCAGCCTGCTTCTCAGAGCACCGGCTTCCTCAAAACGTCTCCTCCGCCTGCAGCTGCCATTTCTAGCACTCAGGTAGCGAACGTTGAAATTTCCCAGATCGCACCCGCACCCTCTTTGAACAAGCGAGTCTATGAGGAACCCACTCCGCAGGCTCCCGTGGCACAGCCCGCAGAAAAGAAAGTAGACGCACAAGTCAAACGAGCACGCTTCGAGAAAGATACCTCCACTGCTCCTGTTCCCGCCCAGCCATCCCTGGCGAAAGAATCCCCGGCTACTTTCGCAGGCACACCCACTATCCCTGTGGAACAGCCCTCTGTGACAACTGCGTCAGCACCTCAACCTGTGCAGACTGCGGCTTCCTTCCCGAAGCCAGTCCCCGCAACTAATCCCGATGTGTATACATCTGCTGCGGGCGAGGCGGAGGAAAGTGATGATGAAATGCCGACTTTGAATTTGGAGTCGGATACCGACAATGAAGATGAAGAGATGGATGGGTGAAAGTGTGTCTTGTAAAGAAAAACTATATCAAAAGTGTCATTAATAACAAGTGCTATAAACTATATATATGCTTCACCAAGACGTCCCCCGTTTCACAAAACCTGCAGCCCACTCTCCCACCAACGCTCACGCCTTATCTTCCTAAACCAGGGCTCCTTCCAACACCACCAACCCTCTCCTTTAACACCCAGATTTAATCCACGAATCGGACTAAAGGGTATAGGCTCCGTAGTCCACATACCACCCTTTGCAAAATCGTCCGCCGCATATGCTCCCGTAGTCGTGAGCCAAAAGTACACGAACAAAGCGTTTCCGGTCCATCGTAGCCACCGGGGTAACTTGTACGATAGCAGCGTTGGCAAAATGACACTCTTGAACGTGTCTTCGATAGTGATTCCGACAGCTTGGAGAATAAAGAACATAAACGGGCCGAAGGGCTTGGTGTCTCCAAGTTGGGTGTGGCTTCCGAATGCATGGAGAAGGCCGCTAAGAGAAAAGGCCACGAATGTGATGACGGCGCGCCGGATACTGTTATTTGTCGCTAGTCGTTGTGGTAATAGTGATAAGATCCAACGGCCTGCATTCGTGAATCCGACACGGAATAGCTGATGCCACCATCGGCCCCAACATCCAGCAAGACCATGCTCCAGAGCAGATTTGAAGAATGGACCAAAAGTATCCGTGTAGAGCCAGGGAGCGTCAAGAGGGACGGACGTTATGGCTCGTGCAAAGTTGGGGAAAGCAACAGATAATCCGAGAAATATTAGTGGGCCGAATGATGTTCCAAAGCAAAGGGCGATATAAACTCCATACCCTGTCAACATATGACGGTATAAAGTGATGCCGCTCGGAATAGCACTAAGATAGTTGAACGGAAATGGAGGCGGTATATCAGGCGACGCCATGCCTATAAAATAAGGGTCCCGCATCATGAGAACCTTCACCAGATCCAAGAGAAGATACGACTTCACAAAGGATCCAAATGCAACCTTCAGGCGGATCCTAGCATTCAGGACTTCCGAGTCGTTCAGTTCCCGTGAGGTGTCCCGTTTTCCTGGGTTTAATTGGGCGTTGACAGATGCTGGCAGGGGTCCCATAGTGGAAACTCGCCAGTTCCATTGTGGGCCTCTCATGTTGCTCAACAGGTCAAATGCCCAATTGAGACGGTGTAGAACGAACCGAGGATATTCCTGCCATACAAGCACTTCTTTCTGGATATTAAGTTCTTCAGACCCCTGTCTTTTTGGAGAGTCATCACCAGGCTTCTGGTTAACTGTCGGAGTCAAACCACCATCGGAGCCACTGGTTGATGCATCACAACAATCTACATCACCATCTTTGTCCATATCAATAAACCCAGAGTCTTGGGGTCCCACATTCGCAGGAGCAGCTCGTCTCTCAATCCGTTTGAATTTTTTCTCCACATCATTGAAAATAAGCAGCGCTGCACACCAGATAACCCAATATGCCGTTAACACACCTAGCATATAGCCATTCGCACCCAGCTGTGACCGCCTATTTTTGATCAAATCATAAGCCACTCCCAAAATTAGGGCGAAAACTGATCTCCGTATGAACCTTGAGCGATCGTGATGGAGCACGAGCAATGCCGATAATGGAAGACCAAATAGCACAAGCATATGCCACAGGAAGAAGGGCTTGACATCGCCATGTTCGATTAACGTGTCCAATCGGCTCTGGTAGCGTTGAGCGAGTGCATTGTGGGACGTAGGGCTCGAAAGATTCATCAGGAATAGTTGGTGTGATTTTATGTTTTAAATCGTTATGTGATACTGTTCACTTTATATATAAGTAGCAAGACATCCAAGCATGACGTTTGATTCTTAACTGAATGTCACACAGCTATAAATAACGCGTCATTAACGTTCAAGCAATTCGTAGAAAAAAAACCGACCATTCATGGTCATAGCAAGGTTGAAAACGCCGGTGTTTTGTACATTTTCTTGTTGGCGATGGCGATATGCGGTGACGTCTAAACATACCTAATTGGGTATGGCGCCGTCTTCAATCACGTGGATCCGCGTTTCAGCGCGATCTGCTCCGCAGCCGCGCTAATCCAGATTCGGTGGCGTTCATTGATCACACGGGTCACGAAAAGAAAAGCAGAACCTCCCAAGGACCGTAGCTCCTTGCAGCGGACATACGCAGTTATGGTGTCAACTATTGGAAAACGTGATATTGAACACGTTGATCTGACTGACGATGATGATAGACATGTGCGCGCTCAGAAAGCCAGCCGGATCGCTCATGCGCAACCGGTCGTGAGCCTAAACGAGGAGGTACAGGTTGTGCCTTCTTTTCAGTCTTCGCAGTCCTTTGCACAGATTGCACAGGAAGAGGAGGATGGTGAGGCGGCGAATCTGGTTCAAGGAAGTCAAGATATTGACTATACCAACGCTTATATGCTCTATGGTATGCATTCATGGGAATGAGCAACGCGAAGGAATCTAACCTGAATTAGGTCGTATGCCTACGAAGACTGTTGGTGTCCGATTTTACAACGGTCAGGCCACGATTGGTGAGCGAGTTCTTTTAGTTCGAGAACCCAATAATCCCTATGATCGGAATGCCATCCAAGTCAAGAATGTCATGGGTGACCAAGTTGGCCATGTCGGGCGTAACGTTGCGGCGAAGCTAGCCCCGTATATGGTGAGAAAGCCTACTCAAACGACATTAGTATCTGTTCCATTAAATACTCTATTTAGGACTCCAGGGACCTTCTTGTTGAGGGCATGTTGACTGGAATCAAAGGCGCTTACGACTGCCCGATGTCTTTGAGCTTATTCGGAACAAGCGATATTTCCAAGAGACAAGAGCTGCAACAGAGGATGGAACGAGACAAGCTTCCCGTGAATGAGGTGAAGAAGACACAACGAGAGGAAGACAGACAGCGGCGAAAACAACTTCAACAGGAGCTCAAGAACAAAGGAAGGCCCGGTGAGAGTATGGACATACTCGTCAGCCAGAGCACCATTTTCAACCCTCGGGATGTCAACAAGGTCGTTGAGGAATTTGGTCTCAATGAATCGGACCTGGCCAACATGCCAATGGCCGAAAGCCCCGCAGCTTTGGCGACTGAACTTCTTCACTACCAGCGTCAAGGATTGGCCTGGATGATCAGCAAAGAATCACCGACTCTGCCTCCATCTGGATCTGACGCTGTGGAACAGCTTTGGAAGAGGAAAGGAAACTACTTTATGAACATTGCTACTAACTATACGACGTCTACGGCCCCTCCGCTGGCTAGCGGTGGTATATTGGCCGATGATATGGGTCTTGGAAAGACTATTCAGATCATTTCTTTGATTCTGGCTAACTCTCAACCCAAGACCCCAGAGTCGTCCGCATCCACTTTGATCATATCTCCTGTGGGTGTGATGAGCAACTGGAAGAACCAGATTGAGCTTCATACTAAGAAGGAGCATGCTCCGCGAGTGCTGGTTTACCATGGTCCTGGCAAGAAAGAGGCTGGAAACTTCAGCGACTATGATGTGGTGATCACGAGTTACGGCGCTCTGGCCATGGAATACAATGTAAGGTGCAAATTACCACCGAAAAGAGGTATATTCTCGGTCCACTGGCGCCGTGTTGTTCTTGATGAGGGCCACACAATCCGTAACCCACGGTCTAAAGGCGCTCTGGCCGCTTGTAATCTGCGATCGGGATCTCGCTGGACGTTGACCGGAACGCCAATTATCAACTCACTGAAGGATTTGTACTCACAAGTTCGCTTCCTGAGACTCTCCGGTGGTCTAGAAGATATGGCGGTTTTTAACAGTACTCTAATCCGGCCTCTTTCGCGCGAAGATCCTGATGCACGTTTACTTCTCCAAGCACTTATGGCTACTATATGTTTGCGGCGTCGGAAAGATATGAACTTTATTAATTTGCGCCTACCTCCTCTCACTTCTCGTGTTTTCCGGATCAAATTCTATGCCCATGAGAAGGAGAAATACGATATGTTCTTGTACGTATTCGGGAATCCCTCATGTTACCAATTAGCACATGCTTACAAGATAACAGGTCTGAGGCGAGAGGCGCGCTCTCAAATTTCAAGGCCAAAGAACAGACTAAAGAGTCTACCTACTCGCATATACTGGAAGTCATTCTCCGCCTGCGTCAAGTTTGCAACCACTGGACGCTATGCAAAAACCGTGTCGACAAATTGGCTAGTCTTTTGGACAAGCATAAAATTGTCCCATTAACTTCTGAGAACATCAAAGCACTTCAGAATATGTTGCAGGTTCGGATCGAGAGCCAGGAGACATGCGCCATTTGCCTTGGGATCTTGGAACAGCCCGTGATCACCGCTTGTGGCCATGCTTTTGACCGGGGCTGCATCGAGCAAGTAATCGAGAGGCAGCACAAATGCCCCATGTGTCGTGCTGAGATCAAAGACATGAGCACACTGGTCTCTCCTGCGGCTGAGCTAGGTGAGAGTACAGAATCTGCTGTTGGGGATCCGGACGACCCTAGCAGCAAAATTGAAGCACTCATCAAAATTTTAACAGCTCAAGGACAACCCCCTGACACCAAATCAGTAGTCTTTAGCCAGTGGACATCTTTCTTGGACATCGTCGAACCACATCTTAGAGCAAATGGTATTGAGTTCGCCCGAATCGACGGCAAAATGAACTCTATTAAACGTGACCAGTCAATTCACATATTCTCCAACGACCCCAATTGCAAGGTCCTCCTTGCCAGTCTGAGCGTATGCAGCGTCGGGCTGAACCTGGTCGCCGCCAACCAGGCCATTCTCGCGGATAGCTGGTGGGCCCCCGCTATCGAAGACCAGGCCGTGGACCGCGTTTACCGCTTGGGTCAGACACGCGAGACGACCGTTTGGCGTTTGATCATTGAGGAGAGTATCGAGGATCGCGTGTTGGACAGACAGGAGGAGAAACGGAAGCTGATGCTTGACGCTTTCCGGGAGACTGCTAAGAAGAAGAAGGGCGAGGACAGAGCTGCTAGAATTGCAGAGCTTGAGCAGCTTCTTGCTTGATTTCTTTGTTCTTTACCTTATGAGCCCCGTTTTGCTTCGCTATTTTTATGTGAATATGTCTCATGAGCCGTGTAGCTAAATAACTAGTTAGTTAACGTAACCCACCACCGAGTCGGCCACACCCCCGAACCGGCCACATCTCCGT
Source organism: Aspergillus sp. S3505 (assembly GCA_023627475.1). Taxonomy (NCBI): domain Eukaryota; kingdom Fungi; phylum Ascomycota; class Eurotiomycetes; order Eurotiales; family Aspergillaceae; genus Aspergillus; species Aspergillus sp. S3505. Next base: position 1,032 of record JAMAHJ010000026.1, on the reverse strand, counting down.
TTTCCCACTCATTTATATTATTGATGCAATTCAAACTGCCACCATGCCACCAAAATCGCGTATAAAGATGAAATCTCAAGTTGAGCAGGAAGGAAGGGTCCTACTTGCAATATCAGCAATAAATAAAAAGGAGATCACGAGTATTCGAGATGCTGCACGTCATTTTAATGTGCCTCGCTCAACTCTCTGAGACCGCCTGAATGGAACCACATATCGAATTGAACAACGCGCAAATTGTCATAAATTGACAAAAGAAGAAGAGGATTCACTTGTCCAATGGATAATGTCTATGGATCAACGTGGAGCAGCCCCCTGACCGTCTCATGTCAAAGATATGGCCAATATACTTCTTTCCAATCGTGGCTCATCCAACATCCAACCAATTGGCCAGAATTGGGTATATAAATTCATCAAACGCCATGATGAATTAAAAACCAAGTTCTCAAGAAGATACAATTATCAACGTGCCCAATGTGAGGACCCAAAACTCATTAAGGAGTGGTTCAACCGTGTACAAATCACTATAATGCAGCATGGGATTGCATATGAAGATATTTACAATTTCGATGAAACTGGTTTCGCTATGGGCCTTATTGCTACTGCCAGAGTAGTAACCAGAGCTGAAACTGTTGGTCGCCCTGCCCTATTGCAGCCTGGGAATCGTGAATGGGTTACTGCAATTGAGTGTATTAATGCTATGGGGTGGGCTCTGCCTCCGTGCATTGTATTCAAGGGAAAGTCTCATATCCAGGCTTGGTATGAGGACAATGCTTTACCATCAGATTGGCGGATTGAACTTAGCGAGAATGGATGGACGACAGATCAAATTGGTCTCTCCTGGCTTCAAAATATCTTTATTCCGACAACAAATGGCTATACTAAGGGAAGATATCGACTGCTTATTCTTGATGGTCATGGAAGCCATTTAACGCCACAATTTGATCAAATGTGTAATCAGAATAATATTGTGCCAATTTGCATGCCAGCACATTCATCTCATCTTTTACAGCCTCTTGATGTTGGCTGTTTTGC